>OX155966.1:20483061-20803453 GCA_944548615.1 Micropterix aruncella
TAAAATAATAATAAAATGCCTTGGTGATAATGCAAAAGAAAGGGACGTCAAATCTTGGGAATTGGCTTATATTTATATTTTAGGCGCTTGCAAAGGTTCCAGTCTCAATAGGCAAAATTAATAAGGTTTATCATATTATCATAATCATCAAATGCTTTTTATTTTAATTTATAATCATTCATTTTAAAATAACGTTTTGCACGGTTGGTTATGGTACCTTAACTAAATCGTGTAAAATATTATTAATCCATTTCTATTTGTTCGATTCCTTGAATATAAATTTTCAACGAATTGTTCGATTTCAGAAATGTCACATATCTTGACGACGGCTGAGCCGAAATATTGATATACATTTTATAAAAATCATTAATATTTAAGAAACACTAATCGCCTATTATTTTCCAGCATTCATTCTCGTCTTTCGCATTGTTGTGTTGCCGCTGTAGGAGACAGTAGGAAGCCAGTTTGATCAGGTTCCAATACCACAGCAGGAAACACTTAGCAAACACTGAAAGAAGAGAAGAAAAAGGCGTGGAGTCACTCCTGGTCGCCACAGACCAGATAAGTGCCCTTTCATTATTTTATCACTTCATTTATTTAGTAATAAACATAATTTCAATTTGAAAATATATATATATATATATATATATATATATATATATATATATATATATATATATATATATATATATATATATATATATATATATATATATATATATATATATATATATATATATATAACAAATTCGGGTTTGTTCGAACACTCATAACTCATGAACGGCTGAACCGATTTTAATGGTTTTCCATTTGTTGTATTAAAAACATTGGAATATCATCGAAAAAATATAATAAAAGAAAAAACATTTTCCCATACAAAATGTTCATGGGTTTCGTAACTGTCAAACATTTAATGTTCATCCCGTCGATACGGTAAACTCTTCCCTCAAATTAAAGAATAAAGTATTTAAATAAATGTTTCGAATCGACAAGATATATCCACAATGTTCCACAATATTTACATAGTTTAATTCCACAATATTTACATAGTTTAATTCAATTTATTTATTTATTTTTTTTTTTTTTTTTTATTTATTTATTTCAAACCAGTTGATAGGAGTTCCTACACTTGGTTAAGTCAAAAGTAATGAAAATAACAAGTATAATATTTAAATAAATACCTATTAAGGTATAACATATGAACGTCAGTATTGCAAGGTATGAACGTTGAACATCCAAGCGCAGATTTTCTATGTAGAGAAAACAACATTTTCCAATATTTTCAATCAAAATTCTTAAGTAATTTCGTAAAATTTTCTATCTTATTTTCTATATAATCCTAGGTACTAAATAATCAAATAAATATTGGATAATTTCCCAAATTATCATACGGGAAGATATTTTAAAGAAAAAACACAAATACAAACAAATCAGTAATAATAATTATTGTCAATAGCCAATAGTTTGAAGAAGAAAAAAAAACGCAATTGTAAAATAGTCAATAATAGAAAGAATAAGGAATAATAATAGTCAAGTAGGTCAATAGAGCTGCGAAAAATTGATGTTGTCGAAATCCTCAATGCTATAAATGGGGTTTTTAGTCAAAATACCCTGTACCTTTTTCTTAAAGTGAACCTGCCCAAGGCCCCTGATGTGTAATGGAACTTTGTTGTAGAATAAGTAAGATTGGCAGAGAAAGCTATTCCGAACCTTACTCAGACGCACCTTAAAATGACGCAAGTCCTCTTTATTTCGCGTATTATGCGAATGAATATTTGAGTTAGTTGATTTAGTCTCGATATTTTTTCTCATATACATGATGTTTTGGTATATATACGCGGCGTAAAAAGTCATGATACCTGATTCGATGAAGTACTGCTTGCAAGATGTTAGCGAAGATATTGAGAACAGATTTCTAATCGCTCGTTTTTGTAGGCGAAAGATCCTTATAACATTTGCCGCCATTCCCCAGAACATGAGGCCATAACTTAACAGGGAATGGAAATAGGCAAAGTAGACAGATTTGGAAGCAATCATTTCATGCTGACACGCGATATACGTTCTATATAATCCTAATCAATTCTATATAATCCAATCCTAATCTATATAATCCTAATCCTACCAAGTACATGTTTGTACTTTTATATTTCTATTTGTGTTATTATCTTAATAAAGTAGTGAACTTAATATTTATTTTGTATTCATTGTATTACTTTCATAAAATCATGGCGTTGCGAAGTTCGCCGGGTCAGCTAGTTTTTATTAAAAAAAGTACAATAAATATTATTCTCCAAATTATTAATGGACTTCATAGAAATCTCCTGTTACCATAATAATTAACCGGGCCGCACACCTGAGCAGCAAGCAGCAAGCGTACAGCAAATGCTTTAGGTAGCATTTAATGTGCCCATACAATCACCTATACAGTACGCACACATGAGAAGCATTTACTACTCGGCGTAGTTTGCTGCGTGACAGCATGCGCGCCGCACATTTACGAGATTAAACACGTTCATTTTTTGCGTCGCGGTCCAGGCAGCATTTGTGAGAATGAAAGACGATTTAGAATTTTGTATTGCTTTTATTAAAGAAGTCGAACAAAATCCTGCTCTTTACGATCACCAACTGCAAGATTACAGTAATAGAAGAGTTACTGAAGTAATATGGAATAGAATTAGTGAGCGATTTAATGAACCAGGTATGTACCTACTTATATAAAATTATACTGCCATGGTACTGAACCATAAGGTTTCTGAAAACACTGACATAAATATTCCCTATTTTCAATGGCATTGTCAGTCGGTCTTCCTCTTTGATTGTCAAGATTTTGAATATTTGTATTAGCTGTAACATTTTCCGTCGTTGAAGTCATTCTATTTTTTTCATTAATTTTAATGAAGTTATGTAATAGGCACGCGGTTTTCACAATTTTGACAGCTTTATCCACTGAAGTTGATATAGGAGTTTGGAATATACGAAACTTTGATGCCAGCATACCAAATGCACATTCAACAATGTTTCGTCCTCGAGACAAACGGTAGTTAAATATTCGACGATCATTATTTAAAACTCTAGAATTAAAAGGTCTCATTATGTTAGTACTAAGAGGAAATGCTTCATCTGCTACAAAATAAAAATCGAATGATCTATCGAATTCTTCTTCACCTGGCAATGCCATAGAATCGGGAATATTTAAGGTTTTATTTGAAAGGGCCAGACCCAAAGCTGATCTTCGAAAAACTCCAGAGTCATTACTCCTGCCATAATCTCCAACATCAATACTTGTGAATAATCCATCTGCATCAACGCAAGCCATAAGATTAATAGAAAAGAATTCTTTATAGTTAAAGTAACTACTCCCCGAATTTATTGGTTTTTTAAGACGAATGTGCT
The DNA here is from genome assembly GCA_944548615.1 of Micropterix aruncella. Taxonomy (NCBI): domain Eukaryota; kingdom Metazoa; phylum Arthropoda; class Insecta; order Lepidoptera; family Micropterigidae; genus Micropterix; species Micropterix aruncella. Next base: position 20,486,455 of record OX155966.1, read on the forward strand.
TGCCATCAATAGCCCCAATGCAATTAGGTAAATTCCATAATTCTAGGAATCTCTTTGATTTGTGTAACCAGTCATCTTTAGTTGGTATTGGCATATATTGTGGTTGTAAAATTTCCCAAATAATGTCACAATCATCATTTATTATTTTTCCAATAGTTGTTTCGCCCCTCATAAATGCATATGACATTGATCTGAATGATGAACCCGTAGCCAAGTATCTGGAAGAAATTACAGTGGAATAAGTTTCTTATGATGATTATATTATTAATTAATATTTATTTATTTATTTCAGCCAAGGAATGTAAAAATAAATGGAAAATTATACGTTCATCCTATATACGAAGTTTGAATACTAAAGCTAAAAGTGGTTCCAAAGCCGGCGCGAAGAAAGAATATTACTTGGGACAATATTTAAGATTTCTAAACCCATTTACAAAAAACCGTCCCCAGGAAGGAAATCTAAATACTCCTCATACTGAAATTGATTCAAGTCAAGAAGAAGTTGAAATTATTGCCAGTTCTAATACTCAAGATGAATACCAATATATGTCGTCACCGCCTGAAATAGCAGAAAACAGGAGAATAACAAAAGTTGATAACCGACAGGATGAAAATGTTCAATCACCATCAGACAATTCATCATCTTTACCTTCTCACCCGTCTACAGATCATCATACAAGCAAAAAGTATAAATACCAAAAGAATATAAATAAAAAGGAAATTAATTCTGCAGATCAATGTGCGATAGATTACTTTACTTCGAAAAAAAAGAAGTACGAAATGACTAATGAGCAAAAAGACCCATGCGAGCACTTCCTTTTGAGCATAGTACCTTATATGAAGTCGATGTCGCAACTAGAGCAGCTATCATTTCAAAAAGGAGTGCTAAATCTAATAGAAAATACAATAAAATCTAGACAGCAACTCCAGCGCCCACAAAGTCAAGGTTCCAGCTATTCTGATCAATCTTCAATATCTACTCATAACCAATTTTTTCAACAAAGTCAACAATCACAAAGACGGCCTTCAAACTATTGCCATTCTCCAACGGCTTCCACTTCCACATTCGTCATGCACCAGCTCCCAAAGAGTCAGCTCACTGCGCTTTCTGGTCCTCCTGAACAAGACATTCAGGTCACCCTCTCTGACCATTCGTCAGGAATTGATGATGCTCGTGTGTTTTTTTCTACTTTTTCGGACGTACTACAGCCTCAGGAAGAACCACAAGAACGGCTACAATAAATAAACAATAAATGTTTTTCTTACCTTATTATAATCAATAAACGTTCTTCTGAAGAAACTGATTCTCGATAATGTGTGTTTTTTTTCATCATCCTTGGACCAACTGAATGTAACAATTTTTCGAAAGTACTTGGCAGCATCCTATAATACGACTGAAACTTTTCTCTATCATTAATAAATTCTTTGGATATTTTGAAATTTCCAAAATTTTCGTGACCGCGATTATATGGATGTATCCAGTACCGTCTTTTGTTCCTATTTCTTCGTAATAATTGCCACATGAAAAAGTCATCTTCATCGGAAGACGACATCTCACAAACTGCGTATTTACGCCGCAAATGCTTTAAGTGCTAAATGTGGAGAAGCAAATACTGTACAGCGTTTGCTATACGCTTGCTGCTTGCTGCTCAGGTGTGCGGCCCGGTTTAGTATTTCCTTTGTCTATTTTCGTATATTCAGCTTAAATAGCTTGTTTACGTCGGATGTAGTTTCACTCATGGCTTAAGGCGACGTACTACTTAAAAAATAAACCGTATCTGAGTTTTTAAGCCCCGCCTACTTACCCCCTCCCCTCGCGACGGGGCAGGTGTTTATTATGTTGACTCATCTCGCAGCGATATTCACTCGCTATGGATGTCTGGACTAAACACACTAGGTATACACTATTGCAATGGGATTTATATTTTGGGATTATGCAAGTGTCATGTACCTACGCTGGTGAAGAAGGCTACGCTTTATCATCATCTAAACTTGAACATTATATTACTTTCCCGGCTGCCACTGGTAGGGAAGGTGTTGTGATCGTTCGGAAAAAAATGTTTAGATAACGATAGAGATGTCCATTTTGAGGTCCACCAAGATGATTAAGACCATTTTCAGAGAAATGTATGTCTGTTTGCCTGTATGTAATCTCTCACGATAACTGCCGAGCCGTTGAACCGATTGAGTTGAAATTTGGAACATAGGGATAGTATCACCCTTGTATGCGCCCATTAGATTTTGGCTGTCAACTGTTAAACCAAACTATCACTGTCAAAAATTGACAGAAGCCATATCTTACAGAATTTCATTTGCGATATGTCATTTGAAAGCCCCTGAAAAACTGTATTAAGAACAGTCACCTGTCACTTATTAATTTTCGACATTTTAAAATTATTTTAAATGGTGATAGATGACAATCGGAGAAATGCCGTTAACTGTTTTGGATACAGTTTTCCAAGGGCTTTTAAATGACATAAATCGCAATTCATGTTCCGTGAGATACAGCTTTAGTATTTTTTTGATAGTTGTAGTGACAGTTTTTGATAGTATTTTTTGGCAGAAAAAAGATTTAGCATCGAATTAAAAAACAACATTGTGTATCGAACTATTTATTCGCGGTATAATAGTTCTTTGAGGAGGACATAACGACACCCATCGCCTTGTACATTATCATTAAATAATTATTTAATTAAAAAGTAATATAATTTATTTTTAGATACTGTAAGCACGTCATTGTAAACTTTAAAGAAATACACATTATTAAAAATAAATAATTATTAATGAAAATATAAAATCATTAAGACCAAAAATCATGAAGATATTTCTGGTTGGCAAAGTAGTCTGTTATGTCTGAGTATTCGTCTCTTTACATATTAAATGTAAAGAGACGAATAAATACATTTAAAATTGCGCAGTACATTTGAGACTTCCTTTTTGTAGCCTTGACAGTGTCGCTTTGTAGTGGTGCGCCGACTTTTGTAATTAAAATTCATCAAATGATAATACATTTTCAAAAGACTGTTCATCATTATTAATTAGATCTGTACTCAGCACAGATTTGGAATATCGTGTACTTTTCGGTGGCTCTATATTGCTTGTGCTTTGCTTTGGAGTGTTATTGGCAAGTACATTCTCTGTGAGTTCTTTGCTCACTTTGTGATGGAATCACTGAAAACTAACTACCGCTTAAGCGTTGGACAAGGGAGAGGAACCGATTTCTTTCGTTTTATCGTGTCGTTTCTTTTATTTGCTTCTTTAAAAGTGTATTCAGGCTCCCTTAAATCCATATTCCTTCAAACTCCTGGATCGATAACTTCAGGTAATACACAGTCCATATAAAAACAAACAAGTTTTTTCCATGACATTTGTCCAAATCAAATCATCCGTCTGTATATATTCGGTTTTGAGGAGATCGTTTTTACCAGACCAAAATGTAAATAGGCACACTTCCTTTCCAGTTATATCTATCGTTCCAGTTACAGTTTCTTTCCAGCACACTTTCTTTAAAGTTATCCACAATACAACAGATAGTTCATACCTTGTTGAAAACTTACGTTTTTTCGTTCCTCAGCGATTAATTCGCAATTCACGCACGTTTGAGGTCTCTCGTGCCAATACCAACTACGGGAAACATTCCATCGCTTATGGGCTGATATGCACGTACGACTCCTGTTTCTCCACCATCGACATGTTCAACCTCAACCAACCGACGTTCGTTAAAGAATTATTCAAATCAATTGCACCTAACGAGCTTGTTAATACCTATAGTAATTAGTTATATACTTTCTATACAACATATCAGTAGCTACCACAAATATTTATGAATATCTATAAATATTTATTATATATCTATAAATACCTATAAACATCAATAAATATCTGTATCTATATATCCACTATACGACCTATCTATATCTTTATTTATATCTATATACATATACACATACAATCGTCTAACTCCTTCTTCCTAATCACTTCCAATTCCCTACCTCTCCCATCGGTTTTCTATATATTTTTTATATTTAATATGAACTTTGTTTATTTTATAATTAATTTTTAAGTGTAATATGCTGAAATCCAAATGTGTAATAAACGATTACAGGCGTAATGTTTTTCTTTTTTTTCTACATTTATGCACACGTATGTATATTGTATGCGCTGTATTTTTCCAGAAATAAAATAAAAAATAAATAAATAAAAAGAAATTATATATGGACCTGTCCTTGAACTTGAACGTACCAGTGATGTTTGATGCTGATTTCAAGTTTTCCATCTTTCTGTTTCCAAAATGTCACTTTTCTTTTTCTTGTCGCTTCCGTTAACCAGATTCTATGCGCTGTAATGGGAAATTTGACTTCAAAAATATAATCATCGGATATTCCATCTGGAGAAGCTCCCAAAAATGGAAATTTAGGGTCAATGAATAATCCACATTGCTGAATTTCCACTTTTTCTAGACATATTTTTCATTCTAGTGCAGTTGTTTCATTTTCTTTTCCATGGCAAATTGATGCTACGTTGCTCAAATCCCATTTTCAGTCATGGATTTAACTAAATTGGCGCATTTTGTGTGTTGTTAACTATTGACAATTTTGCCAAAGTTAGACGCAGTTACCATTTTACTTCGTAATTCCAACCACTCGCTGCTTTCACTTTGAAGAACCGTAAGTTTTTCAATTCGCAATCGATCATTTTTCTATTTTCCAATTCTTGAAATAACAGAGCTTTGCTTTTTTCGAATATTTCTGATGGAACATCGGGTTGGTTGCAATGTTCTCCATAATGCGAATTATTGTTTTTTTTTCTTCAAAAAAACTTTCTGCTTTTATTTCTTTTATAAAGAATGGATTTACTTAAATGCCTCTGTCTTCTTTATTCCACTTTTGATATCCTGCCAGAGGGACTTTTGCCTATATATTTTTTTATGTAATCTTGACAGTGGCTGTTTTGTATTAAATGATATAACTGCCGCATTACATCGCGCTTGGTAAGACTGCTTTTGGATGTAATTTGTCCTCTTACCACCAATAAATTTTGCAATGATGCCGTTAAACCTTTCGAGAACATTACTATCTACATCATGAATTAGGCTTCTTGCATGTATTGCTACCTACGTTTTAAGTTATGTAACGTATTCTTTCCCAAATAATGTCACCCATCAAACAACTCATTGCATCCAGTGTTTCATTTTCCGACAAATAATTTTAAAAACTTCTACATTTATCATGGTTTCTAAATGCATCTATCAGGGCGTTCAAAATGTCATTATACAGGCAATCAATTTTCTCATCAATTGAAAAGTTTTGACATTTATTGTAAGCTACTGCTGATGTAATATTTCTTCGCATTTTTAGTTTTTTTTTCACAGACATTACAAGTTGAATAAAAGCTTTTAAAAAGTAGATACCTACGTTTTGTTTTTTAAATTACAATTCTGCCTATCTGATGGTTTTCTATATTAGAACGGTCAGAATCGTAGCCTAATTGTATATTATATTTATACATGGTGTATAGCTCTGTAATATGGCACTAACGCAAATGTATTGGCATTATTTACTGTCCCCTTATATACACACATTTTGACTCGCAGGAAGCAAGCTGAAGTGGCGCACTTGTTTTAAACTCGCCTAAGATCACACCGGTCGTAGGTTCAAAACCTACCGATATGTATATTTTGTTTTTGTTTTTATACATAAAGAAACATTATTATCAAATAAATGAACACTTTTTATTAAAAAAAAGTAAAATTGTAAATTAAAAAAAAAAAAAAAAAAATAAATAAATATTAAATATTATTTTACCTATTATTGTTTCTATTTTTCAACATATGATTTATCATGTTTTTAAACCTCTTTCATTTAAACGGTGAAATAGCCATCTAAAACCGATATTTTTTTACTTTCACATCTCCGATCCATCGAAATGTCAATTTGGTAATAATAAGTCATGAAACAGAGCGTCGCGAACGCAACCGCATATGTCGGCCTTCGAAGCCGAAATGAACCACGTTTCTAAGAGCCAATAACATTTCACTATAAAAGGTTGGCTGTTATGCCATTTGAATCAGTAATTGATCCCCACATAAGAACCATATTGACCCATTGTCGCTTGCGGCATTTTGAATGCCAGCGCGCCGTCGCGAGAAGAGCGCGCTCATCTCATTGTATGACAAAAATAATATAAACGGACTCTGCAAAATATTATTTTAAAAATATACTGATATTTTATTTGAAAAAAATAATCGTCAGTACTACAAGTTTATTGTACATAGTTATGTAAAAAAAAACAAACTTGAAAAAAACACACAGTAATAAGTAATATTTAACAGTGAATATGGATGAAAGTTACACTTTTTATATATATATTTTTTAACAAGAAAAACTTATTTTTTTAAATTTATGCCAAAGCATCCCTCTTTACAACTATTGTTAAAATGCCGTAGTATTTTTTTTGAGTTTCTTGATCGTGCAGTTTAGTGTGAGGCACGTTTCAAAAAATGCTCTAAAATGAAAATTTCCTGTAGCTATACAGGAATTTTATTATTTTTTTTATTATTTTTAATTATTTTCCTCAATTTTCCAATACTTTAAAAAAAATCTGAAATAGCTATCTACTTAAGAAAGGTACCGTGAGTTACGATATTTTTTTTTTGTTGGCTAACATCATCAGTTATTTCAGTATGACTGTTCAAAAATTGGCAAAAAATGTAATTTTCGAAATTTACCTACATCGTCGCCTTAATTAAATATAGAGCGACTACATTGTTAATATTTATTTCACTTTATTTCGGATGTAGGGTATACATTAATTTGTAGCTATTAATTACGTAGTTGCGTTGTGTTTATTATAATAATATACAGGGTGAGTTTTAATTAACCGGCATCCTTCAAGGAGGTTAATCAGTACGATCAACTGAGCCAACTTTGATGAAAAAAATAGGAAAAAATTTTTTTTTGAAAAGTAAAAAATACTTTTAGATTTTTTTATTAGAAAATTTGAAGAACTGGACTATTAAAATAAAGTTTGACAAGCGTTTGAACGCGTTGCGCCATCTATCGATAGGTAAAACAACATTAAAAAACAATATTACTGATGCAATCTTACCGAAAACAATTTTACCTACCGCTAGATAGCGCATCGTGCTCAGCGCTTTTTAACACGTTGACCCTCACGTTGCCCTGATTTTTGAGCAAAATATTTTAGAATAATAAGAAATTGTGTGGTACGAACATCTTTCTATTATCGAAATTTTCTTTGTATATTGTTATTATTTGATTGGGCGACAATATTATTATTATTTCAATAAAGGACCTGTAGATATGGATAGATGAATAATAGTCTAATGAGGAAGATAAACTTCCTCCCCTCCATTCAAGAAGGCCCTCCATACAATAATGTGTATCGCCCACAGTTGGGCGATACACATTATTGTATGGAGGTCCGGCAATACAAATTGCCGTTTAGTACCACGGGGGTCAATGTGTTAAACTATATTTCAATAAACAAAATATTTCAAATTTAAAAAAAAAATAAGAGCCACAAATTTTCTGGATGTTCTACATGTATTTTCATAAATTTTTTACATGTATCTACATGGACAAATACATAAAACAAAAATATTTCACAAAAAACCGTTATATTTTTTTAATATATATAATGTATTATTGTATAGCAGTATAATTGTATAATAGTTCACTTTCTGTAACGGCAGCCTTGGTATTTATATTTTTAATATATTTACTTGTATATCGAATTTGTTTAGCATCTTACTAATTCGATCTTTCACGCCCTTGAGGTATGTTTACTCCTTCAGTAATCATTAGAAAAAATGGTAATAAAACACATTTTTTTATGAATGAATTTTATTTACTGCGCATATTATCAATATCCTTCTTAAAAGCCACTCCAGTCCCAAAACGGGATTGATAGTTTACATTATGATGCATAGTGTGGGTTTAGAAATAAAGGAAATGCATTAAAAAATATGCATTTTTATTCCTCATAATTAATATGGTATGCCCTATTAATGCAAAAAACTAATAAAAAAATCGGTTGTCTGTAAAGTGGGTTTACTGACGATACTTGAACGTGACAACGTCATAAGAAAATACTGATGGAATGGTTGCATTTGAAGCAGTTTCATTTAAGATTCTGATATTACAAATACCCAAAATGATTATTACAAATACCCAAAAATATATGCTTTTATACTCACCGATTTGACTACAACATGTAAATGTATTATTGTATAGCAGTATAATTGTACAATTGTTTATTGTTTAAAGTTTATTGTTTTTTTTAATTTGAAAGTTTGAAACCTCAAACTGTTATTAAAAATAGGTCGCATTGCATCTCCATCGGTTCTGTTATGTCACAATGTGAATTGATACCTTCTGGTATCCAACAGGGATCACATTTAGGACCTATGCTTTTTATTCTGTACGTTAGCGACATCGGTGAATGCTTCAAACATTCAAAATTCCTGATGTATGCAGATGACTTAAACATATATATAAAATTATTAAATCTGAAAACGATTGTGAAACTCCTCCAGAAGGATCTCGAATCTTTGGAAATATATTGTAACAAAAACAGGATAAAAATGAATGTAGCAAAATGTTTCCACATAAGCTTTACGCGAAATAGAAACAAGATCAACTATTCATATCAGATCGATGACATTCCTATCGCGACGTGCACTTCTATTAAGGACCTGGGTGTAGTTTTAGATGACAGATTAAGCTTTCGGGCTCATATTGCAGCTATTGCCGAAAAATCTAGTAGAATGCTTGGCTTCATAATTCGCGCATCGAAACCATTCACCGATCCATTAATATTGAAGGTATTATACAATGCGTTTGTTCGATCTCACCTTGAGTTTGCTTCTCCAATATGGTCCCATTATTATCAGGTCCACATTAACAGACTGCAAAATATCCAAAATAAGTTCGTTCGATACTTAAATTTCAAGACGAAAAGTTATTGTAATACTACTAATGAGGCGGCCTTACTATTTAAAATAAATTCGCTATGTTATCGGCGCAACTTGAATGATGCTCTGTGGCTCTATAAAATAATGAACGGTATATTCGATTGCTCTGACCTGGTGGGAGCGATCAATATTAACGCCCCAATGAGGACCACACGCCAATTTGACCTGTTTCGATTGCCGCGCTTTAAGAGCCTTATTACAAAATAGCGTAGGTATTCTTTTAAAATGAGTTGAAAAAATGAACGCATTTTTTTTTGGATGTAACTATAAAAGATAGGATAAATAAATAAATAAATAAATAAATAACTATTCAACCCTGGGAGAAAACCGCGGCACTGAGCGCTCTTCTCTTGCGCAAGAAAATATATACACAATTTCTAATTGTTTTTTGCAGTGTTTTCTCCTTTCTAATGACAATAATTTATATTATGTCGTATTGCTAAAAGAGTGAACTTTAATATAGTATAAGTATTATATAAGAATCTTATTTTATTTCTGAGAAAATTAGAATGATACAGGAAGATTTTTTTTTAATTTTGTGTAATTGTAAGTAATGTATACCTTGGATATGTGGTCAAAAAACGAAAAAATAAGGCCGCTATGGTCAACAAGAATACATGACGGACATAAAAAAAAATAGTATACGGTTTTCGTTGTAGTGATATTACTGTATTAAGGAGCTCAAAGTTTGCCTTCCGAGCGTTTTACGAATAACGACTTTCGGAAAATGGGCTGAATAAGTAAATAATATTCGTTATATCTAAAATTAAAGGCCGCTATGGTCAACATCAAGAAATGGTCCAGGTAATTCAGTAATTAAAGTTTGTAGAAATCTCTTCATTTCTTGGAATTAGAACGCCAAAAATCCACTTTTCTTGCCTTTCTGGAAAAAATATGTGATAGGGCTCTTAAAACTAATGCATCAAGGAATGGAGTACTCACACGCTGTTGTGAGCTTTATAGTACCCATTTAAATGGTATTGATATGTTTAATAATTCCATAATCACTTACAAATACTCCGTAAATCAAACCCTAACCGATACAATAAGCTGACTTGGTTTTTAGCTATTTTTATTGATTATTATTATTAATATTATTATTATTATATTTTATATACGCCATTACTAATATCATACCCGCTCACACTCCACACTTACACGCTCAACACACCCTCACAAACACATACACACACCCTGCATACTCGACTCTTATGTACTTCTTAAATTGAAAAAAATTAAATTGAAGGTACGTTAGTTTTATTAAGTAGTTAAAAAAAAACGTAATTTATGTAATTTTATTGAAATCCGTAACCGGTTTTATTTGTTGTAAATCTGCATACATTTAAAAAAATATTATTACTGTAATACTGTGTGATTTCTCAATAAAGAATTGAATTGAATTGAATTGAATTAACGGTTTCAGAAGCGTTTGAGCACGCTGCGCCATCTAGCGGTAGGTAATACGTCGTAAATAAACAATATCAGCGACATTTTACCAACCGCTAGATAGCGCATCGTAATGATAGCTTTTCATACTTTTTTATTATTTTTTTAATAAAAGTTGCTTACTTCGTTGCACTTCGTTGTACCCACAAGAAAATTGTCCGTTCAGTGATAAAATTCCGTATATCAAGAATACATATAAAATTATGTCAAGAATTTAAATCAATCTAATGATTTTCATTCGTACTATTTTAGACTGAGGTTAGTAAATAATTCTTGTCGCAACCGTAGATGGCAGCATTTATATTAAATAATAAATATAATAAATGGAACGCCTCAGAGCGAGGTAACGCCGCATGAGTCATGTTTTTTCGTGCGTGCAGCAGGCTCCATCGATTTATAAGACGTTGTCACGTCAAAAATTAAAATATAAAAAAAGCATCATCAAAATTGTTCGTTGGTGTGGTAAATTTTAAAACGAGCATTCATAACAAACAACCTTACTGCTCTAAACACTGGCAGTACTAACATCGCGAGATGTCACCCGATTTGCAGAGTAGCTGTCTTTTGTCTTACTTCCACATACTTACCATGAATCGTATTTATTTTCGCCCGAAACATTCGGGAGTGCATTTAAAGATTGGCCGAGTTATCTCGGGTGTGGAAATTTTCGCACATAATAGCCGCCGGTTATACTCGGGCGTTGTCCTTGACTGGTTAAGAATGCTTGTGATCTGCTTGGTTTCGGAGTTTTCGTCTGTATTATAGCATTACGCTAATGCTTGTCTTGCAATATTTTCCGTAACCATTTTTCCTAAAGACACGATCGAAGGAAATATATCTTTCTGAGAATCTGTAAAAATATGTGTCTTTGTTATCGCCTTATACGAATTTATTTATACCACAGTGCAAAATTCTACGTAACGAAAATCGATTCCTTCTCGTATGTAGCACTTAGGCATTGATATTTCGTTCTTAAGCTGCCTGCCTGTGAGAAATACATTTCAAACATGTGAAGCTCCAATATGCTTGCCCCTTTGAATTCAGGTGAATTTAATATCAAGCCTGCCCTTTATGTACGGAGATTTGTATACATTGTGATATGTATGCAAATATCGGTGGCTGAAAGGAAAATCCAGGAAACTTTTTAATGGCGTGTCGAATAGGACTGGTGAATATTTTGAAGTGAAGCTTGTTACGAGATTACGTGAAAACAGTTTGTGTACATCTATATATATATATATATATATAAAACAAAGTCGTGTTTGTTCGAACACGTTTAACTCGAGAACGCCTGGACCGATTCTCATGATTTTTGATTTGTAATATTTGTCTCCGTCCCGAATAGCAGAATAACTATTAAAAACGAAAATTGGAAAGTTGACGAAAAATTAACACGAAGGAAAAAACATTTTCCCATACAAAATGTAAATCCGTGTTTTTCTCATGGTCATTTGTACATGGCATGTTCACGTGTCGGAAAATCATCCGCTTTATTTGTTCTTGCGCCTGATAAAAAACAAAAAATGTCGTATATCACGAGGTGCTTCAATGAAGATAATTAAACCGAGTGCATCCCATGCTGCACAATATGTAAATAGTTTAATTCATTCATGTCTTGCTGACACGCGATTGACATACTTATTTTTTGTACATTTATATTTCTTTTTGTGTTATTATATTAATAAAGTAGTAAACTTAACCCCTTGAGTATGATACGACCAAATCTGGTTCTGAAACAATTATCCGTTAAGTATGATACGACCAGATCTGGTTCCGCGTTTTTTTCACTTCTTTGACGTTCTCATATTTATTCATAATTATCTAATTGTTTTACAAAATGATATTTCAATATTCTATATTCGAAATTTCAATGCAATCATTGTGCAGTTGTTCTTTTTATGATTGGTGTAGTAGTTTCGTAGTTATAGTACTTTAAGGTCGATGTCGCCGAAAATCCTGCAAAAGAGACAGATGCATCCATGAAAATACCCATTTACTCCAAGGGTTAATATTTATTTTGTATTCATTGTATTACTTTCATAAAACCATAAATTAATTTCAGCTAATCTGTAACACGACATTCATTGACTGTTAGGCGGTACGAAGTTCGCCGGGTCAGCTAGTATAAATTATAAATGTAAAATTTCATATCATAAGGGAAGTACGGACAAAATGACATAGGGTTTTGTTTTTGGGTTATAATTCTATATTATAATACACACAACATAGATATTCTACGCCAATCATCTTTGGTTCTTTATTTATCGAACCTAATCAAAATTTATAAAATAAAATAACAGAAACAAAAGATATTCTTCGTTTAACCGAGATTAGCTAATATTCATTTTTGTCCATAGCATATGGACAAAATGACATATACTTTTAAAGTATTGAAAAAGTTCACATATATTCACATATATTCATAAGTTCACAGAAAATAAATTGACATTTTATTTTCTGTTGTGCTCATGAATTTGAATGTATATGTATATGTAAATAAATAAATAAATAAATAAATAAATACATGCTTTAAAACTATTGACAATTATTGTCAAAGTTCAAAAATGAAACACTTGGTTTTTTAGTATAATCAGCGCAAGAAACGCGAGACCAGTACGAACAAATTAGGCACCGTAACCAGCAGTTTCCTTTGGGCTTTGATCGTGAAAGGAGGTCATTGCAGTATATGCATGGACAGTCTTCTTTATCATGTTGAGGTTTAAAAGGAACATTTTCTTATTCACTGTCGTCTTCAAGGATCTTTTTAGTGACGTTTCGTGTTTTCTTTTCCAGGGGAGCTGTAGGCTTATTTTTAACTTAATCTTCGTCAAATTAGTAGTGTAAGTTAAAACTAAGGAGGTCTGCCTATCCTTTGGTTTACGTTTTCCTTGTCCACTGGTAAAACATCCTTTAGTTGCAGGATAAATTTTCTGAATAGTGACAACAAGGGTAAATGATGATGGCTGTTTTTGATTTTTCTTGATGGCTAGTTTGATAAATGATTCCAAGCTCACTGTATAGCTTTCTGCATTGACCCTTCACTACAAGTTTGGCGATCAGTCGTGCGCTTATATTTGCATGGCATTTTGCTAGATGTAAAGAATTGAACAGCTACATTAACGTTTTCCGCATTAAATCTTCTTGACTCAGCTCTTTTGGACAAAATGAAATAAGTATCTCATTACCCATTGTCTTCGTATGTCATTTTGTCCATTCGGCGTTAAAAAAAAAACAAATTATTATTATATATATATATATATATATATATATATATATATATATATATATATATATATATATATATATATATATATATATATATATATATATATATATATATATATATATATATATATATATATATATATATATATATATATATATATATATATATATATATATATATATATATATATATATATATATATATATTGAAATCCGTAATTTACATTGCACTGTCGAAAGTAGTGCTCATCCAGACCTACATCTCATTTAAAATAAGCATTTCCCAATCCAGTCCGGGAAAAACCTTCCAGCTATGTAAGTGGCTTTTATTATTTTTATTTTTTTATCAAAGTGTCATCCTTTAAACGAATTCTTTATATATATATATATATATATATATATATATATATATATATATATATATATATATATATATATATATATATATATATATATATATATATATATATATATATATATATATATATATATATATATATATATATATATATATATATATATATATATATATATATATATATATATATATATATATATATATATATATATTGTGACGCAGGCGCGTCTTTTCCATGTGTAATTCACAGATTTCCCCATAATTGGATATATTTGTAATTGAAAAGCAGCGTCCGCGTATACAACAACATAACGTCGTTTGACAGCTCGCGCTCGCGGCGACCAAAAACAATATTGTAGAGTTCGGCGGCAGGACTGCCAATCGGAGCAATACCATTTCGCATTGCTGCCAATCACAGCAGTAATAATTTTATTCGAAAAATATAAAATAAATAGTAGATTTTCCGTTTTCGTTTATTTAATATAAAAATAAATTAATAATGATGAAAAAGTGGTTTTAGTAAATTTAAACATTCAATAAATAAAATTTGTTCAACGCACTCAATAATTCCTTGCGTAAAAAAATCCAATATCGCAAATTGTTAATTTTCCGGGTTACAGCAGTACTCAAAATTAAATCTAATAATTTTAGATTTAATTACTATATTTTTTAAATGAAATAATTAATACCGGAAGTCTTATAATGATTTAGCAAACGGAAGAGAGCTCGCAGATTCTGACTTTCTCTAGGTCAAAGTCATTCATTTTCTTTCCATCGTTCGAGAAGCGAACATTTAAAATTAATAATTTATAGTGAGAGTCCCAGAAGTTCCTTCAAAATTTATTAATACATTCTGGAACCCTAATTACTGGTGAGTAGAGTGCTTGCTTGTTTAAGTGTATGATTAATCCTCGTCTTGTGGGAAATAGGGATGGGTAATTGTGGGAATGAGGTCGATGAACTGGCAGGGTAGTTGTCGGTTGTCCCGTTAATTTTCCCTGGTCTGATCTCCCGTGTTTTCCCCAGGGACTCTCTTTTGGATCGAGATCAAGCTCTCTCTTTCGAACACGCAACACACCTTTCCGTAAGGGCAGGCCGAAGATCACCGTACTCGGGACGGGGGGGAGCGCTGTCCCGCATTTACTGAACGTCGTCGTCGAACGAAGAAGAGGCCCTCCCAACATTCCCGGTTTACCGATCCATAGCATCCGTATCTTAATCGGATTGCAATTTTATCATTCATTAACGGTTTTAGAATGTTCATTGGCATACCCGCTATAACTTAAGATCGCGAGCCGACCCGCTCTACCGACTCGTTAATCCTTGTAAATTCTGATTTTAATAAATCTACTCATTTTTGACAAACTGCGTTTCTATTTTACAATTAAAGTCAAAATTAAATGACAAAAGTGTCACAATATATATATATATATATATATATATATATATATATATATATATATATATATATATATATATATATATATATATATACATATATATATATATATATATATATATATATATATATATATATATATATATATATATATATATATATATATATATATATATATATATATATATATATATATATATATATATATATATATATATATATATATATATATATATATATATATATATATATATATATATATATATATATATATATATATATATATATATATATATATATATATATATATATATATATATATATATATATATATATATATATATATATATATATATATATATATATATATATATATATATATATATATATATATATATATATATATATATATATATATATATATATATATATATATATATATATATATATATATATATATATATATATATGATTGGTTTTGTGTAAAATTTCTTTTTTTAAGAATTCGTTTAAAGGATGACACTTTGATGAAAAAATAAAAATAATAAAAGCCACTTACATAGCTGGAAGGTTTTCCCGGACTGGATTGGGTAATGCTTATTTTAAATGAGATGTATGCCTGGATGAGCACCACTTTCGACAGTGCAATGTAGGTTTAATGGGATCCCTTTATCGCTAGCGAACGATCGCCCTTCATCCACATCTCAAAAACAAAGCGTATCCTTTTGCAAACCAAAATAAAATGTCTTTATTAAAGACAAATTAATGCAAAAACAATGAAAAAAATCACAATGAATCGTCTGTTAAATGCGGAATGACATACCGAAAATTCGATTTGAAATTCGAATATATCCACTCTTTAAAAGGACGATATACCATTGCTGGGCTCGCTATCAGCCTCGCTGTAAGAAATTTTACACAAAACCAATCAAATATTAACAATATTATACAATTTTATCTTATGTTTTAAACTCTTGTAAATATCATATAGCCTTAAGTATAAACTTCTCGACCAGATATTACGATTTATGTATATCTTATTTCATGGCAACGAGCAATTGAAGTATTTTATTTTTATTTTTTTTAATGGCTGGCTGATAGCGAGCCCAGCAATGGTATATCGTCCTTTTAAAGGGTGGATATATTCGAATTTCAAATCGAATTTTCGGTATGTCATTCCGCATTTAAGAGACGATTCATTGTGATTTTTTTCATGCTTATAGGTTAGCTCTAAAATATTGCCTGCAGGCAATAAGCTCGCCTTTTCTTAAGAATGAAGAGTTTTATTATTATTATTATTTTTATTAATTTGTCTTTAATAAAGACATTTTATTTTGGTTTGCAAAAGGATACGCTTTGTTTTTGAGATGTGGATGAAGGGCGATCGTTCGCTAGCGATAAAGGGATCCCATTAAACCTACATTGCACTGTCGAAAGTGGTGCTCATCCAGGCATACATCTCATTTAAAATAAGCATTTCCCAATCCAGTCCGGGAAAACCTTCCAGCTATGTATGTGGCTTTTATTATTTTTATTTTTTCATCAAAGTGTCATCCTTTAAACGAATTCTTAAAAAAAGAAATTATATATAGATATATACATATATACCTATATATAGATATATATATATATATATATATATATATATATATATATATATATATATATATATATATATATATATATATATATATATATATATATATATATATATATATATATATATATATATATATATATATATATATATATATATATATATATATATATATATATATATATATATATATATATATATATATATATATATATATATATATATATATATATATATATATATATATATATATATATATATATATATATATATATATATATATATATATATATATATATATATATATATATATATATATATATATATATATATATATATATATATATATATATATATATATATATATATATATATATATATATATATATATATATATATATATATATATAAACATATTCGTTGAAACAAAATTTAATTTATGGAAGATCTTGTATGGCCTCGGTTGACGTGTGTTAATATTAATAAATATCTAGTACTTATAGACGATTGTGCATTCTTTGTCAGTCGACGGGCTTTGTCTAAGGTCTGCGAGAACTTCCGCTGGGCAATTGCACTTTAGCGGGATTTCACGTGAGCCAGGCTCATCGGCCAGTCTTTCTGAGTGTGGCATCGCAGTGCTGCGCATTCTGCGGCAGATATCTCTAAACGATCGCGCGCCGCCGCCGCCGCATTCAGTCGGTTGCCCTCGGTTCTTAGGTACCTAACTACTTTTTAAATGAATATTCGTGATGTATATAGTTATCCAGATAGATGGCGGAGTTGAAAAAATATTTGTTTCGCTTGTAGGTATATGAGATATTTTAACCCAAAATTCAGGTTTGGAAAAGCGTTTTTGGTGCTATCGTGGAGGAATACACACACACAAAGTAATGCGTCGACAATTGTTTCCGTGTGCCATTAAAGTAATATCTTTATTTAAAAAACCGGTTAGGGATTTCAATATAATTACAGAAATTAGTTGATTACGTTGATTACGTTGACAAGTGGTTACTTAAATAAGTTGTAAATCACACATCTAGGCACGGACATAAGCCTAGTTATAAGTGTGGCGCGCCTTGAGTTGCATGAAATTGGGATTAGTGAATTTATTTATTTATTTATTTAAGAATTAATTACTATAAAACATTGATTTTGCTTACAAAAATAACAGGAACCGAATGGCAAAACCTTAATCCTTGCTTATTTGATTCTGTCACCCAACTGGGACTAGCCCGTTCTAGTGTGGACAGTACTCTAATATTACAATAAATTATGTAAAAGTTTTAGTAAATTGCTGATAAAACTAAAGTGCCCTAAAATATGTCCTCCAAAAAAAAATATAATAATAATAATAAATAAAATGCAATTCCATTATATAATCGGCATTAAATGGAATATAACATTCCATTAAATAGAGAATGAAAAACAGAACACATGTAATAACTTGTTGCCTTATTTAATAAAAAAGGTTTTTCCCTTTGTCACCTTAGATAAGATATGTAAAATTAAATAAATAAATAAAACTTATTTATAAAACTAAATTACCTACAAAATGTATAGTACACTAAAGGCTTGTTATGGCTGAATAGGTGTGTGAGTGTGTTGATGGTGTGGGTGTAGAGAATGAATGTGAGCGTTTGTGTGATTGTTGGGTATCTAAAATATTTGGGTATCTTAAATGAGTTAGTGTTGCTTGAGCCGAGCTTCAAAAGATTGAGCGGAAGGCGAGTCCCCCTTATGGTAACCGCCAAGCAATCCAAAGCTTCGAACAGCTGATTCCTAAAAAAGAATAACATGGCCTAGAATTAAAATTTATTTGAGTTTGAAATTCCAACTCAAACCCAAGTTATTCAAGTTCAAAATAGCTAGTGTGGAAAAACAGCAATTACATAGGTAAGGACTAATAATAATTACCGAATAAAAAAAATCTTTTGGTACGACTGTTACGGATAATTTATAGGAAACCTAATGACTACCCGTCAGAGCGTCTTTCCAAAGAGTCTAATGTTCTGGATGTCAAACAATTGTTTATAAAATATTTGATAATATTTTTCCGTAAACATGAACATAGACATGATCAAAATCAGCTAAACTGCAACACTCGGAGTTCACGGAAACAAAATTTCCTTATTCCTCGAATGCAAACAACATTTGCACCACGACAAACTTTTTTCATTGACCCCAAATTATATAATGGCATAGAAAAATGGAAACACCTACAAAACAAACAACAGTTCAATTACAATATTAATAACTGGTTATTTGAATTAGGAAGGTCTAAATCTGAAAACTTGGTTTGTAAAGCGTATGTCTAACCTGTTGATTTTAAAAATAACATTGTATAGTTGTATAAATTATTATGCATATAGTCATTCTATATCATATCATATTTTTATTTATGTTACTTAATATTTTATAGCACTGTTTTTATAATTGTATTTATATATTGTAATAAATTATAAATATGGTTATACCATTATAGCATTTATTATTTATTGAAATCGTATTTACGTATATGTGTATTTGCCATATTATTGTATGATTACGATTAGGTATATATATACTTACATTGTCTTATAATTCTTAAAAATTTTGTATTATAGTGTTATTTATTTATTACAATATATAATTGAAGGGCTGAAATTCTAAAGGGTCTAAGTGCCAAAAAGTTAAAGTCGAGATATAACAAAAAAACTGAATAAAACAAACATTTTGTCGAAATTATTATTTATTTCAATTGAAATACAAAGAAAATTATATTCTTAGTCATGAGACTCCGCCGCCAACCTCTCACACCAACAAATATTTAAAGAAAAAGTATTAAAGTTCCAAAGTCCTGAAATGTCCTATGTAGGTAACTGAATAATAATAAAAAGGGTCTAAGTGACATGACAACAGTCCTTTAAAATGTGTATTATCAAGCTTCTGTTTTATTGATCAAATCATCATAAAATGGTTGGTGTTCAGCAGGTATATACGGCATCATCTGTTTTAGGTCAATTAGTTTTTCTTTTGATATGTTATTCTTGGCAGGCAATATTGGAAGTACCATATCCTTCAGTTGAGAGGGCATTTTTCCCTTTTTAAAAATGTTGATGGTGTCCCAAGGTATAGGATCATTGAAAGATTGCATTAAATCAACATATGGTAGCCGGTTTTTCTGGATTCTTATCCATGACACAGTTGATATTTTCAATTTTGTTGTATTCAGGAACTCCGTGGAGGCTTCATTGAGGTCTTTAAAATCATGTTGGTCCAGTGTTATAGGTTCGAATGGGTTTTTGTGACACGATTCACGTATCATTTTTTCGATATCTGCAGGTTCATAGCATTTGACCACTTTTTTTCTCTGTTCTATCTGTGCAAAGTCACGATCACATGACATGAAAGAGTGGCCACTGACCAAGTATTTATGATCTATGATATCGAACACGCCATTGGCAACTAAATAAATAAGAATAAATAACACCATCCGGTTTTTATTCTGGCCTATGCAGTTGTCGCTCCAAATTACTATTTTTTTTTTTAAAGTATTGGCAGACATTATATTTAAAACCTTCAACAGTGAAGAACCAACTTCATTACCTCCTCTTCCGGCATATGATTCATTCCAGAGGCACATGTATGCTTTTTGGTTGTCAGCAATATGAACGCAAAGGTTGTAACACGAGAGCTGTCTGCTATAAAACATCTGACTATGAGTCAATGTCGGTATAAAAATGACTTGTTGCATGTCCATAGCCATTGTCAACGTATCGCTCGTTGGGGATTGGGATTTTACCGAATCCGCTTTCATTGTATTTTGAGCACTTTCAGCTTTACGGTGATGGTTTTCTAGCTCGATAGCAGTATGAGTTTTTTGTCTTCCTTCAGAGCATTTCAGTTTAGCATGAAGAAGATCACACTTTGAACAGGTATCTGTTCGTGGGCGTCCAAACTTCAAATAGGGAAAATGCTTTTTGAAGGTTGTAAAGTAATATCTGTAGGTCACAGGCGAATCTGGGTATTTTTCTTTGAATGCCAGGTATAAACGGTGAATATTAAGATCGGGGCTTAAATAATATTTTTGAGTTTCATGTCGACTGTAGTGACTTTCTTGAGAAGGGAAAGACTTAATATGATGCAGTACTATCTCGAAAATTTCAGCAGTGAATTTTCTGGGCTTGTTTCCGGATCCCCGCTTGTCTATGAAAATCACTTCTCCGCGCTTCTTTTTTTCCACCAAAGTCTGGACTTTCTTATGCGAAATGGCAAAAACAGCTTGAAAAGTCTGACGGCATACCTGGACATGGTTCCCAGTACCGTCTGGCAGAGTATAAGCTACTGATGTTTGTCTGCGACTGTCTACAGCGTTGGTGTATGTACCGTGTCGCCTTCTTCCAACTGGAGTTATTTGAATGAGCCCGAGAAGATATGTTCCTTGCTTAATAGCGTCTCCAATTCTATAGTATTCCATCATAAGGGTTTCTCTCCTCTCGTGTAAAATTTGCCCACAATGAAATTTACACTTGCAGGCAACCTGAAATAATAATATAGTTTTTAAATAGAAGCACATTATCCAGTGAATGAAAACCACCTTACATTATTTAATTACTAACAGACGAAACGTCGCGTATATTTGCCCAACGATGCTACGCAACTGTAAGTTATTAAATAATGATTATTAAAAAATAATACTAACCTCTTTCAGCGTTTTCTTTGGAATTTTAATCTTTTTTGATGTTATATACTCCTCCCCGCACAAACGACGCTTCTTCCGTTGAATTTTCACATTCTCTTTCCGATTTTTCGCAACATGTGTGTCTGAAGTCGAAGGCACCGGCGTAACGTCCATCTCCATAAACTTGTTAATTGCCACTGAACGATAGAAAAGACGGCGCCGCCGCGTACCGGTCGCAGCTTGCGCCAGAGCACACACACTCGCCTTTCCGATGCACACGCATAGTGGAACATAGACCCGCTCCTTGCTTTAACAGCTTGTGTGTAGTAGTGGGGCGGAGTTAGACACTTAGACTCTTTTATACGACATTGGGCTTGGCACATTGATTGTATTTCCGTGAAAATATCGGTTTGAGATTTTTTGGCACTTAGACCCTTTAGAATTTCAGCCCTTCAATTCAATTTCAATTAAGTAAATTCATGAATTATAAAAATAAAAGTTTTTTACGTTAATTAGGCTAATTGTTACATAATTTGTATTTTATTTTAATTATTTACTCTGACCCGCCTAGTAGTAGTAGTATTAGTAGGTAGAGTGGGGGGCTTGTTTCCAGCCCTTGGTGTCACCTAGATCTGTAAGGTCTTTTGTAACTGCCCACTATGTGGTTAGGTCAGTGGTCAGCTAGTAGCCCGGTACTTCTTACCGGTCCAAGTAGATCACTGACCTTCAAGTTGGGCAGATCGCTGGGTTCGAGAAAGGCTCGTCCCAGTAAACTGTGTCTTTTGGCGGCGAGCCCTGGACAGCGACCAACAATGTGTATGCTGTCTTCAGGTTCCTCGCCACATATTCGGCAGTCCTTGTTCTCGGTCAAGCCAAGGTTGAATAGATGAGCTCTAAGGGTCGTGTGTCCGTTGAGGAGACCGATAGTGGTTCTAAGGTTCTTCTTGCTTATGTCAACTAGGGCCTTGGTTTTCTTCTGTAGTGGTTGCTCCATCGTGGCTTTTGCCTGGCGACATCCCTGGCTCTGTTTCCAGGAAGCCCGATGTTTCTGCTCCAAGCAGTTCCTGATGATTTTTTTACCTGTACCGAAGGGGACCCCTACAACTGGCTCCAGTGGGCATTCCAGTGTGCCCAGTTTTGCCAGTCTTTCGGCCTCTGCATTGCCGGGTATACCTTTGTGACTTGGTATCCATATTAGGGTGATTTTGTTGGAATTTCCCAATTTGTTGAGCTCCTGCATGCAGTCCCAGACCACAGACGATTCTGTGGTGGCTTTAGCCAGAGCGTCCAGTGCTGCTCTACTGTCAGAGCAGATGAGGATTTGTCTGTTTTTTACCTCAAGTCGACTTTGTAGTTTTATGCATTCCAATATAGCAAATACCTCGGCTTGGAAAACCCTGGCGTATTGTCCAAGGGGGATGCTGATTCTGTGGTTGGTTTTGGGTCTATACACGCCTGCCCCAAAACGTCCATTTGTTCCTGAACCGTCGGTGAACCAGGCGTCTGCGTTGTGGTTTTGGGGCCACTGCGGATTTTTCCATTTTTCCCTGGTGAGGATTAGGATTTTATAGGAGTTCTCTACCGAAAATTTTTTCCGTAGTCGATCCTGGGCCCAATTATTTACTCTGACCCGCTAGTTAGTGATTTAGGTACCTAGTTAGGTGGGCACTAAGCATTTGCTACATTTCGATGTTCAATTTTTCCGAGTTACTTATAACATTGATAAAAATGTGGCTAAATATACAAATAATAAATGAATAAATGAAAAATATATATATTTTGATTATTAATTGGATGATTTCATCAGACGCTGCTATAGAAATGGATCCCAGACCAGTGCCTACAACTTGAAAAGTACTTAAAGTAGTAATTTAAAATTTGTTTTGTAATCGTTTTTCGTTTTCATGATATTGCGATTATTCTGATGAAAGCAAAGTTGGCAAAGTGTATGCAAAGTCGCACGTTTGCCTCTCAGCATAGTTGCTCTTCATTAAAAATGCACTGAATACACGTCGCGGGGTGGCACGGGGCTGGCTATGTAATTTTGGAAAGTTCGTTACATGGTGAATGGGACGAGTCCCTCTTATTCTTGCCTACGCTCGCGGTTCAAGAGGCGCGACTTCATAATGAACCTGGCTGCGGCGACGCGACCCCTGAACTCGTATATAGAGTGTATATTACTATGATGTACGAAGGTGTTTCATTTGCTGGTAATTTTATGGAGTGAAGAGTTGGTAAGAGAATGAATAAACAGTATAACGGTGCTCCTAAACGGGTTATACTTTTAAGACAATATGTGGCAGCAATATTATCAAGTATATCCTGGCCATCGCAGCAACATTTAATGCAGCATATGGCTGGGTAATACATATCTCGGCCATTCTTGGTGATATTTCTGTAGTAAGTATGGCCCATAATTTTGACTCGTAAACGGGCTACGCAATCGGGCAACAACGGCCGACGAAATCATACTTGTCGCAGTGGCTTATATTGTTTTAAATGAAAATTTAAAACGACAAAAAAGGCGAGAATGTCGATTTGACCTGAATTCAATAAGCGTGATACTTTGGATATCTAAGCCTGAATGTTTTTGATCATATGAATACCAATTGAAAGATCTTCTTAAAACGTGGCCTGAGGGCCACGTTTTAAAAGCCCACGGTGATGATGCTGACAACAATATGGTTTCTATGTTGTATACATAGCAATTAGGATGTTATAATCTAAAAGTATTTTTTATCATATTTATTTTTGAAGACCACATTTTAGGGCAATTTAGTGTTATTAGCTTTTTACTAAAACTTGTTCATAATTGAATGTAATATTAGAGTCCTGTTCACCCTAGAACGGGATAGTCCCAGTTGGGTGACATAATCAAATTAGCAAAAGGTTAAGGTTTTGCCATTCAGTTCCTGTTATGTTTGTAAGCAAATCAATGTTTTATAGTAATTAATTATTAAATAAATAAATAAATAAATCAATAAAATTGCCGCTCTACTGGCGTATGTAATATGCTAGATCAGCTGTCCAAAATGATGTGCCCAGGAATCGTACATAATTATGAACTATATTTTATAGATCTTCGTTGCCAAATTGGCATTGGGGTTTTCGTGTAATTAGCCATATTCCGAACTTCAAAACTCCGAAACGCCTCATAATTGAGGAAAGCTATTGTAGCAATTAATAGTCAAGATAAATTGCTATTTCCAATGGTAAATAAGTTGTTATTGGAGAGGTGGACCTGGCGCCCATACGTTAAGATTCCGAACTTCAAAACGCTGAAACGCCTCATAATTGAGGAAAGCTGTTGTAGTTTGATATTGGAGAGGTGGACCCGACGCCTAAACGTTTTTTCCCATTGCCTTTATATAATAAGTGTATACGTTCTTCTTGGTTTTTGTATATTCGTTTATGAGGTTTATGTGATAGGATATGATACGATACGATATGATAGGTCGATGTGATTCGATCTTTGTTGATAAGATACGAAAGTTACGTACGTTAGAGTTTATCCGCAATGTTTTTGAATCTGAGTTAAACCATCTTCGGAAGCAAACACCTCGCACTTAAGAACATCTCCGCTATTCTACGAAGGTGGGGAAATTATTTACCTTCGCTCTTACGTACTACCTTACTAGGTACGTAACAAGGTGAGGCGGCGTTGAAGGATCCCTTTTAAAAGCCGCAGAGGTTAAGTGAGCGCCCGTCGAGGAGCGCCGAGATGTTGAAAATTTATTTAATTTTATTTCGCATTCAACGTCTGCCGGTAGAGTCGAGTCGGTGCGGCTTTTTCCTCTGCCTCGCAGTATTCCGCGGTAACTCGAACCTCCTTGAGAAAATTAAAACCACCGCCTCGACGAGGATGCATCATTCCACGTGGAAAATGCTAAAGAGCGCTTTGACGTTTGTTACAAAGAGCGTTATAAAGGAAACTGTTTATGACATCGCCATACATGACATGTGCGGCGGGGCGTGTCGTCAAGCGGAAACAATCGAGTTAACTTCGTCTGTTTTGACGCAACTAGGTATATTATTTCTACCGAAATAAATTGTATGACATCACAGGTTCCTAATGATTCCGTGTAGCATGAATGGTGTTTACCAATGTCTATGTCATCTGGCCGGTCCGACTCACGATTCATCCCCATCTGTTAGCCTACTCGTAAAAGGGCTTACTCTGTCAGGGCCGCTGTGAGCTTCCACCAGCGGTGTAATCCTGCAGTCAGAGGCGGTTGGAATCAGAAAATCGCGGATTGGAGGGATACCTCAGGCGAAACTGGGCAATCGGTGCACTATCCGGTTTGCTAGGTATAGAATTCTCAGCCGGCTAATAACCAACTAGAGCTGTCAACTACAACGGGCGAACCCGTTACCTCAGGAAGTTTTCACGATATTGATGTTTACAGTCCACAGTCTAGCTACGACACCTGTCCGTCAGAGGCCAGCGCCTTACGGCGAGGCACCGGGAAAGGTACCCAGCGGGCAGCCTCGCCCCTGACTACTAGTTTGGAAGAATATATCCGTCTGGAATTAACCTTCAGGATACCTCCTACCTACTGACTGGTTACAGGATCGGAATCTATGAGGAATTGAGGGAATTCCTCAAACATTATCATATGAAATTAAAAATTTACATGTTGGTTCAATCCCGATGACAATTCATT
Organism: Micropterix aruncella; assembly: GCA_944548615.1. Classification (NCBI taxonomy): domain Eukaryota; kingdom Metazoa; phylum Arthropoda; class Insecta; order Lepidoptera; family Micropterigidae; genus Micropterix; species Micropterix aruncella. Next base: position 20,512,799 of record OX155966.1, read on the forward strand.
GATTTTTAAGGTAAGCATGACCTGATTCTACAGTTTAGTGGTTTCAAGGCGGCAGGTGAGGGTGGAGAACCCACCCACCGCCCGGGCAGTTATAACGACGGTGGTCATCTTATCTGCCCGGGATATCATGCAACGACACCCTGCGCGTACCAGAAGGGTATACGCGCGGGGGGTAAAGAAAGGTAGCCTCCCCCCGTACCACCCCGAAAACCCATTTATTCAGTATAAAAAAAACAGAAGAAGTTAACTACAAAAGAAGATAAGAAATAGTCGTAAAAATAATAATAAAATAAACACAAAGCAGAGATTAAAGTTAAACAAAGACAGGCTACCAAACACAGACAGGATGTCGGGGGGACTAAGTGGTTAGTGAGGGGGTATTTAGACGTATGGGTCATGGGGCGGTCTCGTGGGGGACGGCCTAACCAAGGTCCTCAGGCAGGGGACGCGCCCGCAGGGGCGGTTTGGGGGACGGCACATAGACGGGCACTTCGGGCTGGAAGTGGCCTTCGCATCACGCCACTGGTGTCGGGGGGGACCCCAAAACTGGGGTTCCCGGAAGCCTCAACTCCTCCCAAAGGGAAACCCACTTCTCCACGAAGCATCGCAACGCGCCGAAACAACGCTCACACTCGACCAGATCCGCATACCATATCGGTAGACGCTTGGCGCACGCGCCGACCTCACGCACCAATTCATCCCGTGCGGTCGAGAGCATTGGGCATATCCAAATGACGTGTTCTGCCGTTTGAAGTCCATGCCCACACACGCACCAGGGGTCACGGAAGAGTCCAAAGTCAGACAGCTTGGCTTTGAACTCCCCATGGCCCCCGACCAGCTGGGTGGTATGGTGATCGAACCGCAGAAAACACGCATTTTTCATTCTCGCCTCTACCGACGGAAAGAAGCAGTGGGTGAGGCGGCCCGTGCCGCCAGCATCCCACCTCTCCTGCCAAACACGAAGGGATTCCGCACGAATCAGGCGGGCAAACTCCCCAGCTCGATACCCCGCCGGGTCAACCGAGAGGCCATGAAAGACCACTGGTCCTCCCCGACGATACCGCGCCAACGCTGCGCGCTCCAAAACCTCAAAATCGATGGGCAGGACGCCCGCAATGACAGGTAGCGCGAGAGTGGACGTCGTCCTGTACGCCCCGGTCATAGCCACGAGAGGGATGCGCTGCCCACGCAAGAGAGCCACTCGGGTTGCCTCCGGGATGTGGTGCTCCGTCCACGCACGTGCAGCGTACGTCACACGTGGTACGAAGACACCTTCGTATATCGTCCTTACCGCAGGGAAACGAATTCCCCAGTCGGCTCGGCTCGCTTCACGGAGAGCAAAGAAGAGGGACCGGGATTTCTCGGCTACAATTTTCGCGTGCGTAAGGAAGGAAAAGGACGCCGTCAGCTCGACCCCCAGGTACCGGACAGACTCCGGAAAGGATACCGGGCGGCCGCTCAATCTGATGACCGGTTTACGCTTGAGGCGCCCCTTCAGGAGAAGCGCCTGAGTTTTAGCCGGTGAGAAGGTCAGTCTGTTACGCTGGCCCCACCCGAGGATGAGGTGCAACGACGCAGCTACCCTTCTCTCGACCTCGGCGCGACTTCTGCCACCCACCAGTAGGAGAGCGTCGTCAGCATATGCACTGACGGCGCATCCCGCCGGGTATGGTAGTCCCAGAAAATCGTCGAAAAGGATGTTCCACAAGGTGGGACCGAGCACCGACCCTTGCGGACACCCCATCGAGGGGGTTTTCCTTACGCTGGTCGGACCGTACCTCAGAATAACCGACCTATCAGTGAAATAGCTCCTGATTCTACACCCTGGGTTGGCTCCCGACGAGGCAACTCCTTAACGGTATACAACACGGACTCCAAATTTTGTATACTCATTCAATTATGATAGCCCGTTCTAAGTTTTATCATGACATGGCTGCTTCAACGGTCAACAGCACAGACACAAAATTTAGTATATGTATTCAATTACGACATCCCGTTCTAAGTTTCACCAAGGACTGCGGCACCCAGGGTTGGCTTCCAACGAGAGAACTCTTCAACGGTCAACAGCACATACATAAAATGTTGTATACGCATTCAATTATGATAGCATAGTCGGTTTTTCTTTTTGTTAAAGTTTTGTCTATTATGTTGTCTTTTTTTCCAGCTTCAATCTATTGTAACCAAGTGTTTTCTGCGAAATCTTCGGCACAAGTCGTGTTATTCGCTGAAAGCTTCGAATGTATTGACGAATGTATTATAGAGGAAAAGCATCTATCCCTTTGCTCCTCGCTCGTGCTGCCTCGCGTATACGTTCAAGTTGAGTGTGGCTAAGAAATATTTAGTGTATACGCATCATATAAAAATATGATTGTTGCGATGCTTACACATTTTTTTGAGGACAAACATAAGAAAATATTTAATTATTGATTTAATTATCAAACATTAGAAATATAAGTAAAATAAAACACAAACAAAACCGATTAAATATGACTTTGATTCGCGGTCCGAGCGTTTCGTACCTAATTAAGAAAGGGTTTTTAATATGAAATATTTTCACAAGCAATAATCATTAAAGGATACAGGGCACGGCCAAAAGAGAATTGCCTGCCAAACAAAATAGAGTGTAATGTGTTCAGGGTTCATCTTTGTATGTTTTCCGTTTCTTTATTCCACCATAACTTTTAAACGCTTGAACCGAGAAGTGTGTGGAGGACGACACTAATAAAAAACTCACGGTGTTTACATAAACTACATTTATTTATTAAAATAAACTTTTATTGCATGAGAACCGAGAGTAACCGAGGGGGATTGGGGCAGGGGGAGGGTTCGGAGAGGAAGCAGGTGGTTAGGGGGGGGGGGGCTTGTTCGATTTGTCGCTTCAAAACATCTGATGATTCTTCTGTAAATCCATGTTTCGAATGTCTTCAGTTTCTTACACATTGTCTGAATAAATGTCCTCCCTTCCATCCAATAGAAGATCGTGAAGAATACGTAACATTATGTTAGTCATTTTTTGAGATGCATGTATAGCTTACGGCTACATAGATGATACATAGCCACGTATACAAATAATATTTTATCACAAGTACCCTAATAGAGCCTACCAAATCTTTTCCATCCATTATTGGATCCCTAGCCTTCCTTGGTGGTGGAATCCAATTGGGAAACAAATTCATCTCCCAACCGCCGATAACCTGAAGCGCCGTACAAATTGCCGATATTTGTATTCACCACTTGTATTTACTGCCGGATTTTTCTACCCGACATCAACCTAAAAGTACGACGATCGTTATCGGTGGCGTCGCCATGCGTCGAATAGCTCAACCGCCTTTGGGGAGAAAAAGTGTACGAGCGTTAGGGCTGTGCGCTAGTCGATACGATTGTTGAGCAGTTTACGTATTGACGACTACCGTACTTACCGTAAGAAACGAGTGGAATTTTAGAGCCAAATGGAATTTCTGCCATTTTTAAAAAAAAACTTAGTATACGCATTAGATATTCAGCGTACTGAAGAAGAGTGCCCTTATGAATAATAAAATAGTTAAAAATATTTCAAATCTGAAAATGTTCTTACTACTAAGTAATATAATTGCCTGATTACCTACATATATTTCAATCGTCACACACTTCTAAATCGATTCAAAGATGTAGAAGTTATAATGGAATTTAAAAAAAACGGAAAACTTACATAGATGATACCTGAACACATTACATTCCTTTTTTGTTGGGGGGTCGTGTAATAACTCTCAACTAGTCATCAGTAATACATCCTAATAGCAAATATTTACCTGATTTGGAAAATCGCCGCAAATTAAACGATTGTATGCTAAGACCCCTATTCCTTGGGCTTTGCGAAAATCTCAAGAGTTTTAGAATCTATCGTGATTAAAATGAAATAAACAGTTACTGCAGTATATATTGGACAAGTTTAGTGTCAGTGAATATTCTTAACGTTTTACAAAAAAAATAAAACTTATAGTCAAATTATTTGTTTCGAAGCTTTTAACGAAATGCCGTGGATGTAATTGTACATGTACTATCGTTTAAATAGCAAGCCCATGAAATAGCCTCATTAAAACCTAAAACTCCCGGAGATAGAGCCATCACAGTTTTCATCATTAGAAGAAAAACGTTCGGAGCAAAAAATGCGAGGCAGGCCAAGAAGATTGTTCGAAGAGAGTTGTCAACGCAGTAAGCAACGACATGCTAAACTGTTTCTATCAGGTCTCAGTTCTCAAGAATTTTGCTTGGAGGCAAAATCAAGCTAAGTGATAGCAGGCAAGAGAACTACATACCAATCTGTGAAATGAACCATCCAATCTTCGCCCGTTTGAAAAGATTGAAAGTGGTGCATGATCACGTCATCCTCTGCTACTGTAAAACCGTCAAGCCCTTAAGAAGCTTTAGGTCGTATAGTAGATCTTGGGTTGAAGAAAGAAGAATATGAGACTTGCAGATGAGACTTGATACTTGACTTGGAGCAGAAGGTAAATGAAGACATGAGACTTGGAGCAGAAGGTAAATGGGCTTTTGGTAATGCGGGTTTGTGCATATAATGTTCATAGCGCAGCTCTACCGCACTTTCAAAATGCCATTTTCTGCGTTTTTCTCTAAGTAACAAAAAAATACCATTTTTCAGCGCGCTTTAGCGGCCGTTTGGTACATCGAAGGAATTAGGTCTGTAAATATGAATTGTAGAAAATTGTGTCTACTATAATTGTGTACTGGAAAGCTATCAATAAATAAATAAAATAACATACAAACGGAGCTGCAATGCAATTCACCGATCGGAGTCGGGCCCATCATAATACTATTTTTACACTTCTGCGGGGGTGAGCAGTGGATTCGGGACTAACGACCGGCTGCGGTAGGCTTGAGACAGCTGTCTTGCCACATGTGAACGGTCACCTTACCACCCATTCACTCCGCCTTCGAAGCCATAGAATTCGAGACGCGGAAACCGCGGGTTTAGAAATCGGGGCTTTATTCGTGAATGATAAGCGAAAAACTAAATTTAGCGTTTTTTTGCGTTTCCTGAAGTTAGCTCACCTCTAGACAGATCGTAAAGTTGAAAATCAGATGCAACGTCTTTAGATGCATATAAAAGCGTTCAGGTTAGATCTCACAAGGTTAGATATCATATGCTTATACTAACAGTGGAGGAAAATAAAACAAAAACGGTATTCTACCGAAAGTGAATTGTACATCACCTATGTAAATCAACTAGCTTCAAAGCTGATGAAAAACCGGGCTTTCCGCAGACTGAAGAGGAGAGCGCCCCAAGACTTGCTAGCATAATAATGTGTAATAAGTAGACATGATTATGGACGTGCCACTGGACATAAACCATTCAAGTCAAGAGAGGATTTTTTTTAAGAGCCGCAACAACTGCCGAATGTCATACCTAGGAGACAGATAGCAATAACAAACGACCAATGAAAGGCCTTTTAAAATATGCTCGCTACGCACACACGCACACGTGTATATGTATATGCTCGAAGTTCAATAGTTAGCTTCGGCAATTTGACGGGACAACGTCTTATAATTCGATGGAGCTGGCTGCACGCACGTAAAAACATGACTCATGCGGCGTTACTTCGCTCTGAGGCGTTCCATTTATTATATTTATTATTCAATATAAATGCTGCCATCTACCGGTTGCGAAAGAATTATTTACTAACCTCAGTCTAAAATAGTACGAATGAAAATCACTAGATTGATTTAAATTCTTGACATAATTTTATATGTATTCTTGATATACGGAATGTTATTACTGAACGGACAATTTTCTTGTGGGTACAACGAAGTGCAACGAAGTAAGCAACTTTTATTAAAAAAATAATAAAAAAGTATGAAAATCTATCATTACGATGCGCTATCTAGCGGTTGGTAAAATGTCGCTGATATTGTTTATTTACGACGTATTACCTACCGCTAGATGGCGCAGCGTGCTAAACGCTTCTCAAACCGTTATTTAACAGTTTGAGATTTCAAACTTTCAAATTAAAAAAAACAATAAACAATTGTACAATTATACTGCTATACAATAATACATTTATATGTTGTAGTCAAATCGTTGAGTATAAAAGCATATATTTTTGGGTGTTTGTAATAAACAATATCAGAATCTTAAATGAAACTGCTTCAAATGCAACCATTCCATCAGTATTTTCTTATGACGTTGTCACGTTCAATCGTCAGTAAACCGACTTTACAGACAACCGTTTTTTTTAAAAAGATTTATATTAATACGATTCGATTTGAGCGTATAGAATACATCCCTATACGAATAGGGTGCGCTCGCAATCTCCCTTAGTACGCTAGCGGCCTTTGGGGCTCGCGCTGTCTCATTTTCGCGAATTCGTCGCGTGTATTTGGCCTTTGTATAATGTTCTCCGCAATTTCACAGTATGGCAATGACACTTGAATATTGACATGAACATGGTCAATTTGTTTATTCGTTAGATGATATCACTAGTGGACCTTAGGCAGAAAGAATATGTCACCGGCCGGGAAATTGTAAGTAGTATGACGGTTTATGTATGTATGTATGTATAGGTTAATTGTTGTGACGTTTCGTAAGCCACATGTAGTGTCTGTGTACTGTATGGATGGCTGTAGGTAGCCACGACAGATATATTCTCGAAAATAGTAATAGTATTTAGCAATTTAATTCCCTGATATTTTTTTTTTAAGTCGGTCAAATGCGAGCACTTGCGCGCGGGTAGATCCTTACGTTATTAATTAAATAGGTACATTATTTTCTATGAGTCACAGATACGAGTCTTCATCCGCTGTCATTAAAAATATACATCTTCGTTATTTATATCTCCCAAAGTGAGGTACGAATAAAACAATAAAATATATTGATATGGGAAAAGATAAGAGAGATAAGAGTAATAAGAAAACTATCGCGGTGGTTTAACATTAATCAAAATCGTAGGAACGCTAGTATAGACTAATTAGTGTGTTTAGATCATGAATGTATTTGATGTTATTCATTATATTTTAACATTTTAATTTTGTTTTGTTACTTGTTATACCCAGCAGTTTAATATTCCATTTTTAAAGAAAAAAACTTTCCTATGCGTTGCAGCTGACACTTAAATGCGCTTCGTGGTATCTATCTAGACAGTAGTTCAACCCTGAAACCACAGCATGCCGAGTTCGAACAGTAAACGCACTCTCCAGCGGCAAGGCGTTGCGGAAATAGGGTACGAGGAAAGTGGCCGAGGGATATCTTACGGCAAACGCCTGTGTTTGACGTTACGAGAGTGGGGAATGACAAATTTTGTGGTGGTGCAACGGCGACCATATGCGCAAGCCCATCGTTATCGACGCGCTTGCGCCGTTACTTCGGGGTATTTCGCTCAACGGCACCATAGTCAGTAATCGTATTACGATTTGTGGTAGCCGTTTCGACTCGTGACTTCGCTCTCTTCGATTTCAACTTTGTTTTAAGAGAAGCTACTTTATGTATACTGTGCTGAAACTCAGTTGGGTGTACCGACAGTCAGCCACAATTGCAGGGATATGGTCTGTTACAGCATATACAAATGACACAGGTGTACTTTGTATATATTAAACCATGTCTAATGAGCATCAAGTAAAATAAAAAAATATATATATTAAATATTTCAAAACGGCTTTTACGCATGAAATTTGTAGCACCCGAAGTTCCGGCAATGTTACAACCGCAGTTGTTCAGGGTAAGCTGACACGGGCACAAAACATATTATAACACAATCAAACAATCCAATAAGGATCAAACCCGGAAAAGGAGCACGGATCGCGAACACTCTTTATCTACAGCAGGACTTCCCAACCGGTAGGACGTGCCCCCCCGGGGGGGGCGTAGAGAGAACTTAGGGGGGGCATGAAGTGTTTGGATACTTTAAAAGGTAGATGATTGTAAAACAATGCAATAGAATTATGTTTTAAAAAATCTTTCCAAAATGAACGTTCCTAAAAACGCTTGACAAAAAACCGTAAATTGCGGCCACTTGACGAACGAAAGAAGACAACACGAAGAGCCGAAATGAAAAATTCAGAGTTTGGATTCTGTGAATCTTGATCGAAAAAAGTGGTATATGTCTGTGTTTATTGAACGAAAAAGAGAGATGCCATTTTTAACATTACAGAAATCAAAGAGTAAAACTATACTTTTCTTTCATTGAATGTCTCAATAACTATGGTTATAATGTCAATTAGACAAATTGCAATAGGCATGAAATTAATAGCGGCCGAAAAAGCTAAAACGAACCTGATATCGTTAGACGCTGAACCAATTCGATATAAATAAGATTTTAAGCCGAGTAGAGCTCGGCATCGATACCCGTAAATAATGTTATGACATTCAGTGGCATGCCACTAGATACCCTGGGTTTGTATAACATTAAATGATGCTGTGAGTTGGCTTGTGTTATGCTCGACGGATGGAATACACAAACGCTTTAAAAAACGTTCAGGGAGAAAAACCGGAGAGCCGCAAACACATATTGGATAGTGGATCCACTGGTTGCAGTTTCGAAATCTGTTTGACCTATCCAATAAACAGCTTTACTTTCACTTAAATAAGAAGAATTCCAATAACATCTTCAATAGAGACGAAATATTCAAACTCTCTACTAGTTGGCACCCTATTCCTAAAATGTTCTCAACTTCCATCGCTGCAAAGGATGCCGAGGGCAAAGACGCGCAATGACATACATTGAGTGTTATGTACATGGCAGAATTAGAAAATTCTCACACCCCACCTTCTACCGCTGCAATCTGCGCAGTATAGCAAGATTATGCCGCCCATCCGCAGAACAGCACCAGACGACAACTAAAAACCACTCAGTCTATTTTAAAAACGCGACGGTTGTAATATCGGCGAAACTTACAAATGCTACAAGCTTCACATAATAAAATCGGTTTTTTATTATTTATACAAAAGATTCGAAACTTCTGGGTAAATGTCGCACTTGAATAAGAGTACCGCAATGTTGTAGAACAAATTTTGTTCTACAAACGTGGATCCTCGAGACAAATGCTTTCTCCTCCTCCGAACTTCTGTGATTTCAATGGGTCCATATCATAAAGCATTAAAATGGAAATGAATGAATAACAAATAAGTATAACAAAATAATTCTTTAATTTTCTAGTGATCTAACTAGAAAACTTATTTAAACGCATAGCCAGCTTGTTTTGTGGCAGAGCCACGTTATGGTTCAGGTTCAATCCGGGAGCCTCCGACAAGAGATAAATTAAGAAATTCCCTGGGAAGAGCTATGAGCAATGAAATCTTCAAAAGCAGTGTTGTCTTTGGCGGATTGCCAGAGGTGTCTGGAAACGCAGTTTTTTTTAAAAAGCGAGGTATATCATCTACCTTTTGAATGACCCTTCGGCCACCCGATACCGGGAAAGTGTGCTATATGCGCAGCGGACTACATATTTTGTTCACCTTTGTTAGAGACTTACGCAAGGACCTCGAGCTGTGAAGTCTTTCCAAAACTGGTAAACAAGAGCGAATTCCCACTGTTATGTCTCAAAGAGAACATCTCTGTTAAGTGTCAAGTGTACATCACAGGGTGAAAAGACGACTACGATCGTTATAACATCCTGAGATGGCGGATTCGTCTGTAACATCAAAAGTCTTTATCTTCAAGGCGTACTGCAAAAAGAACAACTAGTACAATAACAAAAAAGAATAAACCTGAAGAGTGTCCTGAAAAGCGGGTAGTTTTTTATAACACAAAGACGCCATAAATCTCGCGAATGACTGCGTAGCTTCGTACAGATGAATTAAACAAATAATTGATTACTTCTTCTTAGGTATCTATTTATGTAAACTTATAAGTAAATATTTATTGCACAAAACATAAAATGTACAAAGGGTGGATTTTATGTATAGTAACAATATCTTAAAGCCAACCATTAAAATTATAAATAAACAAAGTTTGGCGGCACGAAATTAGGTACCAACTTATATAATACATGATAAACATATTGAGATGTCAACCACAACGGGCGAACCCGTCACCGCAGGACGTTTTAACGATTCATCGTTCTATCGACCGTGCAGTGAGCGTAGAAGACTTTTGACATAACAAATCCGATATCTAGCTACGCCACAACCCGTTAGAGTCCAACGCCTTACCGCGAGTAGCCAGGTATGTCACCTGGCGGGCGGCACTCGCGCCCTAACTACCAATTGTGACCAGATTTCTCCGGTCTCTCGATTGGTTCCGAGTTCGAGGTCGCTTGCGCGGTCCTCTCCCTTACGAAGCGGTGAAACGGAGTGCACCGAATCTGTCGCGGACCAAGGCGTCCTTTGCCCGACTCTGAACCGGGATCGGATGGCCAATGGTCATTTCAAGAGCAGTCGCCGTAAGGTAGACAACTACCCCCGCTCTATAGGAAACAATACAGTTCCCAGACTCCCCCGATTGTTAGTCGGAGAGCACAATCGATTGGCTTGCGCCGCTCGGTGCGCAGACCGTCCAGGAGCGCCAGAGGATTGTTCCCAGGGGAGACTGGTTGACCCAGTGTCCTACCCAGGCTCGCACCCCATGCGTGGAGGCCATCGGATGGGTGAGTGTGACCCATGAGTGTGACCGACCCTGAAACAGATTAAAATACATGATAAACAGATTAAAAATTTAACCTAATAACAAATGTTTCATCTATGCAGCATGTCCAAGGAACAAAGGGAAATGGCTAGTAGAAAAAGTCGTTCCAAAACTTTTTGAAAGTGATAAAGAGCTGAACACTTAGAATCTTCTACGGGAGCTGATTCTATAAACGGGCGGCCTGTCCATTGCAAAAGAATTTACATAAATGGAATAGCGGTGTAATGCATGTAATCTAGCACAAGTTCAGCTTAGTGAAGCGACATGCGACATCGCATTTATAAGTACACGACTTTAAGTAAAAGTTGCTATTGGTTATTTTCTTCGATGAATGTATAAGTAGTGTATTTTGTGTGAATTTCCTGAATAAATAAAATAAAATAAAATACATGGTATTTAGTGAGTATTATCTTTACTGGAAGCCATGGTAAAAGCAGGTACAATTAATCTTTTAGATAAGTCGAAGATTATGGACAAAAAAGGACAATAGAGTAATGAGAAATGACAATGACTAATAGAGTAATAACAAAATATGTAACTTTGGATGGTTTTCTATGGTAAAACACATACGCTTCCGCCGAAAGACCGTCACATGGTTGTATTTTCGCAAGTCCAATTTAAACCGAAAGTTCTGGACGTCAAGCAATTGTTTATTAGTAGTAGTAGTAGATGGAGTGGGGGGCTTGTTTCCAGCCCTTGATGTCACCTAGATCTGTAAGGTTTTTTGTAACTACCCACTGTGTGGTTAGGTCAATTGTCAGCTAGTAGCCCGGTACTTCTTACCAGACTAAGTAGGTCACTGACCTTCAAGTTGGGCAGATCGCTGGGTTCGAGAAAGGCTCGTCCCAGTAAACTGTGTCTTTTGGCGGCGAGCCCTGGACAGCGGCCAACAATGTGTATGCTGTCTTCAGGTTCCTCGCCACATATTCGGCAATCCTTGCTCTCGGTCAAGCCAAGGTTGAATAGATGAGCTCTAAGGGTCGTGTGTCCGGTGAGGAGACCGATAGTGGTTCTAAGGTTCTTCTTGCTCATGTCAAGTAGGGCCTTGGTTTTCTTCTGTAGTGGTTGCTCCATCATGGCTTTTGCCTGGCGACATCCCTGACTCTGTTTCCAGGAAGCCCGATGTTCCTGCTCCAAGCAGTCCCTGATGATTTTCTTACCTGTAGCGAAGGGGACCCCTACAGCTGGCTCCACTGGGCAATCCAGTGTGCCCAGTTTTGCCAGTCTATCGGCCTCTTCGTTTCCGGGTATGCCTTGGTGACCCGGTATCCACATTAGGGTGATTTTGTTGGATTTTCCCAATTTGTTGAGCTCCTGCATGCAGTCCCAGACCACAGAAGATTCTGTGGTGGCTTTAGCCAGAGCGTCCAGTGCTGCTCTGCTGTCAGAGCAGATGAGGATTTGTCTGTTTTTTACCTCAAGTCGACTTTGTAGTTTTATGCATTCCAATATGGCAAGTACCTCGGCTTGGAAAACCGTAGCGTATTGTCCAAGGGGGATGCTGATTCTGTGGTTGGTTTTGGGTCCGTACACGCCTGCCCCAAAACGTCCATTTGTTCCTGAGCCGTCGGTGAACCAGTCTGCGTTGTGGCTTTGAAGCCACTGCGGATTTTTCCATTCTTCCCTGGTGGGGATTAGGATTTTATAGGATTTCTCTACCGAAAATTTTTTCCGTAGTCGATCCTGGGTCAGAGTGAATGGGCTTTTGTGGAGGAGGTTTAGCTCAGGATGATTGTGCCCTCCACGCTTCCACTCGCCCAAACACTTCAGTCTGTATGCTGTAAGTCTGGCGGAGTGGATGATGAGCTTGTCCAGAGGCGGGCAGCAGAGTGCCACCTCTAATCCCGCTGTTGGGGTGGTCTTCATGACGCCAGTTGCAGCCCTCAGGTAGTTACCTTGAAGGCTTTTAAGCATTTTTACTGTCTCAAGCTTTTTCACCCTGGACCACCAGACTATTGCAGCATAGGTTAGTCTAGGCAGCAGTACTGCCCTGTAATTGTTTATTAAATATGTGATAATATTTTTTCATAAACACAAAGATAGACATGATCAAAGTCAGCAAAACTGCAATACTCGGAGTTCACGGAAACAAAATTTCCTTATTCCTCGAGTACAAACAACATTTGCGCAACGACAAGCTTTTTTCATTGGTCCCAAATTATATAATGGCATAGAGGAAAAATGGAAACACTTAAAGAACAATCAAGAGTTTAAAGACAATATTAATAAATGGTTATCTGAATTAGGAAGGTTTAAATCTGAAAACTTGGTTTGTAAAGCGTATGTGTAACGGTTAATTTAAAAATAATATTGTATATTTGTATAAAAATATTATGTATATGTATATTAATAGTATATCATATCATATATTTATTTATTTTAGTTCATATTTTTTAGCAGTGATTTTATAATTGTATTTATATATTTTATAAAATTATAAATATGTTTATACCATATATCATTTATTATTTATTGATATCGTATTTACGTATATGTGTATTTGCCATATTGTATTACCTACAATGTATTATTCGTACAAATTTAGTGTTTGGATTTGTATTATAATGTTATTTATTTATAATTATATATTATTCAATCCTAAAATAATAATTTAAAAAATTTTATTAAGTACATTCATTTATTATAAAAATAAAAAGTTTTTTCAAGTTAATTACGCTAATTGTTATATAAGTTGTATTACTTATTTTAATTACTCTGACCCGCCTAGATACGGGACAGTTTAGTCCTAGTTAGGTGGGCAATGAGCATTAGCTGCATTTCGGTGTTCAATTTTTCCGAGTTACTTATAACATTGATAACAATGGGGCTAAATGTACAAAAATAAAATGAATAAAGTATTAAACCATAAAAAAAAAAACCGTAAGCAGGTACTTAGAAGGCGATCGAACTTGTCCAATTTGAACTCGTTTGAATTCAGTTAATAAATATCGGCGTAGTCTAAGAATAGGTATAGTATTATATTTGTTAAGATTGGTTTCATCCTCACTGAAAGGAACCTATGTTAAAAAACGATGAATGCTGTGAAATGTTATTAAGGTAAGTGGTAAAAATATCTGACTAAATGAGCTAACCAATAAAAGAAAATGGGCATTTTGAGCCCACTTTTTCCAATAGCTGTAAGTCATATACCAATGAAAAGATCTCTTTATGTAGAACATTCATCACTGAAATGACTGACCTCAAATATGATACTTTTCTGAGTTGTAGCCTTTTAAATATCCTAATTTACCCGAAATACCGCAGGGCACCGAAAAAATAGGCATTGTATATTTATAAATGTTTTAAACGAAAACCATCGCAGTATATCCGAAACAATAAAGTATATAAGCTGTATGAGTATGTATTTATTTATTTAATTATTATTTATTCCGTAGCCGGCGATTGGGGAGGGGGTCGCCCTCGCAGACAATACGCTGCTGTCGGTGCCGCTGGATCTCGTACTCCATTCACGATTCGTTTCCATTCTTGACGATTTTTTGCCACGTTTCGAGAATCCCTAGCCGATAATCGTTGATTTTTAAGGTCGTATTTGATGTTATTTAGCCATGTTTTCTTCGGTCCCGATCGCTGAATTCTCCATTCTGTCGGACGGTCTCGCCAAAGAAGTTTACGTGGCAAGCGATTATCATTCATTCGGCAAACATGGCCAAACCATCGTAGTCGACGTTTTTGTACTTCTCCTTCTATCGTTGTTACGTAATGTTATGAGTATCTAACGATACTTAAGTATCGCACATGCCAGTCAACAAATGCATTGAATTCCAGTGAAATGCACTGACGTAAATACAGCCATTTTTCCACCTCGTACAGAGCTGAATTCGCACAAATTTTAACTACTTTGTCAAACCAGTTACATTGAACAACAATTTGATATCGTAATATGTTGGGTTGCGTCATTTTTCAGTCTTTATAAGGCGGCGAAAATAGCACCAGAGTATCATTTCTCGAATGATCACTCCCCCTAAGACAGCGGCAGAATAAAACCGGTACTACTCTCACGAGTTGGGTCAACGGGTCCGACCGTTTTGCGTACCTTTTCCTTCCTTCCTCATATCGAGACGAGCAAGCATCAGTCTGAGCTCCATGCACCCTCGTAACTTATCCATGCACCCTCGTAACTTTGGGCAAATTTACGTCAACCCCTGACATATTCGGGAAGCGTTAACAAACTGGCAATATAAATCACTATAAATTCCTTCTGATACAATAAATACCTTCTGATATACATTCAATCGACTTTCAATACGGAGATAACCCGCAAGCTGACAGCACCCCCTCACATCAAACAACTTGGAGTCTAGTGAGGGGTGGCTCAGGGATCAAACTATATATTCCAAATAATGTTCGAGTCTGTCAGCAGTATATGGAAGGGAAATACTGGGATATGTTGCTTGAACCCTGTAATGTGTGTTGTATTCCATTGCTGCTCTGTTTACTGATGTACATATGTATTATACTAAGGTCAGCTGTCCAATTAAGTGTGCCCAGTGACCGTACATTATAATATACTATCGTTATGGATATTCACTGCAAATAATATATTTAAATTAAATAATTGTTATTGGGGTTTTCGTGTTATAGACAATATTCAAGGAGATTCCGAAAATCAAAACTCCGAAACGGCTCATACTTAAGGTAAATTTTAGTAATCATATATATTCTAGATAAATAGACATTTCCAATAGTCAATACGTTATTGTTATTGGTGAGTTGGACCTGTGCCCATAAATTTTAGCCCATTCTCCTTTGTTTGTATTGATTAATTATAGTATGCAAAGTTTTGTCCAGGAATTCGAAAAAACAAAGTCGACTTTTCAACCTTGTCCTAAACAATACATTTAAAAAACTTCTTTTATATCTTTAAAGGACAAATAAAAACATACCTAAGACCAAACAATTGGACGATTTATATAATTTTGTATAAAGTGCCTAACATAATTCTTTCTAGCTCCTTGGGATTTCCTCATTTTGTAGCACGTTGTCGCATACTCTCTTAAAAAACCACTGAAATAGGATACCGCTATCGAAACACAATAAGGGCCCTTCTACGGGTGGAAATAGGATAGTTCCCGCCGGGAATCCGAGTACATAGTATGTAGGTATATAGCGATTGGCTATTGTTCAGTTCCCCACTGTTCATAGAGAAACCCTATTCGATCAGCGAAAAGACAAAGGCGTTGATTGTGGGTAACGATTAATTGTTCTACGTTTGTTTAACTACGTATTTGAATTCATTGCTCATCTTCTTGGCATTGTTAATCATTTTGGTTTACAAACGCGCTTTACGCTTACGTACACATATTATATCTTCTAACTTCTATATATATAAAATAAAATCGGGTTTGTTCGAACACTTTTAACTCGAGAACGGCCGGACCGATTTTCATGGTTTTTGATTTGTTGCATTTGTCTCCGTCCCGAATAGCAGAATAACAATGACAAAAATTGACGAAAGTGACGAAACATTCCTTATCCCTCTGGCTCCCATACAAAATGTAAATCCGTGTTTTTCTCATGGTCATTTGTACGTGGCATGTTCAAGTGTCGGCAAATCATCCGCTTTATTTGTTCTTGCGTCTGATAAAAAACAAAAAATGTCGTATATCACAAGATGCTTCAATGAAGAGAATTAAACCGAGTGCATCCCATGCTGCACAATATGTAAATAGTTTAATTCAATCATGTCTTGCTGACACGCGATTGATGTATTTATTTATATAGATTACATATATATATATATATATATATATATCCGGAATATATTCAATCAGACTTTTCATTTAAACCTAAACACGATATATTTATGGTAATTTATTTACATTTGGACAATTAGACAACTACTTACTTAATATTTGGACAGTTAAAGTACCTTATGACACTCAGGGTGACATAAAAATTGTAACAATAACTACTATACAATTCAAAATCGGTTTAAGAGTACAATCCTTATTTGTCGGGCAGTCGTGTAAAAATTGACATCTTTATGTAAATAATATTAAAATAATAAGAACTATGATTTAAAAATTAGTTTATTATTAAATTATTATTTTATTTCGAGATATAATACGTTTTGGTTAGTTAAAAGCGCCATCTATGTATATTGCGCCGACATACTGCTATGCCACGAACGCCACCATGAGAAAACTAATAGGTGTTTGGATCTATGAGTGTCATCTACTCGTTGCGTTTCGTAGTAAAATCCTAGCTGCCAAATCTTAGTACTGCGTTGAGCAATCTATCACGTTATGTAATCGATGGTGTCACTATCGATTTATAGTTTCGAAACCAAGCGAAATTTAGTTCACGATGGGAAATAGGAAACCAAATATGAAAAGAGGAACTGCCGATGCAATTCTTGAATTAACTAAATGTATAACAGAAAACCTCGATAGAAACAAACATTGCATTGGTATTTTTCTCGACTTGGCTAAAGCTTTCGACACGGTACCTCACGATAGACTAATCACGAAACTTGAGAAACTCGGAGTTTTAGACGTAGAGTTGGGTTTGGTTTCGTAGCTATATAACTGGACGCACGCAGCAAGTTAAAATTGACAGCGAGACAAGTAAAATTCTGCCGTGTACCTATGGAGTCCCACAGGGCAGCACACTGGGCCCAATACTCTTCTTAGTGTACATAAATGACCTATACCAGCTTCAGGTTCAGGGCTCCGTACTGTCCTACGCCGACGACACTGTGTTGCTATTCTACGGCGACACATGGACGTCTTCGTTTGACAGGGCGACTGCGGGACTGAAGCTGGCTAAACGATGGCTTGACAATAATCTTTTGACGCTAAACGAGTACAAGACTAAATATATGACCTTTAGCATCGACAATAGACATCATCCCAATACTAACGACCATATTACGTTACATAAATGCGACTACATGAACTGTACATGTTTACCACTTGAACGCACGAACACAATAAAATATCTAGGAATAGTCATTGGCCAAAATCTAAAATGGACACAACACATTGAGGCTACGACTAAACGGACTAGAAAGTTGATTTATATATTTAAAAATATAAGAAGCATACTCAACATTAACCTACTACGGACTGTTTACATACGGACAAATCGGTTGGGGCGGTATGGCAAGAACAAATCTTGACCCACTGGTCAAAGCGCAAAAGGCTTTGCTCAGAGTCATTAACAAGAAGCCATATCGATCCCCGTCAGACGACCTATTTACAGATTTTAAAGTACTTGACGTACGCCAACTATACATACGCGCTGTTCTGGTGCGCTATCGGAGGGACCTCATGAGGAACACGGATAAAGACAAACCAGAGCACAAACACAACACTAGACACAAAGACAAACAGATTCAACCAAAAATGAGGACTCTATACGGACAACGACACTACGCATATCTCGGACCTAAACTCTATAATATATTTAACTCGTACACAGGACAGATCTTAAACATAACCGGCAACCAGTTCAAGAGGCGGGTGTCTCATTGGCTCT
The DNA here is from genome assembly GCA_944548615.1 of Micropterix aruncella. Taxonomy (NCBI): domain Eukaryota; kingdom Metazoa; phylum Arthropoda; class Insecta; order Lepidoptera; family Micropterigidae; genus Micropterix; species Micropterix aruncella. The sequence continues at coordinate 20,530,912 of OX155966.1, forward strand.
CAAATTATACTAGAGATGAATGCGAAAGTATGATATATTAAAATATTTTATTTCTAACCGCAAATTATAGGATATATAGATGTAAATTATGGATAGGTATGTATACAGATATACAGATTATAATATGTTATATTTTATTATGTTATACTATATTATATATAAATATGCTACATTATTTTATATGTTATAACATATGATATTATATTATATTGTAATATGTTATATTATATTATTTATATTATATTATGCTAAATTATATTACGTATTGTTTTTTTAAGACGGAAGAAGGACAGCAGGCAAGGCGTACAGGCTCAGCAAATAATACCACAGAACTATGTATCCATCACCCCAACACAGGCGTATACCTAGTGGGGTGATGTAATACTGACAAGTTAATGCCCTTTCGCGATTTTCTTCATATGTATTCTTTTAAAATGTGTTAAAAAATGAACACAATCTTTTATATGTAACTATAAAAAATAGGATTAAAAAAAATATATAAAAAAAATAGTTTATTTTAAATACTTCACTTGATCGGAGAAAATTTGGCTTGCTCGACGAATGGGTGAACGCGGCATAAGGATCTAGCAGGAATTTGAAAAGCAAGAAAACCAGTTGACTGAGATCTAAATATCGTGACATATCTTTACTACGTGGCTTATGTTGTAAAAGTGCAGAAGTCAAGTTGAGTCACCGCGTCCGCATTACCGCATTATATTTCTTGATATTCCAGACTTTCCATACGTTGACTACTAAAAACACGCTTTATCTCACCGGTAGTTTTTGGGTTGCCAGATGGGGCTAATAATGCGGAATTTTTCCTGACAAATTAAAAATTGCCAAAGTAATTCCAATACATAAAGGGGGAGATAAGCAGGACCTCAATAACTATCGACCTATCTCCATTTTAAACACGATCTCCAAAATCTTCGAGAAAGTTGCAAAGGCGAGACTCTATAAATTTTTAATTGAAAACAAAATACTCTCAGACAATCAGTTCGGTTTTAGGGAAGGTTTAGGGACAACAGACGCTATAGCAGCCTTAACTGAATTTATAGTCAAAACGGTGGATAAAGGAGACAAGTGTCTAGGAGTTTTCCTTGACCTTGCAAAGGCTTTTGACTCCGTTCCTCATAATATATTATTATGCAAACTGAGCAGTGTAGGAATTAACTATACAAGTCTTAAATGGTTTGATAGTTACCTATCCAACAGGGTACAAAGTGTCACCATCCAGGGCCTCCAGAGTAAAAGCCAGCATCTCACGTATGGTGTGCCACAGGGTAGCGTTTTGGGACCCATTTTATTCCTCGTCTACATAAATGACCTATGTCAGTTACCAGTAGGTAAAATCATCACATATGCCGATGACACTGTTATACTATTCAAGGGTTCAAACTGGGATTACACATTTGAGAAAGCAAACGAGGGCATGGAAATTGTTAAAAATTGGCTAGGAAACTTTATGTTGACGCTTAATGTTGGCAAAACCAAATACATGCCATTTAGTATAACAACCAGAGGTCAACCCACTACTAATAAAACTATTGTAATACACGAGTGCGATAGCGTAGATTCTTGTAACTGTCAGCCTATACAAAGAGAACTATCTTGGAAATATCTAGGCATCACTCTAGATTGCTTTCTCCGTTGGGATTCTCATATACATAACGTGGCTACGAAGGTGCGAATCCTTGGATATGTTTTCAAAGAACTGAGGAATATTCTGGATTCCAAAACGCTAAAAACTGTTTATTATGCTTTATGTGAATCGCTTATTACTTACGGCATAATTGGATGGGGTGGATGTGGTAAAACCCTGCTAGAGCCATTGCAAGTTGCGCAGAAATTTATATTAAAAATTATTCTACGTAGACCATATCGCCATCCCACTAATGAACTTTATAAGGAAGCTAAAGTTCTTGACTGTAGGCAACTTTTTCTAAAAACTTCCCTCTTAAGGCTATTTTTGGACAGTAACTCAAATTTAGGAATAATTCAGAACCGGCGACCAACGAGACAAGTTTTAGAAAATAGCTCAATAATACCCAGAAGGAAAACATCATTTGGACAAAGACATTACTCTTTCATTGCGCCGAGATTTTACAATCTGATCAATATGGAAATAAAAATGAACTTGACATTTAGGGAATTCAAAAATAAACTAAAGAAATGGTTATCGAATCACGACAGACTAACCATACATCAAATGTTAGAAATAATAGTATAATAAAACTTAGGTGCACAAATTATTAAACATATATGTTAAGTATATTTTAACATTGAACTAACTACCAAAAATTATTTGACTTTGACAATGAAGTATACTTTTTAGACTAGGTAATTTTATATTAATAAATATTAATGACCGTTTCTTCCTTTTCTCACATATAACTTTATTTATTTTATTTAATCGAATTTTATATGATATTTATTGCCGATTAAATAATGGAATTGCATTTTATTTATTATATTATCTTTTAATATTTTATTATTATTATTATTTTTTTTATTTTATTCTGAAGACCACATTTTAGGGCAATTTAGTGTCATTAGCTTTTTACTAAAACTTGTATATTTGTAAGCAACTAAGCAATCAAGCAAACTTGATTGTAATATTGGAGTCCTGTCCACCCTAGAACGGGCTAGTCCCAGTTGGGTGACAGAAACAAATAAGCAAAAGGTTAAGGTTTTGCCATTCGGTTCCTGTTATTTTTATAAGCTAATCAATGTTTCATAGTAATTAATTCTTAAATAAATAAATAAATAATAAGTATTGGGAAGGGGAGGGGGTTGCGAAGGGGGGGTGGAAAATGAAGGAAAACATATATGTATATATAGCTCACATCTGACAGTCTCTACATTTAAGAGTTCGCTATAGAGACGGCGCGGTTGCTAAGAACAGTATTTGGCAATACCTCTGTTTGTCAGCCGCGTACCATATTTTTGGTATTTTATCTTTCATCATAGAAGAACAAGAGCTGATAGAATAATGTTTTTTTTATTCTATGATTTTTTTGTTAAATCGACAGGAAAAATATAAATCTATAAAATGTAAATTTGTGTCCACATTTGTGTGCTGCTAAATACATACTGGGCTCGATTGGGTTTCTTCGTGAACTAAACTGGCAAATTAGTTCGAGTAAACGAGACAGGGCAATTTTTATTTTATTTTTAAGTACTTATTACAATGGTTACGACTAATTATACCAAACAAGTTCAAGAATAAATGTCATAAACAGTTCAGAGAAACCGTCACATCGTGTTTGGCACCTGCCTAAAACTCATCTAACTAGGTCAACTAAGGCCTGTATCTAGATGAGCTAATTACAATACGTATAATGACAATGATACAATGATAAGCACATCATATCAGGTAACTACATACATATAACTAAACAAAATATTTACTACGCAATACGCTAGAGCGGATTGTGAAATGAACGGTAGTCACTTTTTCGCATTAAAAATACCCAGCAAAGGTTAAGCATCTAAATCTAAAGATGGGATTCCACCAGTGTGCAGAACTGTGCGGCACTGCAATGTACAGTGTGCGACACAAAGGTTTATTCTGGTCGACTCACTAAAGCAAACAATAACAAATTGTGCGCGAACATTCTAGAAATGTTCGCGCACATCTGTATACTTTTGTGCGCGCACACATGCAGGCAGTGGACTCGCGTCGCGTCGACAAACCTGTTGTGCGCGAACTCAGTCTTGCTTCCGCTACCGGAGTGAAAACATTGATTTGTGCGCGTACATTGTTAATTAACCAAGCTGAATATGGATTGGACGAATGATAAAATTATTAATTTTATTCAAGCTTTTGAAACTTATCCTGTATTATGGGATTCTAGTCACAGTGATTATAAAAATAAAAACAAAAAACGCGACGCCACTCAAGAGTTGGCGCAAAGTTTCAATTGTGACTCGACTGAGGTAATGAGAAAATGGAAGATTATTTTGGCTCAATACCGAAGAGAAAAGAAGAAAATCGCGGACTCAAAATCTTCAGGTTCTGGGATGTTAGATATATATATTAGCCGAAATGGTTTGCTTATGCATATTTGAATTTCTTTCATGGAAGGGATGAGCCGAACGTCAGCTTGAACTCACACGACGAAATAAATGAACAGGTAGGTACGTTTTAAATGTTTATTTTCTTACCTCTAATATTATTACTTAGATACCTATACTATTTACGCCAGATACCTATACTATTTACGACATAATGCCGAATACGTTTTCCACAATACGTCTCGCTCTGCTCAACCGATAATTAAATATTCTCTCTTTTGATCTTTTGTCATGTTGACCGGGATATGGTTTCATTAAATTTATATCTAATGCAAAAGCATCATCTGCCACAATGGCATGTGGAATTGGTTTGTTCCTTCCGGGTAACGGGTAAGGTTCATGCAAATTTAATTTTCCTTGCTGAAGATTAGCATAGATAACAACGTGTTTGCCATCCATAGCCCCAATGCAATGAGGGAAATTCCAAAGATGGTCAAATTGGCGCTCTAAGATCATCCATTCTTCTAAAGTGTTAGGCATCTGAAAAAGGAAATTTTATTACTATTTCAGGTATCACAAGATATTATTATCCAGAATGACACAGTAAATGAAGATCAAGAGTCTCTTCATGAAAGGCCAGTCGAAAAGTTTAAGGCTCCGAAGAACTCGCTTAAACGCCGTATTGTCGATGAAGACCCGAGAATCGCCCAAGCTTTGTCCATTATGAATAACGTAAACAAGCAGATGGAAGCAAAAAAACCTGATGACGAAGACATTTTTGCTGCAGCCGTCGCAACGAAATTAAGGAAAATTAGAGATGAGCGAACCAAGATTTTAGTACAAAGGGATATAGATAATTTATTGTATGACGCTATTATTGGTACTGGAAAATATGTTACAACTCCAATGCCTTCACCGTATTCAGATTCGTCAAATTGTCAGAGTCAAGGACCGGCTTCAAGTTTTCAGGTCCGCGATAATGATTATTCAGATCTTTTACGTCAGAATGATGGCGAAACAATATCTTGGCATGAATTGTAATGCAATAAAAGTGACTAAAATAAAATGGTATATTATTTTTATTTTCTTACCTTAATATTTTCTTTCAACACGCTTATCAACGCCTTACAAGTCTCAGGTACAATCCGAGCAATAAGCTCTTTTGAAACTTTAAATAAGAACATTAAACTTGCAAAAGAATCTCCAGTAGCAAGATATCTTAAGGTGATTGCAAGCCTTATTGAAACAGGGACACATTTTCTGTAGTTGGTATCTTGCTTAGCAATAAAAGGACTAGTTACATTAACCAGCAACTCAAAATCTTCGCAAGATATACGTGTGAAGTTTTTAAATCCACTCAATGGATCTATTTTTATTTCTTCTAGAAATTTATTCGTTTCTTCATTCCGTCGCTGTAGTAACGGCCTCACCCAACATCGCGGTTTCTTCCTTCGTTTCTTTTTAAGGAGACTACATAGTAAAACACATGCTGCAGCACAAAGCACTACGTTTTCCTGCCCGTTCATATTAACTACTGAACTGTCTCGGCAGAAACTCTGCTCAGTGAACATGTTCGCGCACAAGTGTGCTGAACTGTGCGCTTACAAAAGTTACGCACAGCCTTACCAGTGGAGACGGAAGCCAAATGCGACACCAGCTTAGTACCTGCACTGTTGGAGTTTTGCACAAAATGTGTGCAAGCAAATGTGCTGCACACTATTTTGGTGGAATCGCACCTTAAGACCGCACAAAATGTGTTCGAATTTATTCGGACGAGTATACGTTTGAAAGGTAGTTTTTATCGACGATCGTTCCTTTTATATACCGATCTAACTTATTGCTCTATGTCGTTCGCTTGAACTAATTCCAGTTTTAGTTCTCAAAGAAACGCAATCGGGTCCATTTTCAATCGTTGAAAGATGCAACCTTATTTGAAGTCAAATTTGATTTTTAAACCTCTTCTGCAGCTAATATCTTGTTCATTTGAGTAGGTATATGTGTCTAAATTTAGGCAATTGTTTCGTATAGTTTTTTTTTATGGCAAGACTATTTTTTGCTCAATTAAGTAACATCCCTCTTGAGACTTTCGGAACTTCTGATGTGATTTTTCCTTGGGTTCATGAGTGAAATACTCTTTTGTCAAGGACCCATGAATGTCCGTTTAAAAAAATCAGTGGATACAAATTTGGATTTCGGGGACTAAAATTTTGATTATACATAAAAAATCATATTTAACCCCGCGCTCTTTTTGCATCAACCAAAAACCGGACAAAAGTGCGTCAGTTTTTTTTACTTACCCGCTCCACGATAGCGCCTGAACGCTTCATCTGATTGAGCTGAAATTGTTCATTTTGACATAATTTGGTCATGGTGAGAGTTAAAAAGATTGTGGTTGAAATCGGTCTACATTTTTAATTTGTTGTAATTGTATTTTCGTCGCTTGCAGTTGCGGGCGGCCAGTGCCATCTGTTACCGCGTACCTATGTCACTGCGCACTACTACCTATGAACAGCCACTGCGGTTCATGTCTTTGCTTAAACGTCGAGGTGCGCTTATAAGCTTTTTCACTGGATTTCCGCTAGGTGGCGTTACGCTACTACGCAAATGTTTCGATTTTGAACGGATTAAAATGAAATGTTATTTATGGTTATAAATTACAATGTTGTTTACCAAGATAGCACATCTTCCAACATACCTACGACAGTTACCATAATTCTGGAAAGTCTTGCCGGCAAAGTGTTATGGTGATACAACCGAGTTTTTTATTAATTTGGAGACCGAACAAGGAACCCTGAAAATCTGTCAGTTTGGTCTAAATCCAGATATCTGGCAACCTTAAGAGCTATCCAGACTCTCGACGAAAAGCCCCGAGAACACCCGAGAAACGTGAATGTGAATAGTTTCTTGTCTCGTTCTCGCTCTCGCTTGTTCTCCGTTCGTTGTCGGTATTTTTGCCCGCGACAATGGGTTTCTCGGGCGAGAAAAGAGAACACTATCATGTTCTCGTTTCGTCTCAGTGCCGATTAGTGAGTGGCGGAGAATGCACGTTTATTTTGTCTAATTACAACGACCTGATTTGTTTCGTTTTAAATATGTCGAATAACGATTTGGAATAAAAGTTCTTTTAATTTCAATTAAAAATGTTGTTAGGGAAATTTTCAAAATCAATAGTTGACATCCTGGTAAAATTTTTAAATTTTCCATTTGGTTCAGCAACAAGTTTATCCAATTGTTTTTGCATGATAAAACTGAAACAGTAAGTTAGAGTCTATTTATGTACTGATTATAGTGATTATGTACATGCTTATAGTAATTACGACAAAATAAAATACGAGCTTTGTTTTATTTCGAAGAATTTGCGTTATCGACCATTGCCTGTACTTTCTTTTGTTCCTAATTGTATTTTTGATTACAACATTTACAGAGTTACAATATGCAATGGCACACAGGGCCAAACCTGTTGCAGTTTTAATGTCGTCCATAACAATTATGTCGTCAATACTATATAGGAACGAGGACACAAGTGAGAATATCTTAAGTGTGGACATGTTGCTTGTTCTCGCAAGAAATCTCGGCGAAACATTTCGCCGAGGATTCTCGCCGTGAGTCTGGACGGCACGTTAGGTAGTTTAGAATAGTTAAATACACCGCGGTTATTTATACACCTTACCCTAGCAATGTGTCGGTTGAGAAAATCCCTTTTTGTTTCAGAATTTCGATGTGGGACAAATTTTCGATGCAATAAAAATGCAAATGGAAAACGACAAACAACAATCAATGCGGCGAAAATGTCGTTATACGCATGGCGTCCTGTTATTATCAATCAAACCAGATTAATCGTATATCTGTAGCTGAAAAATGCTGAAGCAGGAAACATGCATACGAGCATTGGCTGCCTGCTTTGTTTTCGTACAAATCGGTGAGTCCTTTATGTTATTTATATTGTCAACGTGTGTTAAATTAAATTTTATTTCTTTTATTTAGGAAAATTTTGTGTACAGTCATACATAACTAGGTCAAAATAATAATTTACTGTTACATCGAAAAATATTTTCCACATAGTGATAAATATTAAAATAAATACAAAGCAGCGAGAGCGGGAGTGGAATGGAAAGGAAGGTACTATAGAGGAAATGAAGAAGATACTTTCATATAAATTGATATATCTGATTCAATAAATTCAGATAAATTATTATTATTAATCATAATAATAATAATTTTATACATTCAAAAATATTTATTTACATTGTATTATTTGCCGAATCTGCCTTACTAGGCCATAGCCCGTACCAGGGAAGACTCTATGTATGGCAATGATTTATTCATATGCACATAGTATTAAAATGAAAAAGGAAATGAAATTTGGAAGTGAAAAAGCCGATGAATTTGCTAAGACGGGAGCAAAGGGAACGTTATACGGCCCTGAACCTTGCTGTGGCGTAAAAAGCCTTGCAAACCTACAGTCTTATTTATTAGATTTGCTTGGGAAACGTCTCAGCTCCGTCTTAGTTACGCACTACTTATCTCCTTAGGACACAGCGCATACGATGCTTATTTATAAACGATACATAAGCGTTACGTAGCTCCGCTGTGTCTGAGACTAGTTAATCCTGGCAATACAGTGATGTAACCGGCTATTTTCGCGTTTTGCGTACACAACGCTCATCGAACTGTCAGATCTTTTCGGTCGTCGGTTGCGTATGTTGAGGTGCAATTCGCAATAGCAAGCTGTTTCTTCTGCAAAAGAAACAGTTGGAGAATAGAGAGAAGCGGGAAATTGCTTTGTATGAGCGAAAATTGCTTTGCGTGAGCAGATGATGCGGCATAACGAGGCGATTTATTTAAAAACAATGGCCATTTTAGACCAGGAATCTGAAAGAAATAAGAAGTAATTTGTATGACTGATAAGTTTTATTTTTAATACTGTTCAATGCCTATTTTCGTAAAGTTCACTTTAGAAAATCGATACCTACTTATATCGAAATTCGTCTTCCGTCAACTCGGTGAACGGGTCAAAATGTTTTTTGTATGTTTTGATAGTCCGCCTCTGTCCTAACATCCGCAGATTATCAGAAAATACCGAATTCACCGATAAATCGTCCATTTTATTAATTAACACAGCCACAAAACCTGTACTTACTTCGCTAAACACGGTCCGACCGGTGCGCAAAGTGACGTTTGAGATAGGACGCGACTGAGCCGTGTCCTAGCGTTAGGCAACGTTTATAAATCACGATTTTCGCTCGGCTGTGTCTGAGACGCATCGCAAATTTTAAGTTACGTTTATAAATAAGACTGCTAATGCTCAAACAAATATGTTTAGAACAATCCGTCAACCACTGGAACAACACGCCAGGGTTGAATCAATCCAAAGCGCTAATTAAGGCTTACGACCCTAAGACGACCCTTGAGGCCTTATCGCTAAATAGGAACAATCTATGCATACTGGTGAGGGCGCTCACGGGGCATTGTGGCCTTGACAAACACATGCACAGCCTTAAAACTGTGCAGGTTCTGCCAAGGCGCAGAGGAAACTCTCTTGCACCTCATGTGCGAGTGTGGCCCGCTGATGTGTAAAAGATACATCCACTTGGGTGATCTATACCTCCAACCTGAGGAGGTAAAATAATTGGCGCGAAAAGCCTGTTGCGGCTGTTAGCCCCTGGGAGGCCACGCACGCCGATCGGCGTTTTCATATTATCCGAATTATATCCGTATTTATTGAACTATCGGTTCTATTTCTCCCTCCACTGCGGTAAAAGCTTGTCATTGAAGCCTGCCATTGAATAAGCCACCATTATATTAGGTTGCTTGCACACATCTTCTTCAGCAGGGAATGACTGGCTTCCGAAAGGTTAAATGACTAGAGGCTTAGCGCAGAACTATAGTAGGTGGCGAAACAATAGATCAACAATGGTCGCAGTGTTACAGTGCTCATAAAGACCTTAGAAAAGCCCCACACAACAACTAATAATAATAATTAAAATCAAACATACAAAAATGTGGTAAAATATAATACAGATAAGTGAATTCAAATTAAACTTAAAATTATATTTTCAAATATCGATATATTATGATCATGGAAATAAAAATTAATATAAAATGTCGTAATATGAAGTTTACACAACAAATATATTAATAATATAAAAAATATGAAGTGCATTACATATGTATGATAATAATAATAATGCCTACCTTTACTTTAAAATATGACTTATTACCTGTTCCACCTCATTTTTACCAAGTTGAAGTAAATGTTGTGTAATTTTAAATTTTAATTGGATTGAATTAATATTTCGGCATGTTTCTATGAATTCTTTTAAATTGTTATAGATTTTGAGCCATATAAAGCCAAAGTGTCTTTGGGCGAAGGATGTTCGGGTTTTCCGTACAATGTGTTTACAGGTTGTGGGGCACCTCGTTGCAATTTTATGCCCAGTTTTAACGTTAATATCTTTACTTAAAACTTGCCTGGTGTCTAATATCTTTAGCTCTGCAAACAAGTCGTTTGAGCAGTACCCTCGGGGCTTTTTGGTAATAACGCAAAGAAGCGCCTTCTGCGCGGTCATAAGCGGATTTAGAACAGTACGTGTAGACACTCCACAACCTAGAATACCGTATGAAATTAAACTATTTGCTAGGGCACGGTAGACATTTTTGATGGATTTTGAATCTAACAAGTTCCGAAGTAACTTAAACGCATATATAAGTCTGCTTACTTTAGTCGCCACATCTTTTACATGCGCATCCCATTTAAGGGTGTTATCAAATACGAGACCGAGATATTTGGCTCTTAATTATGTTGTATAGTTGTGCAGTTACATTGCATATTAACCAAGAAATGATTTATAGGATTTGGGGCACATGAATATTTTTTTTTATACCTGTGTGCATAAAGTCCTGCTTGCCAGTAAAAGGAAAGGTAACATAGTTTGTTTTAGATTACATATTCTGGTCAATAGATTACATATTCTGGATACAAATATAAATATTGTTGAGACCTAGTTATGCTATTTTGTAAGCCGTCGACCAGGTCTTTCCTCGAAAAATTAAGGCAGTATCATCAGCAAATGAACTGTCTTACCTCCTTTTAATGTAATGTGGTGTAATTGAACATTCAATATATACAGTGAATTTTTAGTTACTAACATCCTTAAAGATGGTGAAACAGTACGAGGAAATAAGCAACTTCTGATTAAAAAAATAGGGGAAATTAAACAAAAAACATTTTTTTTTGATTTTCCCTATTTTTTTAATGTCATAATATGAAGTTTACACAACAAATAAATTAATAATATAAAAAATATGAAGTGTATTACATATGTATGATAGTGTCATCACTGTCTTACCTCCTTTTAATGTAATGTGGTGTAATTGTACATTCAATATATACAGTGAATTTTTAGTTACTAACATCCTTAAAGATGGTGAAACAGTACGAGGAAATAAGCAACTCCTGATAAAAAAAGTAGGGGAAATTAAAAAAAAAAACATTTTTTTTGACCAATTTTTATATTTTTCATTTTGAAAAGTTGTTTTTTTTTTGAAAAATAGTATAAAAACCGATGATTACGATGCACTATCTAGCAGTAGGTAAAATATCGCTGGTATTGTTTATAACCGATATTTTACCTTACAAAAAAAAGGTAAATAAAATTAAACTCAATTAAAATATTAAATTATGCCCTTTGACCGATGTCGCCTAACTAAGTAAAGCTTGAGCGTAGGCAGGTATTCCATAGACATAGAGCCGTTGAATGCGTTAAAAATACATACGAAAACGTTAAACATGTCAATAAGTTTAAAAAAAATATATAAAAAACTAAAGGATAAACTTAATGGCCAAGAATGGAATAAAAAAGAAGATTTCAGAAGTCAAACAAAATCTGAAATAAAAATCTCTAATAATTACTAAATCAAAAATGTAATTAAAAGTAGTCCTAGTTATAAAGCAAGATACTTTTTTGATAAGCTTTCCATCTATCGTATCTGTTGTATTGCTAGCAGACTAGTTTGCGCGTAATCAAGAATACAAAATATCACTGAACGCATGCTTTCGTAATTTTACCAGCAGGAATAACCACAGTTGTCGAAATTCAGATATTTTTCAACGATTTTGATGGTGGTTATATTAACCGCCCTACCTTTGAGTTAATATTCAACGAGTAGGTAACTCCTTGTTTTTTTTCATAAGATTTCTCAACAACAATACTCGTTTAAAATATACCAGACAAAATATATAGCGGTTTATATAAAGCGGGGTTTATATAAATTTGTATATGTAATAAAAATATTTTGCAATATATAGCGAAAGTATCACGTCCGTTTTTAAAGGTAGGGCGGGGCGGTTAAACTGTAAAGTTTACAGTTTAATATAATCACCATCAAAAATAGTTGAAAAATGTCTGAATTTTGACAACTGTGGTTATTCCTGCTAATAAAAGTACGAAAGCAAGCGTTTTGGGATATTTTGTACTCGTACTTTTACCAGCAGGAATAACCACAGTTGTCAAATTTGAGATGTTTTTTATTATATATTATACTGTAAAGTTTTTAATAAAATAAAAAACAAAAAGAAAGACTACAACTGTACAATGACTGATTATTTTGTATGTATGCTATTTCCGCATTTCATAAATTCGATTGTTAAAAAATATTATTGAAGTAATTTTAGATATCACTCTACGAGCCAAAGTCTCCGCTGTTGTTTTTGTTTCGAAGAAGTGTTTCGGGCACATCCACATTAACGCCAAATCAGTCGCAACTTTCTTCTTTTTTATTTTCCAAGAGAAAATGTCTCAATAAAATAAAATATTATATAAGGTGGTCCGAGTCGACTAAGCGGAAGATAATAGCAGCTGAAGGATGAGAAGCTGCGTAAAATGAATTTGATCGTTTGGGATATGTGCATTGCGAAGGAAAAATAAGACAGGTCTGTCCATATATAATGGTCACGCACACTATAAACAATTATAAAACAAAGTCCCCAAAAAGCATTCGTCTGTCAGTTTGATCGGGGAGCTATTAGGCCCTTGCTGAGTTGGCTACAAAGACCCATTCTGTTCAGGGTTGGTCACACTCACGGTTCAACACCCATCCAGCGGCCTCCACGCATGAAGTGCGAGCCCGGGCAGGACTCTGGCCTTAGGGCTAGTTTCCCCTAAGAGTCAACCTTCTGGCGCTCCTGGACATTCTGCGCACCGTGCGGCGTAAGCCAATCGATTGTGCACTCTGACTAACAGTCGGGGGAGTCTGGAAGCAGTACTGTTTCCTATAGAGCGGGGGTGGTTGCGGACCTTTCCGCGACTGCTCTTGAAACGATCATGGGCTACCGGATCCTGGTTGAACAGCCGGGCAAAGGATGCCGTGGTCCGCGATAGATTTGGTTTACACCGTTTCACCGCTTTGTAAGGGAGAGGACCGCGCATGTGACCTCGAACTCGTAACCGATCGAGAGGCCGGAGTAATCTGTTCGAAATTGAAAGTAAGGGCGTGAGTGTAAGCCCGCTGGGTAACATACCTGGTTATCTCGCGGATAAGGCGTTGGCCTCTTATAACGGGCACGTGGCGGAGCTTGACGGAGGACTGTTTTGTCTAAGTCTTCTGCACTCACTTCACTGGAGATAGAACGAACAATCGTTAAAACTTCCTGAGGTGACGGGTTCGCCCGTTGTAGCTGACAACTCTATTTGTCTGTTTGATCGCGACATCATTTGATAAAGCATCCGGGCACGTGGCGGAGCTTGACGGAGGACTGTTTTGTCCAAGTCTTCTGCACTCACTTCACTGGAGATAGAACGAACAATCGTTAAAACTTCCTGAGGTGACGGGTTCGCCCGTTGTAGTTGACAACTCTATTTGTCTGTTTGATCGCGACATCATTTGATAAAGCATCTTTCTGGGAAAATTTCTTTGTAATACCATTGATTATATAGCTTATTATATTACTCAATGCCATACTATGATTAGGCAGCACAGCTTTTACTACAAAACGCAACTTGTAGACGGCACTCCTAGTTCCAAAAATGTATTAATGTTCTTATAATTTCAATATGGTGGCGTTCGTGGTATTACAATATGGCAGCGCACTTTAGATGGCGCTCTAAACACGCCTGTACGGTATCCTATCTCGAAGTAATTTAATAATATAATAAGAAAGGAATTTTAAAATCATAACTGTTGCTATTTTAATATTATTTACATAAAGTTGTCATGTTTTAATTCTATGTACATTTTTTACCGTAATAATTACGCACTTTAAATTCAGATAGACTAATATATGCCATTCTATCTCTCCGTATTATTTCTGTGATGTACCTAATCAGCCTATATAAAAATAATGCTATAATTGGCACTAATATTTGAACGTTATTATTTTTATCATTGGTTATATTATTATTCGATTTTAATGAATCAGTCCTTTATAAAAAAAACATTCATTATCAATGGTATTATAAAAGGTAAAATAAAATGCTATTAGTTTCGCCGTCAGTGCTATCAGAGCTACCTGCATTTAGCCGGCACATAAAGGTTGCCATATCTTTCTAGGGAGTTTAGCAATTAATACCATATATAACAAATGGTAATACTATCAATATATCTAAATAAGGACAGCGGATATCCAAACATCAAAATGAAAAATTATCAGTTTCATTTTATGTTAATGTATAATGTTGACTTCAAAGTAAGTTAATTCCAACATATTTGGGATATTTGCAACAGCGCATGGTGAAATTGCGAATTACTGTTTTTTAACACTAAAATAATTTTAGAAATGTATCAGTATGTATATATATTGTATATATATTGTAGTATGTATATATATTGTATGTATATATACAGTATGTATATATACAGTATGTATATATATATATATGTATGTATATATATATATATATATGTATATATACAGTATGTATATATATTGTATAAATGTATATATATTGTATGTTTATAATGTTAGTGGGATTCATTTCAATTATATGTTATGTAGTTATTATGCCTAAGTTAAATTTTCTGCGTATTTTGTCATTAAGTTTTACCTTTAATTTTGTCCAAATTATCACAACAATAATAACCTATCAGTCTAGCCACAATGGTAATTGATGACGGATTGTGGACAAGGGTAATTAGCTGTCGCGGGTCGGATTAATGACCCCGGCGGTTCGGAATAGGCCCGCGGACCATAGTTTTGGAGACCTCTGGCCTAGAGCATACCGCAAGAAAGATATTGTGCAAAAACTGATTTTGGCCGCCATTTTCTAAAATAGCAGCTGGAGCGGGGGCGCGGAAGAGTAACACACTCGAAACCCTGACGAAATGAGAACTACCCGACCTTTTGCAAAGCAAGCTCTAAGCATTTTTCTTCGGAGCTACGTAACTAATGACTTTATTTTGATCAATTCGCATCTCTTGCTGCTGGCGTATGTAACGCTATGCTCGAGCACCCATCTCAGGTTTACCTTTATCTCTGCCCGCGTGAGCCAAAACCGATTTATCGGAGATCTCTGTTGGCTCAAATTCAATCAAATAAATCTCGGAATTGTCGGTAAAAAGTGGTTTCCGCACGAGGGGGTGGAAATAAAAGTTTCTCCGCAGGCCCGACTCCTGAGGGCGGCCGGACGGGAAGCGCAACTTTATGAACAATCGATCGACTGACAGGGCGCCGTGCAAAGTTATCTTATAATAGGGGCGAGAGGGTAGATTTACCTCTAGATTGTTCTAAAATGTATGTAAATCGTTAATAAGACAATGAGCCTTATTCCTGAGGTAACTTGGGATACACAAAATTGCTACACAACTGCTAAGTGATATCATATTAATAATGATAATAATAATTTATTCATCTAAAAAAATATATATACCATTAAAATTGTTTTCATTGCAGAATCTGCTTACTAGTCCATAAAGATAGACTAGGGCTTTCCAATCCCGCATGCCCTTGTGGGATTTCGGCATAGGCGAGATCAAATAATTTTAATGACCCGAGATCCCGATATAACGGGATCCCGCATTTATCGATAAAAGTGATTACCAGTGAATAGTTAAACATAGCATAGTTAAAGTTAAAAATGTTTATTAGAAAAAAAATAAGAGGAAAAAAAAATACTTTGGGTGTTGGGAGTGTTTTTGCGGGAAATACAACATTCGCAAAGTGTAGTCCAACTACTTCGTTTCTTATTGGCAAGATACCGGCAGCAGAGAATTCCCGCTTAGCTTCTACGCTGGTAGGCACTACAGACTTTAGGGCATTGTGTGCTAGCGTTAAGTATCTACCGATCGATCCGAATGATTCATAAAGAGTAATCTATTTCTTTATAATGGTTTCAATAAGAGTAATTCGAGCGGGCGATGGAAAAATATCACGGTTAAGTTTAAAGTTTGCTCTAGCTTTTCTTGCAATGAGCAATTTCTTCCAAGTAGCCGTGTTCTTTCAGCTTCTACGCTGGTAGGCACTACAGACTTTAGGGCATTGTGTGCTAGCGTTAAGTATCTACCCATCGATCCGCCTGATTCATAAAGAGTAATCTCTTTCTTTATAATGGTTTCAATAAGAGTAATTCGAGCGGGCGATGGAAAAATATCACGGTTAAGTTTAAAGTTTGCTCTAGCTTTTCTTGCAATGAGCCATTTCTTCCAAGTAGCCGTGTTCTTTCAGCTTCTACGCTGGTAGGCACTACAGACTTTAGGGCATTGTGTGCTAGCGTTAAGTATCTACCGATCGATCCGAATGATTCATAAAGAGTAATCTATTTCTTTATAATGGTTTCAATAAGAGTAATTCGAGCGGGCGATGGAAAAATATCACGGTTAAGTTTAAAGTTTGCTCTAGCTTTTCTTGCAATGAGCAATTTCTTCCAAGTAGCCGTGTTCTTTCAGCTTCTACGCTGGTAGGCACTACAGACTTTAGGGCATTGTGTGCTAGCGTTAAGTATCTACCCATCGATCCGCCTGATTCATAAAGAGTAATCTCTTTCTTTATAATGGTTTCAATAAGAGTAATTCGAGCGGGCGATGGAAAAATATCACGGTTAAGTTTAAAGTTTGCTCTAGCTTTTCTTGCAATGAGCCATTTCTTCCAAGTAGCCGTGTTCTTTCAGCTTCTACGCTGGTAGGCACTACAGACTTTAGGGCATTGTGTGCTAGCGTTAAGTATCTACCCATCGATCCGCCTGATTCATAAAGAGTAATCTCTTTCTTTATAATGGTTTCAATAAGAGTAATTCGAGCGGGCGATGGAAAAATATCACGGTTAAGTTTAAAGTTTGCTCTAGCTTTTCTTGCAATGAGCCATTTCTTCCAAGTAGCCGTGTTCTTTCAGCTTCTACGCTGGTAGGCACTACAGACTTTAGGGCATTGTGTGCTAGCGTTAAGTATCTACCCATCGATCCGCCTGATTCATAAAGAGTAATCTCTTTCTTTATAATGGTTTCAATAAGAGTAATTCGAGCGGGCGATGGAAAAATATCACGGTTAAGTTTAAAATTTGCTCTAGCTTTTCTTGCAATGAGCCATTTCTTCCAAGTAGCCGTGTTCTTTCAGCTTCTACGCTGGTAGGCACTACAGACTTTAGGGCATTGTGTGCTAGCGTTAAGTATCTACCCATCGATCCGCCTGATTCATTAAGAGTAATCTCTTTCTTTATAATGGTTTCAATAAGAGTAATTCGAGCGGGCGATGGAAAAATATCACGGTTAAGTTTAAAGTTCGCTCTAGCTTTTCTTGCAATGAGCCATTTCATCCAAGTAGCCGTGTTCTTTTCCGTATTGGCAGCATCAACAGTTTGACTCTGAATATTATTTTTAGCCACAACAGAAAGGCAAGGTGCCTTTCTATTGTCATCATCAGCTTCGACGGAGGATATCGAATTAAACTTAATTTTTTGGATTAACTGCTTAGTTTCCCTTCGAATCACATTTTCTGGTGGAATAATTTTCAATCCCCCAAATCCCGCGCGATCTCTCACCCGCAGCGAGCGGAACTGGTGAAATCATGCGGGATCTCGGTATTTCGAGATCTTGGTATACCGAGATTGGAAGCAGATAGACTTCATGTATGGCTACGATAAAATCAAAATAAACAGAAAAATCGGTTGAGTCACCCCAAGATCTCCCGACAACCCACCCTAACCTAACCTGACCTAACCTATTTTAACCACACAGTCGTTGTTAAGAGGATCCTAATCATCTCCACACTGATAACGGCAATGTTGGTAGCTCAAAAAACCTTTAAAATATCTTAGGCCTTTAACTATTGATTCTTATATAATTTAAAGTAGAATCATTTAAATGACTATTGATATTTAAAATTACAGAAAAAAATCATCGCTATTTTTCAAAAGAGGCTAAATTCTCATGTTATAATTATTCAGGTTTTAGGGAAAGACTCCCTCGCACATTTACGTGCTTTATTATAGCCCCATCTTAAGGATACTTATTGCCGAATAAAAACGAAGCCCCTTTGACAAGTTCCTCGAAAACGGCGCCAAAAAATGAGATTTTTCGCTTAACTTGTGACTACCCAAAATGTAATAAAAACTTTTCATCCCTTCCGTGCAGGGCGCGGCGTTTCCCTTATAAATTTACATTTAAACTACCCCCCGAAAGAGCGGGCGGAATCCCAAAACACCGCCGACGACAGCTGTAATTTCCGCATTCTAAAACGTTCACGCAAAACTTTACTGTAAAGTAAATGGACCCCCACCCCCTACCCCCCACATCCGCCTCCCCTCCCTTTTTATACTACTCTTTCATTCCCCCTAATGAGACCGTTTTGCATTCAAATCCGTAAGTTGGAGTGGTGAGTCTGCCTGGACGGGCGCTTTGATTCGTAACTGAGGGAAACCATAACATTAAAGCTTTTATTTATAAAGTGCAAGACAGTTGTAACAGTTTAATCAATTATTATTATAGATTACAGTGGGTGGTTAATTATTAGTTACACTGTGAATTTGTGGAGTAATGTCACCGCAATCGCTATGACAGGAATAAAAATATATATCGTAGTTTCTGCCCTAGATGCCGTATTTAGCAAAATATCTCTATAACATATTACAAATCAATATATTTAAAAAATCGTTTGTATCACCCCAACACTTTCACGTCAAGTACTGAATCAAGGACTGATTTCATCTGAGAATTAATTTCATAAATATAATCGATGAGCGCCCTCTCACGGCCGGCGAATGAACCCGTTTGGGTTAAGTTATACAACAGCTTGAGGCGCGCGCGGTTCGTTTCTTGGCTAGCGTCGGGCGGTTTGGTATTAATATTTGAATAAAATAAATAATGCAGCTTGTATATGAAATTTTCCAACCAAAATTTTACAACGTGATTTCGGCCTAATAAGGCATATATGTAACAAATTTCAAGTCTCTATTTCAAATATTTCGAGGATGATATAAGACTAGTGCGCTTCTTGGTGGACCGATTTCAACCACAATCTGTTGAGTTCTTACCATGACCATACATACCAAATTTCATCTTAATCTGATTAAGCGTTTGGAGGAATACGATTATGGAGGAATACACACAGACACACAATTATTCTGGAAATGGTCCTAATCGTCTCAGGGGGGCTCAAAATGGACATTGCCGTCTTCATCTCGAAAAAAATGCGCGTTCACAATACTAACTCAATAGTAACATAAAAAAATCTATCTTCGGCTATGACGGATACAGAATTTAATCTTATACAACTTATAAACCATAACAATTATTTCGGAAAAAAATAACAATTATTTCAAGCAAGAATTTTCAAAACATGTTTTGGCTCTTATCGCTAATTCTAAAGTAAATTGACACAAACAAACATTATAAAATGATCAAATAAAACAAAAAAAAGTGGTCTTGTCTACGATGCTTTGTGCAAAATTTATATCAAGAGGAATTTACAAATCAAAATACGCCTGCAACTACTGCGAATGAATCGAATGCGAAAGTACCGCAACAGCAACTACCTCAGCGAAACGCCTAAACAGTCCGAATCTATTCACCAAGCCTCTAATGAAATCGACGTTGCCAGCGTTCCATAGAACAATGTTCATGATTTGTCTACGCTTATAGAACTTCTCTGAATATATAATTGATTTATCGGAGTTCAAAACTGACATATTGGTATTGACTCCCCTTTAACCGCATCTCTGGGCTATCTGAAATCGGACGCGACGTACCTGGCTGGCACAAGTTTGAAAATTACTGATAATAACTACATGTTATAATATCAACTCTCCTAATTAACCATATACCGATATAAAAATCTCTACTAAGGGAATAAGTAATATTTGATGCTAAAAGTAGGTTTAATAACTGTAAAGGCAAATTTCAAAACTTATATATATAAAAAGATTCATTTTCACACTATAAATTAAGGTACAAAACACTTATTGTATGACACTTACATACAATTAAAATTTCCATTATTATATTATAAAATGAGTTAAATAAACAATTATGATTGAATACATAAGAAACACGCACCTTAAAACCTATAAAGAGCTCAGGCGCAATGAGTCTGACAGGCTACGGACGATGCTGCTACTCTCCACGGCGTCGGGTAAGATGCTGAGTAGGTGATTAAATGCGCCACCCCGAGACAGTAAGGTGTTGGGACACCGCTCTGGCGGGGAGGGCCAAATAGAAGATTCCGACTTGTGCCTGTCAGATTGGTTACACCAAACGGAGGGTTAATAGAGAAATAATGTATTGACCAAAATGCCTAGCCAAATGCTAAATATGAAAGTATGAAGCAGAAATTGGAAGATGTTTAGAAGACGACCCAGTTTTTTTATTTAATGACTGTGACACCATCATTTCTAGTGTTGAGACATTACAGATGGGTACAAAATACACAAACGATAGCCTGGTAAAGAGAAACACTGAATTGAAAACAAAATTATTAGAAATGCAGTCGCGGTGGAATTACCAAGAACAGTCCTGCAATATTAAAATCCCGAAAAGCCACGAGGAAATAAATAAATGTGACGAAATAAAATTCAAGAATTGATTTTAAACAGTCAAAACTATTTCAAATTATCGAATTTCTGAATTACTTCCAAAATTATCATAAGAAGTGTAATTCCTTGAAAAACGGCAGATCCTCATTGCTAATGCTACAAGAGTTTGTGAATATGAGTGTTGAGTTTAAGTTAAATACAACAAAACCAAGTACATTTGTATGTATCATATTGTGCTTCAATTTTTGCCACTATTCTTTTCACATCAGAATGTTGGTTGACTGGAAGATATTGTAATATAGCAATAAGTCAGCCATTGTTTTGTTATACCGCCAGCTTATTTTTAATGTGCAATGAAGAGATTTTCATTCATTCATTCAAGTACATGATAGTTAATGATACGTTAGTTTGCTTTCTATGTTTCAGGTAAAAGTACGCTCGCTATTACCGGCGCAAACAGATATCGTAATTTTTGCAGCGATAGAAACTTTTGCGATTCAATACTTCAAAAATATTTTTTTTACTATTGCAAAGAAATATTTCTATTTTTCAAATGTTAGTCAAACCGATATAAAAGATTTTGGGATTCAATACCTCAAAAATAGTGTTTTTTACTCTTGCAAAAAATATTTCTCAAACCGTGTTAATCAAATCATTTTTTTGGCCTTTTAAATCAGGATCCCTCCCTAAGGAAGCTTGGAGTCTTACGTAACTTCACAGACGTACGTTAACCTGGGTTTCGAAGAGTGGTTGTAATTTCAATTCCAATAAACTAGGAAATACTGCGAGGATTGTTAAGGGCTCTTGTGTAAACATAACCCTACAATTTTAGTCAACCTTATAGTTTTAGGTTTATATATTATACAGACTTACGCCTATAATGTAAACGTCATTTTCTTAATTTTATTGGTTTATTAAGTAATTGAAAAATAATTTAAAAATAAAAAATAATCAGTAGCAGAAAATGAATACATTGCATAGTCCAGTGACAACGTCACCTAACTAGGCCGGGACCTGTTCTAAGGTGAACGTTTAATTTTGTGCAATACTGTGATTATTACAAAAACAAAATTAAAATATGTTTGTAACAAAAAATAAAAAAATAAATTGTAATATTAAAATATTTTTTGTTTTAAAATAATATTAATTTACTCTACTTCTATGTTATATTAATAATTACCATTCTGAATTGGTTAGTTTCTAATATAAATTGTTAGCAAGGCAATTCTATACATTGAAGCATGTAAAATCATGTTATTAACTTATTTTATTACATTATCATATTCATGTTTATGTCATGTTAACTATACGTATTTATACTTAACATGATTGTATATGTTTTATAGCATAAATTTATAAATAGTATATATCATATTATCATATGTGTTATTATAATTAAGAATCAACTATAATTTTATATAACTATACGTCAGCTATTTGAAATTTTATTTTAGTTTTTATTTTAAATTTCAATTTATATTCTCCTAACATAAACATAATCATTATCGTAATCGTATTTATTTTTTAAAAAAGACTATGTATCTACAACAAACATGGGTAGATACCTAATCTGGTGAAATCGTAAAAAAATACATAGATAATATTATTAGTTAAATTACAAAATGGAAAACCATAGTAGAAAGAGAAATAGTGGCAATAGTGTCAAATTAAAAGACAGAACAAAATAAAATAAAAATAATCGCATTAAAAAAAATATTAAAGAAAACTTAACAAAACAAAAAAAAATAAAAGAATTGTTAAATGATCCACTAATTAAATTCCAACATAATTTGGAAATAATACCGTTTTAATAGTTAACAACTAAAACGCCTGAAGCGTATATAAAAAAAATCCTATCAATATTGTAAAATAGCATTTCATGCCCTAAACTGTTTAAATCTAATATACAAATAATATTAAGACTACAAACGATTCAGCACAGCTTTAGAACTCGTCCAACGTATAGAAAGCATGTGTGAATGCCAATCTTCTTTTTATAAAACTCTCGAATAATTTTAACTCCAGAAGTCTAGTTTGGAGAGGGAGGCAATTAAAAAGCTTAAAACTAAAGTAATTTAATGATTTTTGTGTCTATATTAGATGCACTCTGGGAAGGGCAATATTTAACCGGTGGCGAGTGTCATGGGTGTGGTGATCACCATTTAGTTCACGTTTTGTGACGTTGCTTCTCGCATAAATTAGGCACCGAAGAATATACTATTCAGCTACCATAGTTAATATTTTATATTTTTTAAAGTACGGAACGCAGTGAGTATTTCGCGCTAGTCCCGCGAGGGCTCTTACTGCCTGCTTTTGGAGTATAAATATTCGAGAGCTATCAGTGGAATTTCCCCATAGGCGACGGATGAGACTTGCCCTCTTGACATAAATCAACTAACGATATTAGTACCTTATCAACACAGGTTAATTCATAGTGAGATGGTAAACCATCATATGACTATTTTTGTTAATTTGTTGTTAATTTGCTTTTCTAAGCTATGATCCTTGTAACACTGCGACCATTGCTGATCTATTGTATTCGCTACCTACTATAGTTCTGCGCTGAGTCTCGTGTCATTTAAGAACCGCAACACGCTTTTAGCGCCAGATTGTTTTACCTCCTCAAGTTGGAGGTAATGACCATCCAAATGGGTGTATCTTTTACGCATCAGCGGGCCACACTCGGATATGACGCGCAGGGGAGTTTCCTCTGCCCCTTGGCAGAACCTGCACATTTTTGTGTCTTGGAGCTTGAGGTTGTACATGTGTTTGTTAAGGCCACAATGCCCGGTGGGCGCCCTCACCAGTATGCGTAGATTTTTCCTATTTAGCGATAAGGCCTCACAGGCCGTCTTAGGGTCATAAGCCTTAATTAGCGCTTTGGATTGATTCAGCCCTGGTTCTAGTAGTTGACGGATTGTTCTAAACATATTTGTTTGAGAATTAGGTTTGCAAGGCTTTTTGGTACGCCACAGCAAGGTTCAGGGCCGTATAACGTTGCCTTTGCTCCCGTCTTATCAAGTTATATGACTAAGAGATAAATCTAATTTCCGAGCTAGGTCTGTAATATGTACACTTAAGAAAAATTATGTGTATTAGGATAATAATTTGTTGTACCTATTATATTAAATTTGTGGATAAATAAATTGATAAATTAATCTAGAGACTGGTTTCAGAAATCTATCACATCCTTAAACCAGACATTAAAGTTATTATAGTGTGGGATATCTGATGTCGTGTGTTGTCGATATGATCAGAGCCCAACATTTGTGGAAGTTTTGTTCCCTCGGCATGCATATGGTAGGATAAACAGAGTGTTAATATTTAGACCATTTAATTATTTAAAAGAATCTAATACAAGAGAGATGGCTTACTATTGATAGAGTAGACGAGAGTGGTAATAAGCTAAATGTACGCTCTTATATATCCGTAAATCTGGTGTTTTTTGTACTAGTTAGGGGATTGTTCGTGTGAATTGATTTTTGTAACAGTGAAAGACAAATTTGGAATTTCATTCAATAATTATGTATATCCCTAATCATCGCTGTTTTCATACATTAATTATTTGCATCGTAAGAAAGACACATTTAAAAACGAAATTTTCAATTCATTGAATGCTATTAGTCATCAGGCAATTAGACTATTTTACGTCAATTGAATCTTGGAATTAAAAATGTCAGCTGAGTTTAGTGATGCATTGTTCATCATCATGTGTCACTGCAATAGCTAATGTTCGGTAGTGGACATGGTACCAGGAGAAGAAGAAGAAGAACCTAATTCAGAATTACACGTGCATTCTCCGCAAGCTCTACAAATGATAACATGGGATTGATACACCAAATATAGTAACACACGTCACATCAAGGTTCACTGAAATAAACTCACTTTCATACGATTCGTTACAGCTACTTTTTAATCACAATATCAATCCTGCCAAAACGAATTATTTTAAAAGCGAGAAAATCCTAAATGATATACGCTTATTCCATTGAAACGAATAATCCATCATCATATTTGTACCTTTAATAATTAAACACATTCAATTCCATTCATCAAAGTTGGTTTAGGCAGTAAAAACGCTTTATAAATTCCATCTATAGAATTTCGTATTTGCTCACATATGAATCAAATACGGTGCTCCGAATGCAAAATCAAATACAGGAATTTCGACATAAATTTAATAAAAAAACAGTTATGTCACTCCGAGAATTTCCCGGCAAGTAGCTAAAGACTAATTTCATCTGAATAATATTTTAATAAATAAAATCGATGATTGGTCTTGGCGAACGAACCCGATTGGGTTCCGTTCCATATGTAGGCCCTTAGCTGAGAAATAAACCTCGCCGCCAAAGGCGGTAACATTTTATTAAAATTTGTGGCGGAATTTGAATATTAATACTGTACATTGTACATATATGAGATATTCCAACTAAAAATTTACGTGATTTCGCGCTAATAACGCATCTGTGTACCAAATGACAAGTCTCCAAGTTCAATATTTCGAGATTGATATATAACTAGGGTGTCCCCTGGTGTACCGATTTCAACCACAATCTTTTCAACTCTTGCCATGACCATATAATGCGTGCATGCCAAATTTCAGCTGAATCGGATAAAGCGCTATCGTGGAGAAATTCACACTCACAGATACACAGATATAAATACAGATACACAAAGAGGCTTTAATCTAGAAATGGCCATAATCGTTTCAGTGGTGATCAAAATAATTATTTTCCTATTCATATCGATTTTTTTAGCGCATTGTCAATTATTTCCGTCCTCGTCGGTTGGTGGGCCGGGAAAGTAAAAATAATCTAATTTCACTACCGACACTGCCACGTAAGAATGCAAAATGTTTGTTTCGTATGGTTTTCAACTTGGCCTGTGAAAGCAATAAAGTACGTGACTCCTGAATCATTATGGAAAGTACGATACAATATGAAGCCAAGACTGAATATACCACAAGATATAGTGCCCAGGATATGTACATCGTGTGTACAGCACCATTATTATTACTTTGTCCGAGATTAATTATTATTTTAGGAAAACACATCGATATTTCACAAACCCTTTAATTTGTGAAGTAAAACTCGGCCGTACCGTTTCGAACGTGAAACCGTCGAGCGTGAAATCGGCGTGAATCGACGGCCTTGAGAGAAACGTCCATAGGTTATAAACCACTATACGGATCATAAAAAGAAGAACTATAAAATGATCGCATTGAATATGATATTTTTTAACTGCCCATTAGACATTTTGCCGTAGGTAGGCGATCGTCCCGAGCGGGACGTTACACATTGGAGGGGTTTAAACTTCTATTATAATGCTTTTTCCCGAGCCAACCTTGGGTGCAGCAGCCATGAATGAATCATAATTGAATGCGTGTACAAAATTTCGTTTCTGTGCTGTTGACCGTTGAAATGTCCCCTCGTCGGGAGCTAACCCTGGGTACAGCAGCACTGCCGCGGTAAAGTTTAGAACGGGCTGTCATAATTGAATGCGTTTACAAAATTTCGTTTCTGTGCTGTTGACCGTTGAGGAGTCCCCTCGTTGAAAGATAACCCTGGGTGCAGCAGCGCTATTGCGGTGAAACTTAGAAATTACAATCATAATTAAATGGGTATACAAAATTTCGTAACTGTGCTGTTGACCGTTGAGGGGTCCCCTCGTCCGGAGCCAACCCTGGGTGTAGCAGCCATGTCATGGGGAAATTGTGTGTATGTGCTGTTGACCGTGGAAGAGTAGCCTCGTCAGGAGCCGATCCTCGTTGTAGAATCAGTTCATGCTCATCACAATAATGCATTGTCATCGAAACTGAACCAAGGTGTAAAATTTCAACTCATAGGATAGGAGAAAGTGGTTCTAATTCAGCTTGCAAGATTTGACCTAAGCAAACATACATTATACTAACTAACATACATTGCAAGATAATTAAAAGCTAGTAAAAATACCTCATTCAGTGGTTGATTAGTAAAGGTAGAACAAAAACTGAATGTATCCTCATGACATTCCAAAAATAGCAAAAAATGTATAGCCACATAATCTGCACACCCTCACATCTCAATAACTTATGCTAAGGTTGCCCAGGGAAGGATAAAGGAAAGGACAAGGTTAGTTAGTGGCTGTTAATAATGCAAAATGTTAGGACGGGTAGTAGTTAGGACAATATTTGGTTAGTGGCTGTGTAAAAATAAATGTTTCTTCAACAACTTTTTGAAAGTGTGCAACGCAGGTGCATGCTTGATAGAGTGAGGAAGCTGATTCCTTAAACTCGCAGAATGAACCGTAAAATAGTGCGTTTAAACAGAAGAATGATGTATCGGAATGGCGAGTGTATTATCCCAGCTCGATCGAAGTGGAAGACTGTGGCCTCCCAAAGGGTGGAAATTCTCCTTGAGATAGAAGGGTGATGTGGGGTTATTGAGTATGTTGTATAGTCAATCATTCTTATGTATTTTCTTTAATAAATAAATACATATTGTAGTTGTTTAGCATTTTTCGGGATTTCGAAAGTTTATCATCGAGATCAGAAGACTAAAAATACCAATTTCGGTCTTTCGTAATTACACTTGATGAATTTGTATGCCAGGAGATTTGAACAACTTCGATTCTTTATCGTGGCCGATGGGATGAAACTTTCTGTGGAGTTTAATGATATTTCTCTGCGCTAGGCTCGTCCACGTGGCAAATTACAAGATATTCGGCCTGAATTATCCGCGGAATTGTTGTTTCCTTCCGGGATAAATTGGTCCAATTACCCAGCGAGAGATCTTTGCGACTCTAGAGATTGATAATACCGCCGTTTGAATAATTGACCAGGAAATTGAGTAGAAGAAATCTAGATATATAGAACACATGTTTGAATTAGTCATCAAGTTATTGGGTACGGGATACTAGCTAACCGAAATCAAAAAGAGGAGGAGGTTATCAATTCGGTTGTATCTTTTTTTATGTCTGTTACCTCAGAACTCTGCCATTTATGAACCGATTTGGAAAATTATTTTAATATTTGAAAGAAGATACTTACAGAATTTAGGGAACTCCTCAAATATTATCATATGAAATTGAAAATTAACATGTTGGTTCAATTTCGATGAAAATGCATTTTTTTATGGTAAGCATGGCCTGATTCTACTTACTGGGTTGGCTTCCGACGAGGGGACTCATCAACGGTTAACAGTACAGACACGAAATTTTGTATACTCATTCGGTTATGATAGCCCGTTCTAAGTTGCACCAAGACAGGACTGAGGCACCCAGGGTTCGCTTCTAACGAGGGAACTCCTTAATGGTCCACAGCACAGACACAACATTTTATATACGCATTCAATTATGATTCTGTATCTGCCCGTTCCAAGTATCATCAAGACATTGCTGCTGCACTAATAAACAATTTTGGAGTCTTGTGTCCCAGCCGGGAATCGAACCCGGAACCTTACTATGTAAAATCAGGCGAGCAAACCTATGCCACCGGGGCGTGCTTTTCTTTGATTTTTGTAGTAGATTGGTACTAAATAACAAATCAAACAAACAACAAACAAATGCAATCTAAATAACAAATTTACTGTCCACACATGATCCGGGAAGCCATTGAAATAAGAATAACCATAAACTTTAATAGAGACGACGGTTAGAAACTCGCTTCTAGGTGGAACTCTCTTCTTAAACTGTTCCCAATGGCTATCGCCGAGCGCAAGGACGTAACGCAAGATACAAGATACAACGCCGTTCACACAGTGAGTGAGTGCACGGCGGATTTTTAAAACTTGGACAACGGCGGTTGCAACTCCTCCGAAACGTCAGGAATTACAAATTTTACTCGGTAAATTTAAGTTTATATACAGTATAATTATATTATATTTATATGTGTATTATTCTAATATATAAGAATTAACAATGTTGTTATATAACTGTTCGTAGATTGTCAACAATTACGCGGTGGAAGTTGGCGCTCTTGGCCTGCCAGCAAAATCTCTGTTTCACCTCTTTAAAAATCTTGGTCTTTCCAGAAAAGTAATCCACTCTTTCCTAGAAAAAATATCTAAAACCGCATCTTAAATTCTATTGGTTCGAAGGGGGAGTGAATAGGTGGTAAGGTGTACGCTCACATGTGTCAAGACATATGTTTTAAACCTACCATAGCCGGTCGTCAGTCCGGATACCACCGCTCACCCCCCAGAAGTGTAATAATAGTATTATGATGGGCCCGACTCCGATCGGTGAATTCCATGGCAGCTCCGTTGGTATTTTATTTTATTTATATTAAATAGAATCTTTAATTTTAATTTATATTCTCGTAAAATATGACATTTTCCATCTCGACAGGAAATAACTATCGATATTAGTACCACCTTAACACCAACTAATTCCTAGTGAGATGGTAACCATTGTCAAAGACATGAATCTCCTCTCTGAACAAGCGTTAGAATATGTACAGTTATTAGAAAATGTTTTTGTATTGGGATAAGGATTTTTTTGTATCTCGTATCTTGTATTTTTAATTTATGGATAAATAAAAAAAAATTAAAAACGGAACATCGAAAAACTACGTTTGAAAACTATTAAACTTGACAAATTGAGATTTGAGATCTTTAAACATTTCGGGTTTGCTTTCTTGGGTTAAGAGAATTGTGAGGATTAGTTCCAAGTATCTTTTATTGCCAAAATGTCGTGTAAGCATGTGGTTGCAGTGGAAAGAAATAAATAGAATAGTACAATTGTAAATCCTCGGCCAACAATAGAAGAACACAATACGTTGATTCCGCAAATCCCACGGCGGCGCTCGGAAAAATAATATTGGCTCTGGCCGCGCTCGGCCTCTGCGGGGTTTCCTTTCAGAAAGTCATTTCCTTTCGCCGTCATGGCGTCATGTTCCCCGCGCAGCCGAACAATAGTCCCAATCAGCAACCGATTCCCCCACATTATTCATCTTGGCAGCGGCGTGGAAACGAACCGATTGAGTGGACCACATCCGCATGGGAGGACCTACAACAACTAGCAGCGTTTGGGCACTATTGTTCGGTCATCTTCTACTTCATCTTTGAGTGCCGTGTCGGATTCTGACTGCGTACCATGACTGCCATTCTGACATCCCTGTCCTAGAAGGTTGTATCTAGACTAGTTCAATTCATGGCCATGGTGTGACTACGAAAAATGTATAGTAGGTTTTTGTTGATTTACACACGCATTGTAATGCTAAATACTAAGCAATAATGGCATAATTGACATCGATGTTACTCATAGATCTACAACAGGATGGATGAAGTGGAGACAAATAACTGGCGTTATGTGTGACAGAAAAATGCCCCTAAGATCAAAGGGCAAATGTATAAAGCAGCCATAAGACCAGACCAAGACCAGTTTTGTATGGATCAGATTGTTGGGCGACTAACAAACAACATCTTAATAAACTACATACAACAAAAATGCGCATGCTACGCTGGTCAGCGGGTGTCACACTATTACACAAAAACCGAAATGAGTCATTGAAAGAAAGTTTTAAAGTCGCTCCGATACTTGATAAAGTCAAAGGAAGACGCTTATGACGGTACGGTCACATCCAGCGACGCCCAGATGATCACATGGTGAAGCTTACCCTAGACCTGCCAACGACGAAACGTGCTCTTGGTAGACCATCCGCTACATGGTTGACTATGGTTGAAAAAGACCTGAGAGAAGCTCAACTCGACGCCGACACAGTACAAGATAGTGCTCAGTGGTGGAGAAGGACAAGAAAGGCCGACCCCAAGTAAATGGGACAGAGTCTAGGAAGAAGAATAAGAACACGCAAATAGCATTTATGAGCGGCTTGTCGTGTGTGAAGACTTTCAGCCCACGTTCTTCAACCATTTTCCGGAAGTACCTCACCGCTAAGTAATTTTCCAAAAGCTACCAGGCGTATGTGGGCCTATTGCTAAGTGGCAGTATCTTACGACCAGGGTTATCAGGATTATAGTGACTAAATCTTTATACAGGAAAATTATGTATATAAGAAGTGGGATTTTGTAATGTGATGATCATAATAAATTAGTACAGCTACACAATAAACATAATAAAACGTCTAAAATACAGAATTCGGGAGTATCTTAGCGCCAGAATCAGAATACTACTTTTAAATGCTCTTATATTGTCAATAATGGCGACCGTGTGTACGGCCCATGTCGGTTTAGGAAGAATAATCGGAGGTTTCATAGAATACAGAATTCCTGCGCAAGACTTTGCTTTAGGATTCCCCCACGTCGTCATTTGTCACTATTCCTTGCGAAGGCTTCCATGTTAAATATGAGAAAAAGATGGCAGCTCCATCTTACGACCCTTACTCAAGGCACTACGAAATAAACAGCCGCGATATCTTTACTCGAATATGACTTGGTCCCGTAACCGACATGTCCATTCAACACGGGCACGCGAACAACTAGCCATATTACCCAAGCACATAACTACAAATTTGCAGTAAAGTTATTATTCTCTCTTATTATTAGGGAATGGCATTGCGATCGAAATCAATTGCAGTATTTAAAGACCGCTATAAGAGTCTATTATTGAAGCACGATATTAAAAAGTCATATTTTGATTTCATTTTAAAATAATTACCTACTTGATAATTCTATTAATACTTATGATTTTGCGTTTGTTAATAAATTTGTATCGCGATTATGTGAAAAATAATATTGGCTCTCTCCGCGCTCGGCCTCTGAGGGGTTGCCATTAAATAAGCCATTTCCTTTCGCCGTCATGACGTCATGTTCCCCGCACAGCCGAACAATAGTCGCAATCAGCAACCGATTCCCCCACATTATTCATCTTGGCAGCGGCGTGGAAACCAACCGATTGAGTGGATAGCATCTGCATGGGAGGACCTACAACAACTAACCGCGTTTGGGCACTTTTTTTCGGTCATCTTCTTCTTTGAGTGCCATGACTGCGATTCTGAAATCACTGCCCTAGAACGTCGTACCTGGAATGTTTTAATTAATAGCCATGGCACAGTATACAGTTGCGCGGTGTCGACTACAATGGGCAAACCGGTCACCCCAGGCTGTTATAACGATATGTTATCATTTCCTCAGCCGTGGGATGAGCTTAGAAGATGATAATGACAATCCACTATCTAGCTCCGCCAACTAGCCCGCGAGAGACCAACCCTTACCGCCCGGCACCGGGTAGTTAATCCAGCGGGCAGACCGCTTGCCCTCGCTACCATGTATGGCCAGATTTTTACGGCCTCTCGACTGGTTACAGGTTCGAAGGTGCTTGTGCGGTCCTCTCCCTTGTGTAGCTGTGATTCGGTGTCTACCGAATCTATCGCGCACTCTGGCATCCTTTGCCCGACTGCTCATCCGGTATCGGGTAGCCGAATAGTCGTTTTAAGAGCGGCTGCCACAAGGTAAACAACCGCACCCGCTCTATAGGAAATAAAGACGGTTCCAGACTTCCCCGACTATCTGTTGAAGTGCACAATCGATTGGTTAGCGCCTCACGGTGCGCAAACCGCCCAAGAGTGCCCGAATTACGATTTCCAGGGGAACTGGCCCGCAGGCACAGAGTCCTACTCGAACTTGTACTTCGGCGTGGAGGCTTCCGGATGGGTGATGACCTGTGAGTTCGGCCGACTCTAACACATGTGTCATAATGGCTTACACTAGGCCCATTAGCTCCTTAAGGCACTGTATACAGAGAGTAGCTTCCCTTTGAAGTTTACGCGAGCGACATCACGAGACCCAAGGGCTACAAATGGCCGCCATATGGCCGCCATTTTGCCTTAATATAAATAAGATTTGGAGAATATTCGTAAGGATCGGAGGATATGATAGGATGGGATAATACGTAGGATAACTAGGACTTTAAGGACATTAAATGCCTTTTCAAAGACACTTGAA
Source organism: Micropterix aruncella (assembly GCA_944548615.1). NCBI lineage: Eukaryota > Metazoa > Arthropoda > Insecta > Lepidoptera > Micropterigidae > Micropterix > Micropterix aruncella. The sequence continues at coordinate 20,563,762 of OX155966.1, forward strand.
AAGTAGAAACCGTTGATGCGTTTCTGATATTTGAAGGAAGCCGGTTCCATCGTCTAGCTGCATGAACGGTGAAGGAATATGTAGAAAAAGAAGAATTATGAGTATTAATCTTAAATTTACTATCCTCACTGGTACGGAGTAAAATAACATGATTTCCTGAGTGATTGAATCTTTTGGTTATGTAGGAGGTACGGTAGGATTATGACGATGTTGTAAAGGTAAGGAAAAGAATATGCATGCATCTACGGTGACGTATTCGAAGCCAATAAAGCCTGCTTAAATGATTTCGCTTAATTTATTTAGTTCGATTTTAGATATTTCGCTTAATATATTTATATTTATTAATACGAGTAGCTAGATGCGTTGTGTTTGACCTCTGTGTAGAGTGGGAAGCGTTAATATAAGGTTAATTTTTGAAAGGTAAGATTTAATCCTCCCCAAAGAAATGAAATGTGTAGGTATGCACATTGCACAATATGTGCACCCCTAGAGCATATTGCTTATTTTTAATGATTGGTTATTGGTTACCATGATTATTGTTTTTTTGTTATTGTTTTTTTTAATATGTGTTTTAATTTATTTTTTATATAATGCGCATATTGTAATTATTTGATTATGATTATTTTAAACAGATTATTTCATAACAACCATGTTTTAAATAATTTTACTTATTCCTTTTTTTTTAATTTACTTATTCTCTTGTGATTTTTGTTTTTATTGTTTTTTTTACTTTTATATTAATTACTGTACACTATATTTATAGAATGTCCGCCCAAGCGCAAGCTTCGCTTAGTTTGGCGACATCGGACAATAAACATCATCTTATAAGAGTTTAATTTCTTTCTGTGGTTTTATTGTAAATTATATTTTTTTGTAAATTGCTTTAAATAAATAAACAAATATGTGAAGCTCACTAAACAAGTCCTAGCATGCTAGCGAAGGTTTGTCTCTTTGTTCCGGACAATTATCGTGCTCGCACTCATAATCTATTTGCGGTGCCGTCCTCGCGCACCAACCTAAGTCGATGGAGTCTGCTTACCCGAGCTTTGCGGCACATAAATGCGCTATGTTCGACAGCGTCAGACTTTGATATTTTTACAGCGAGCCCGCATCTCTTCAAGGTGTGGGCATTGCGCTACTTGTTTATGTCAGTATAAGATAAATGGTTTTCACTCTTTATGTACTGTAAGTTTGTAAGTTTTTCTATTTCTAATACCTGTATTTCTATTTAATGCTTATTTAAACATGTTGTGTATGTACTTGTAAGAAATCTATTATTTTTTTTATATTCATGTGTATGTTGCATATTAACGGATTGGTATAAACTGTTATGTTGATTTGCTAATGAAATAAATAAATAAATAAATAAATATCTTACTTCCAGTCAATTATAAAATTCCGTGTTTAAGATGTTGTCACATTTTACAAAGTACGATTCTGAGATTTTATAAACCAAATTTTATAAAGTACAAACCTAACCTAACTTTTCTCTCGCCCACGTCTGTCATCTGTCAACATAACGCTAATCAGCTTGATCCTTCGGAAAGAATCATCCTCACTCCTAAATCCTACTCAGGTCACTCTGTCCCGTTCCGTCATTAGTCCCGCGACTGTTTTGATTTGGGATTTCCCCATTTTGAAGCGTCACGGAAACGTCAGCAAAGGTCGTCTTTATAGGGGGTTTAGATTGCCTCATTCAGGCGCGACCCTCCAGTAATTTTCCTGTTCTCGTTTCAGATAGCTTTTGGCGGCAAATTTGAGGAAAGAGTTTGATGCGCCTATATGTATGTATTCTATATATCGCACATCTGGAGCAGCAACAATGCAAATTTTAATGCAAAAAAAAAACAAAAAAATGAATTAATGTACCAAAAAAACCGGTTGTTGCACCCCAAGACTTTCCCGGTAAATAGCCAGGGACATATTTCATCTGAATATTCATTTCATAAATAAAGTCGGTAAGCAGCCACCAAAAATTCCTGTTAATATGCGACGCAACTCAATGAGAATTTGAATTTCGAACGCGCGTCATCTCATTCAATTTAAAAATAAAATTGCAAACGCGGATAGCCGTGTGCCTTCGAATTCAAATGTCGAACGATGCACGTATCGCAAGCATTGCTTCTTTTAAGGGTCTCACTATTTAATAATTGTATGGTGGACTTTAAATATTATTTAAGTCGCTTGTTTGTATATGATATATACCAACCAAAATTACACAGTATGATTTCGGACCAAAAAGACAGCTGTGTACCGAATTTCAAGTCTATGACTAGCGCGCCCTCTGGTGAACCGATTTCAACCACAATCTTTGAACGCTTGTCATGACCAAATGATGCCTGCATGCCAAATTTCAGCACACACGGATGAAGCGTTTGGACGCTATCGAGGAGAAATACATACACACATACACACACTTACACATACGTTAGAGACTCATTCGTCATTGACTATTATAGGCGCGGGCCCTCGACTCCAGAATAATTACATCCGTGTAACGACCGTAACCGCGTTAAAACACAGATAAGAAGCGTCGGGCGTGGTCAATGCTTGGATGGGTGACCGCCTGTGTACTGCCACATAATGTTACAAAAGCATTCCGCCTGTAAGGTAATTGTCGTTAGATATTAAGTTGGGCCGTTACTGTATGTATTATAAAGAATAAAAATAAACGTCAGATTTGAAACGACAATGATATGACTGCATGTCGCGGCAATAGTCTCCCAATATTTCTAGCGGAACAATGACGCAATGAGCTCGCCTCTCTTTTTTAAAAACCTAATATCATAAGCTATCGATAAAATACTAGAAATAATGAATTAATTAATTCCACGAACTATAACTACAAACAATTACCAGGTTTGCAACAAACAGTTGTTTAATATTTATTAAATTAATGTAAGTATCAAATAAGTAAATATTTTTCTTTTGAAAAAAAAGCCACTTTTACACCCGTCATTAATGCTCCGGATGTGAAATATGTAAAAAAATGTTAAAAAAACTATATTGTCCTATTGATTAATACACAGTTATATTTTAAATATTGATACTCATCAACGACCCAAATAATTGATCCAAGCTTGCTCACTTTCGTCGTAAAAATATAATATATTAATGATATTTTTTTAATTTCTTAGCGCTTTTAATTAAGTCTTCATTTTATTATGAATCCCTAATATGAAATTAGATCAGAACAAAAACGTAGTTTTAGTTGTGATCGACATATACCTCTGGCGTTGGTTTAAAACGCTATATCTTTGTGATTAAGTGGAATAAGTCTAGTCATGTTGGTTAAGCCGCACATCGAGGTCAGTGTCACTCGAAGAACAGGCGCGATCGGTCGCGTCGCGCGGTCCCGGCTGCACTGGAGCCGCGTGAGTACGTTTTTGTGGGGGTCAATGCTAGAAACACCTCAGCACCCAACTCGCCGCAGGAACCGCGTTAGTTCTTCGTGTGGAAAGTCCCATAACCCGCGTCGCCGGAACAGTCGCCCAGCCGATACTACCCCTCTGGGGTCTGTCGAGTCGCTGCGTCGCCGCCCGGATTGGTACTCCCAGATGAGCGCAGCGGCCCGCTGCTTTGGAGTAGGAGGTAGTTGCGGCTGGTGCCGCAATTTATCGGAATGCAGCCGTCACAGGAATGCATCCAGATCTGCAGCTCGAGTACACTAGTCACACCACGCAGTGAAGATTGGTAACCTTCCACATGAAAGCCGAGGGTCTATGGGCCTGACTCATGAGATTCCCCGCTGACAGCTTTAAAGCTAGCGGAAGATGTCTCGGGCTATGTGCAACTCAAACCGGCGACTGAAATACTGACGCACCGCATCGATATTTTTATTCTATTAATTTAATTGCTGCAATTACGAGAAATATTAAAAATAAAAATAGTACGTAAGATTATTTTGTCAAAAGCTACATAGCTATGTTATACGATTGTAAGTATTCCAATACTAAGAACCAATACTAAAAGTTGTTTTAAAATGTTTTATAAAAGACGAGCCTCAAAAAGATCTATAAAATAGTCGGGTACAGCATATACGAGGGTCATCCAGAAAGTAAGATTACAAGGGCTCCTGAGGCCGATGGATTTTTTATATTTCAAAGTTTGCCCACCTAGGATAAAGGGTATCCTAACGGCAATTTTTTAGTTCCCGCGTATTTGTCGGCTATTTCGTTCAATCACAGTAAATTAATTCGATGGAGAGGTAGTCGCGCGCTCTCGCGACCTCCCGTCCGTGCGAGATCCGCGCGGTCATCCATTTTTTGATTTTGCAATATCCATCGGATGACTGGATATTGCAATAGCGAATAACCATCGGATGACTGGATATTGCAATAGCGAATAACCATCGGATGACTGGGGATGAGACGTGGGTGTGTGCCTGCATGCCATAATCCAAAAGACAATCACATCAGTGGTGTCATTCATCTTCTCCAGCCACCAAATTATTCAGCCGGAGAAGTAATGGCATCTGTTTTATGGGTCTGTAAAGGGATGCTGTAGGTGGATTATATACCTAAAGGTACTACCATTAATGATGAGGCTTACTGTTATATACGCGCAATTCAAAACCGCAGAAGGGGAATGCTGACCCATGGAGTCATCCTTTTGCATGACAACACCAGGCCCCACACCGCGCGAGTTTTAAAGGAGCTGCTGACATCGTTTGGATGGGTCATTGTCACCCATTCCCCCTATTAATCCAAGTGTTCCCCTTCGGACTAGGTATAACATTTTCACTAAATTAAAGGAGTTTTTGGGTCGGAAATATTTTTACAACTATCAGGAGGACGAGGAAGCTGTGAAGAAGTTGCGGAAAGAGCTGGCGGCGGAGGTCAACGACACTGTCATACAAAAGATGATGCCCCAACAACAAAAAAGTTTCAATCACGAAAGTGATTATATTGAAAAATAGTTTATTATATTTGTAAAGTCTAATGTGAATTTCAATTAACCCTTGGAGTAAATGGGTATTTTCATGGATGCATCTGTCTCTTTTGCAGGATTTTCGGCGACATCGACCTTAAAGTACTATAACTACGAAACTACTACACCAATCATAAAAAGAACAACTGCACAATGAATGCATTGAAATTTCGAATATAGAATATTGAAATATCATTTTGTAAAACAATTAGATAATTATGAATAAATATGAGAACGTCAAAGAAGTGAAAAAAACGCGGAACCAGATCTGGTCGTATCATACTCAACGGATAATTGTTTCAGAACCAGATTTGGTCGTATCATACTCAACGGGTTAAATTAATCAATTTTTCGATCCTGCATAAATGTTGTAACCTTACTTTCTGGATGTCCTAGTAACACTAATTATATTTCTTAATGTGTACGACAAAAAAGTTGAAGAGGGCTCTCGCTTTTCCCTAAAAACAAGCGGTCACAGCCGCAGTTGCTAAGCTTAGACGATATCGCTTTCGTTTTAAAGCCGCATCCCTCTCCCCTCCCTCTCTCCCCTAACCCCCCGTTTCCTCCTAGCACCCAGCTTAACTCTCAGCATGGGGCTCCCTTCCAACGAATCGCCCGCCCGCCTTAGCTCTGTCTATTTACACAGGCGGCTGTAAATTTTCCTTCACCGAAATTTATCGTGAGGCGATTCGTTTTGTTTCAGTTTCTCTCTTTTTTGACTTAGGTCTTTGCTGAAATGAGGTTCGTTTCTCGTGGAGTAGTTACATAACATATTACATAACGTAGGGGTATAATTACATATAAGCTACATATAGTACATATGAGCTACATGTAGTACATATAAGCTACATATAGGAAATCCTCTATCTCGCCGATATGTTCAGTATGTTTATTTATTGCAGCATTACAATAAGTCTTGAAAATAAAAATAATACTTATTACATTTTTTTTAAGACTGCATTGCTATGCTATACGATTTTTGGTGCTCGGATTGAATATAAAAAAATATTAAAATATTTTACATAATGACACGAGTTATATTTCTTCATATATACGTCAAAATAAGTTGAAGAAGGTCTTATATTTCTTCATATGTACGAAATATAAGTTAAAGAAAATAAGTCAAAGCTCGCTTGTCCCTAAAAATCAAGCGGTCATAGCTGCATATCTATATCATACGATTTTGGTGCCCGGAGCCTATACCTACTAAAACTTGTTTTAAATGATTTTATAAAAGGACACAAACCATAATTCCTCATATATACTATCAAATTAATTGAAGAAGATTTTTCCTTATCCCTAAAAATCAAGCAGTCACAGCCGCAGTTGCTAAGCTGCGAGGATATCGCTTTCTTTTTATAGCCGAATCCCTCTCCCCTTCCCCTCATCCTCTAATCCCCGTTTCCTCCTTAACACCCGGCTTAACTCCCAGCATGGGGCTCCCTTCCGACGAATCACCCGCCCGCCTTAGCTCTGTCTATTTACACAGACGACTGTAAATTTTCCTTCACCGAAATTTATCGCATGGCGATTTGTTTTGTTTTACTTTCGCATTTTTTATTTGGGGCTTTGCTGGAATGCGATTCGGCCTCTCGTGGAGTAGTCATATATCCATGATTGATGAAAACAACTGTTAAGGAGTTAGAAAAAAAATCGGTTGTGTCACCCCAAGACTTTCCCGGTAAGTAGACATGGACTTATTTGACCTCAATATTTATTTTATAAATAAAGTCAATGAGCAGTTAACGAAAATTTCTAATAATATGCGACGCAACGCAATGAATATTTGAATTTCGAGAGCGCGCATCTCATTCAATTTGAAAATCAAATTGGAAACGCAAGTCGCCATGAGCCGTTGAGTTCGAATATAGATTGAGCCAAGCATCGCAAGTGTTGGCGCTTTTAACGGCCTTAACATTTAATTAATATATATTGGACTTTCAATAATATTTGTATCGCTTATATATGAGATATTCCAACCGAAATTTCGGAATATGATTTCGTCCCAACAAGTCTCTAAGTCCAATATTTTGAGATTATAGAATGACTAGCGCGCCCTCTGGTAGACTGACTTTCAAACTATTGCCATAACAAAATGATACCTGAATGTCGAATTACAGCTCTATCGGATGGAGCGTTTGGGCGCTATATCGGAGGAATACACACACCCACACACACACAGAGACAGACACACAGACACACAGAGAGACTTCAGTTTGGAAATGATCTTAATCTTCTCGAAAAGGAGGGGGGGGGGGGGGAGAACTCAAAATAAATATTTTCGTCTTCATCCCAAAAAAAGTGAAGTAAGGTAAAAAAGTAAAGTAAAATATTAGGGCGTTCACAATACTTTACCTCCTCGTCAGTTGGTAGGCTAGTAAAGTAAAACGATTGATGAAAATAATGCTTAAGGAGTTATAAGAATAATGGCACCAAAACAACTTCAAAATAATCAAGGAGAATAGCAAGTCTCCATACACACTTGAGGTTGATAACAATAACCATTTTCAGAAATAGCGCATAAAGATTATTTTTTTAAATAATTAAATAAATTTGTTTTCAAGTGTAATACTTAAAATGGTAATTTACACGTACACATTCTGCCAAACTAGGCCGAAGCTCGTAATAAAGTAGACTCGACTTAGTTTGTTCGCTGTTGTTTTGTTCGCACACCTATCCAATATTTATATGCTATTCTTATAAGGGGGGAGAATCAGTACGAGCAACTAAGCAACTTTTTATAAAAATTTAGGAAAATCTAAAAATATACATTTTTTTAAAAAGCGGACAGACAGGAAAGTAAAAAAAGCCTTACCTTTCCTTATATGTTAATGCTCGTATCAATTATGCTTACGAAGAATCTTCTTACATAGGGTCGCTATGGGGTCCTGCGGTCCCGTTCAAAAACAAAGTCTCTTTATGGTGAAGTATACCCTCATTTTTTACGAATTAATATGTAATTTAAAGCAGTATCTCAATTTATTAAGTTATGTTGACCCACTTCATAGTTAATATTCCCAGAATCCATTAATTTTTGATCGCTGAGATTAAAAAGACGCTGTCTCGAAAAGTTCAGACTAATCAAAGTCTGGCGAGGACTGGCTCGCGGAAGACGGGTGAAGATGAGGAAATTAAATAACACTCCATAGATTATAAGAAAAATATGAATATATAAAAATATAAAGACGCTTTGATTAATACCCTTAGGTAATCATAGTAAGATTTTATTATGGCTATATTATCACCACCTGCCTGAACATGACCTATTGAATATAAAATCGAAGACTATCGCGGTTGTTTGACATTATAAATAGGATAGAAAACGAATTTACCACGTGAAATTTGTAGCACCACGCGACACTTCCATCATTGCTGTTTCATAGAATACTCTTTTTTTACACGTCTGCCCAGAAAAGGAGTGTAAAGTTTTCTGGATTTTTTACAGCTTTCAGGTAACGTTGGAGACGTTGCTTGAATAGATTTAGAGTATATGATATTGTTAAAATCTTTATGTTATCTTGGATGACATATGGAACTACACTGTCAAATAACCGGTGCCTAAACTCCACATGTCAAATAAATAAAAAATAAGATACGTACCGGTATATAGTGTTTAGTATCAAAAAAGAGGTCTGATTAAGTACATTCCTATTCAATATACACCATTCAGTATACACCTAAGTACGTTCAGTATACATTGACCCAAAGGAGGAAAAGCGATTCTTACCCCAACTGCGTATGTACATATATACAGATTCAGATTAATATTATGTTTCAGATATACGTTTTGTTATGTATTTTCTTGATGGTATGGATATTTACTGCAAATAGAGTTGTCAACTACAACGGGCGCACCCGTCACATCAGGAATTTTTAACGATTAGTCGTTCTATCCCCCGTGAGGTAAACGCAGAAGACAAAAACAGTCCACCGTCAAGCTCCGCCACGTGCCCGTAAGAGGCCAACGCCTTAACCGGGAGATAACTAGGTGGGTTACCCAGCGGGCTCACACTCACGCCCTTACTTCCAATCGCGACCAGATTACTCCGGTCTCTCGATTGGTTATGAGTTCGAGGTCGCTTGCGCGGTTCTCTCCCTTACGAAGCGGTGAGACGGTGTACATCGATCTATCGCGGACCACGGCGTCCTTTTCCCGGCTGTTCACCCAGGATCGGGTATCCGATGGTCGTTTCAAGAGCAGTCGCCGTAAGGTCCGCAACCACACCCGCTCTATAGGAAACAGTACTGCTTTCAGACTCCCCCGACTGTTAGTCGGAGAACACAGTCAATCGGCTTACGCCGCACGGTGCGCAGACCGTCCAGGAGCGCCAGAAGGTTGATTCCTAGGGGAAACTAGCCCTAAGGCCAGAGACCTGCCCGGGCTCGCACTTCATGCGTGGAGGCCGCCGGATGGGTGTTGACCCGTGAGTGTGACCAACCCTGAACAGAATGGGTCTTCGTGGCCAACTCAGCAAGAGCTCATTAGCTCCCGGATATTTACTGCAGTTGGGGGAAAGTTTTATCTATCAAACATATTTTTCCAAGTTTCCCCGACAGATTTTAGTTCGTTTTAATTCACTATTTGTAACGGCAGTCTATTTTTTATATTTTTACTTATATATTATTATTTTTAATATTATTAATATCATTTCTATTATTTATTTCAGACATAATGAGAAAATACATAAAAATGGTCATACTATGCGAATTAAACAACGGCCCACATTCACATGACCATGCTCAGCGCATACCAACTAGGCCAAATATAGCCTGTATCAGGGCATACGACTTATTTTCTGTCTTGGGTGGAGAAGCATAACTGATGTAGCTACCTACTCATATAGATACACATACACATAAACACATACATATACATACATACACACACATATAAATATAACGATCTAAATATATTAAAGTATTATTCCATTGCATTATGTTATTAGTAAGTAATAGTAAAGTTATGCAGGCATATTATTTTTTAAGAGATGATTTGCAGAAGTTCGTTCTCTGTCCTTTAACGACCTACGTCGTCAAAAAGCCATTTTTTTATTGCTCTATTGAATTGAATGGTACTTTCTATTTCTTTTATTTTGTCATCAAGACAGTTGAATATTTTGGGTGGTATTTAATTTGTTTTTGGGCAAATGTCTTTTGGCAAATGAAGAATTAACTTGGGGAACGGCATAATTTAGACCTGCAGATGCTCTTGTAGTTCTGTGTTGCTGGCTTCGTGGTCGTTTAGCTATTGATTTGATTTACTGGTTAGTTTGGTACAATTAGATAAATATACATAGGTTGGTTCCTATGTATATTTATCTAATTGTATATGGATAAATTCACAACTAAAAACATTTCATTTAAAAACCGTGTTATCACTTGAGCACCGAGGGTAACCGGCTGAGTCTGGCCACAGCGGCATGCAATCGTTTTAAAATACCTGTCGCAGGGCGCGGAGCCCTGCGACTTCAGACTCTGAAAGCCGGGTCAATAGATCCGGCTCACGTGAAGCCCCGCTCGACGGGCCTAAAAAAAAGGCCCGTCGAGCGGGGATTAAGCGCTGGATTTTTATAAACACTCGTCAACGGGGACGTATCGGAGCATCCATAATTGAATGTTGTCTCTAAGGATATTGTTTTCACAGAGAACTATATTCTCTAAAAAACGTGCTTTTGAGCGCGATAAAAATGTTTTTATTAATTATATATTTAGTAGTTCACTTTTTGTAACGGCAGTAGTGTTTTTTAATTCTTTAAATTATTACGAACGTTATGTTGTAATTATCTATTGTGAAAATTCAAAATGGGGAGATTTATTGTCTTACGACCATCTCTTGCAAACAACTCTAGTATGAATTGTGTGTATGGATTTGTGCATGAGCACGAAAATATGAGCAGATTTACAAGTACTTATTATAGAAATTCATCTATGCTCGAAGCCATAGCTCGCGATTAAGGGGCCGTTAACATATTACAAAATCACGTTTTTGGTATTTTTGACCTCCCCCTTCCCCCATGTCAACAGACGTAATCAGCCCCCCCCCTCCCCCCCCCCCCCCAAAATATTATGTAATCAACCGAATTTTCGGAAAATGTGAAGAATTCCAGCGTTTGAGTGTTTGAAGACGGTAAGTGGAAAAAAACATTTTAGAATGCTTTAAAAATGTACTTTATTAATTCAAAGCAATTATAAAATCTCAAACTCAATTATAAATTCTCCCCCTCGGTGTCGAACTTTTATTGCATCCGATCGACAGAATTCAAATGCAATTGTGTTAATTTTAACCCAACGTGTCGGTTATCTAATTGGCAATCCTGTCGGGAATTGACTTGTATGAATATTTCATTATGGTAAATTCAAAAAATATTTTTATATATCTAGTATTTATTTATTCTATGCATGAATAATTTATAATTTGCCATTTTTGAGGAATATTTAAAAAACTATTTTCATGCCAAAACTTTTCCAAAATGGCAACTATTTATGCGAATACCAGTATAGCTGCTCACCGCAGCACTTATTTATTCCATAGCCGGCGATTGGGGAGGGGGTCGCCCTCGCAGCCAATACGCTGCTGTCGGTGCCGCTGGATCTCGTACTCCGTTCACGATTCGCTTCCATTCTTGACGATTTTTTGCCACGTCTCGAGCATCCCTTGTGGTTGTTATATTACAAATATTGACGTTAAAATTATTTGAAAAAATATAATTAAAATAAACACTCATAAATTATCAATTTTAGAAAATGCCCTAATATAAGAACGATATGGCGAGTGGCTGTGCCCGATAACAGACCACCAAAGTGTGTATAGATAAAGTAGATTACGGTATCCCTCCCTATATACGACTTTATTTTCTTGATTTTATTTTTATTTGATAGTAAAGTTACAGAGAGTAAATACATGATTTTAGTATTTTTTTTAACGTATTTAAACAAAACAAATGTACTATCCTATGAATAGTTTACAACGCTCGCATAACAAATTATAATAGAAATGACATGAATACTTTTATAGTGGAAAAATGTAATACGGGTAATAATAATATAAGGGTAAGGAAAGTAATAATAAGGTAAGTTGTTAATAAGGTAAGATCGAGAAAGGGGTATATAAAGCAAAAATGAAGTATGAATAATTGGATAGTAATATGTATAATACATTATATTATTATGATATTATATACGATTAACATAAACTTTATTTTATATGGAGACTAAAAGAGATATTTGCGCCTCGCGTCTCCGCTAATTTTACATTCCGCCAAAAAAATCACCTGTCTTATATTTAAACAGTCCTGATTCAAGTAATATTATCCTTCAAAAAATCTCACCTCTTAGAGTTCTTGGAAAACCGATATAAAACGTTTTTCATACATCTTCTGAAAGATGTTCCATCTATTTTCTCTCACATAAAATGTGGAAAAACCACTTGAAAAACAAACTTTTTACGCGATGAACGAACAATCTGGAAAAGAAAGACGGCCGGCTCGAGTCCGTCCGAAGCTACGACAGGCAGCTGTCGGCCGTCGGTACACGGGCCAGTTTTTAGGTCGGTTGCACCAGAGTTGCTTGGTGGCTGCTCTCGCAATTGTGTACGCGTGCGACGCGTGTTCCTAAACAGCAGGCATACAACAAAATGCTTATATGGAAGTTTCTTCCCCACTGACTAGGCTGGTTGACCCAGCGAGCCTGGGTAGGACACTGGGTCAACCAGTCTCCCCTGGGAATCAATCCTCTGGCGCTCCTGGACGGTCTGCGCACCGAGCGGCGCAAGCCAATCGATTGTGCTCTCCGGCTAACAATCGGGGGAGTCTGGGACCTGTATTGTTTCCTATAGAGCGGGGGTAGTTGTCTACCTTACGGCGACTGCTCTTTAAATGACCATTGGCCATCCGATCCCGGTTCAGAGTCGGGCAAAGGACGCCTTGGTCCGCGATAGATTCGGTATACTCCGTTTCACCGCTTCGTAAGGGAGAGGACCGCGCAAGCGACCTCGAACTCGGTACCAATCGAGAGACCGGAGAAATCTGGTCACAATTGGTAGTTAGGGCGCGAGTGCCGCCCGCCAGGTAACATACCTGGCTACTCGCGGTAAAGCGTTGGTCTCTAACGGGTTGTGGCGTAGCTAGACGTCGGATTTGTTATGTCCAAAGTCTTCTACGCTCACTGCACAGTTGATAGAACGATGAATCGTTAAAACGTCCTGCGGTGACGGGTTCGCCCGTTGTGGTTGACATCTCAATATGACTAGGCTGGTTGAAACAGCCCCCAGTCGACTGATCGATGTTTGTGCAGGTGCCAGAGATTCAAAACATAGCGAGCAGCGGAAAAGAGAAAAGAATAGCAAAACGGCTGTGGGTTAAATTCGATTAAACTGTTAAAGACTCGCTAATGGGCTCAACGACCCAGTTCTTCGTATTTTTCTTAATATTTTTTAAATTCGACGTTTGCGACGTTTCCGTACTTAGTACCTTTTAACGACAGGGTAGCAAATGAAGGATTTGGTCGTCAGTTAGCCAGCCGCATGTGAGTGTTACAAACGTAGAAGTTGTGCATGGGTTCGAGGTGTGTATTGATACGATTAGATTATAGGTATATATATATGTTGTCATAAAACTATGGGAGAAATACGTATGTTTTTGTAATGGCTTTTGGTCAAGTAAAAATAATTAAAAATAGTATTTGATACAATAATGTCTTTCTTTGTACACATACATATAATCCCTACTAGAAAGTAAACATTTACTTTTATTAAGCAGTTTTGGAATAAACTTATGATATTATACTCGGTCCAGTGGACCCGGAAGCGAGTACTTATGCTACAAATAAGGACGCGATTCCTAAAGTGTTAACGGAAAGTTAAATGAGCAGTAAAATACATTCGGTTTTCTCTCAAACAGTAGAGGATAGACGGGGCGCGGAACAAAAGTGGTTTACTTGCGAAAGCTGTGAGTTCTGCACCTGCAACCGTAGTACCTTGTAGAGTTGGGTGAATATTACGAATATCCAGGACTAAGCGATTAATATTGGCCAAGGATCATACACAATTTTATCGCAGTTTTCGCTCGAACGAAACCCCATCAATTCTAAATGGACGTTCTAAGGCCATCAATCTCGTAACGTTCATGAATGTGACAACCGTGCATTGCATGATTAATTATAATTCTATGCTTGTTCGTGTTTCGCAGGTCCCATGGCCGGAGGTGATATTTTTGACAGTAGTGACTTGTTCCGTTTCACGGAAAGTACTGTCGAACTTAATCCCGATCGCATTGAAGGCTTCAGTATGGACCAGCTGTCCATCCCTTTCGATCGAGGACCATATTTCGATACGAGCTCTATCAGGAATGTCACCGCGCTGGTCGGAAAGATAGCTCAGCTTAACTGCAGAGTGAGGAACCTCGGGAATAAAACAGTAAGTAGTACCATACTATTAATGCAATGAATAGGCCAGAATCGGTTTTTGTAGCCCTCAGGTTTCACAGAATCGGTTTTTGTACCCCAACACAAAATATTCTTCACCAAAAAATGTAGCAACTACAGAACCAAAACTCTCATTTCTTACGCAAGTAAGATCCTTACTGTAAATATTAAATTGACAACTTAAATGACTTAATTGCGTTTCATCGAAAGTAAAATCGGAATATGTTCATGCGAGCGAGACAGGTTAACAGTTGGAGTGGAATATTAAAAAATGATTTTCACTTTTCCAGCATAAAACAACAAAATCGATTAAAAAGCGGTATAAGACCGTGCGAAATGTTTTCTAGCTAATTCCGATGGTTGTACGTTCAGCAGATCGTTTTGTGCGAGAAAAGATAAATCTTTTTTTTTTCATTCTGTCCTAACGCACTGCTCCGTCTCTATCGCATGAACTAGTTTCTGATATTAATTCACAAAGAAACTCAATCAAGTCGAAAATCTATCTCCATAGTCAAATGCCTGAAGTTCGTTTCTCGGCTAGCCTCGGTCGGCTGACGTTATTATTTGATTAAAATCGGATTTTTTTCTGCTTGAATTTCAGCTCTACGATGCATCGGTGCATACGATGTGTACCGAATTTCATGTCTTAAAGTCTAATATTTCGAGATTAAAGTATGACTAGCGCGCCTGCTTGGTGGACCGATTTCAACCACTTATCAACTCTTGTCATGACCGCATGCCGAATTTCAGCGCAATCGGATGAAGCGTTTTGATGCTATCGTGGAAGCATACACACAGATAGACAGACATACATACACGCATACACAAAAAAATGCGTCCACAATACTTTCCTTGCCAGAAAAGTAAAATCATAATATTATAATGATTTGTTTATTTTATAAATCGATATTATTTTCATATAAATACTTCAGATGCACAATAATATTCTATTAAAATGCCACTTTGCCCCCCCCCCCCTCTCCCGTTCATCAAAAAAGTAATAAACATTTTTTCAAAGATATTTTTGGAAATTTAATTCAGATATTTATAAATTTGAAATAATTTTGACTCTATTAAAATACTCATTTAATTTTAATTTCATATTAAATACATTTTTCTAAACGACGATTCATCTTTTTTTTAATACCATACTGTTCACTACCTAATTTGATTTCTTTTGTTTTTGCTTTAAATTATATCGAAATGTGTGCACAGGTAAAAAAAAATTCTGATTCGCCTTTCTTAGTATAGGCCTAGGCCGAGTTAATTTGCGTTATAGTATTAATCAAGATGGAACAGTGTGCTTTCTTTTTCGCTACTGGTACAAACACAAATATTTTGTAATGCTGCATGAGTGTGTATCTGGTGTTTTACTTTAAATAAATAAATAGGTAGAGATAACAAACAGCTACTTGTTTACTCAAATTTAGATCTCCATCCTAGGTGAATTCTACCTACAGTGTTGTATATTTCCTCGGTGAATAGAGTTTAGTGAATTTATGACAAGAAATTGGGTGAAAATTATATATTTCGGCAATATGTCTGCTAGTGACTTTGAACTCTAGACGACGATATTACCAATCTTTGTCCTTATCGGTGACCCTAAAATAGAATGTTCAATGATCACTTTGTTACAAGAAATAAGTTAATTGTAAAAACACATTTTTTTTAAACAAGCTTTTATTAAAATGCTCCGTCCTAAGTCAACCATAAATGCGGCAGCCATGTCAAGGTAAAACTTAGAACGGGCTATGATATTTAAATGCGTATTCAAAATTTCGTGATTGTGCTGTTAACCGTTGAGGAGTCCCCTCGTCGGGAGCCAATCCTGGGCTCAGCAGCCATGTCATGATGAAACTTATAACGGGCTATCATAATTGAATGCGTATACAAAATTTCGTGTCTGTGCTGTTGGCTGTTGAGAAGTCCCCTCGTCGAGAGCCAATCCTGGGTACAGAATCAGGTCAATGCTCACCATAAAAATGAGGAAGTGGTTCTAAGTCTGCTCCCAAGATTTGACCTAAACAAACATACTGACAAACATTGCAAGGTAAATAAAAGCTTGTATAAAAATGCAGTATTATATAGCTATTTGTTGAGTTTCCACATAGACGTGTGGTTGCATCTTTCTTGCTCTGCGTCTTTGCCAACAGAGAAATCTTTTGTGGTAAAGTTGCAATCGCTCAATAACAGCTGTCCAATTTCGGTTCTCTTTCATTTTTCACCGTAAATCCAATCGGTTATCTGCAGCTCCTCCGCTTTATATAGTAAATCTTTTACTTCGCGCTTGAATATTCCGTCCCCACAAAACAATGTTAGTAATCGGTATGATATAATATTTTCGTGTAATTTTTAGGTATTTTTTGGATAGGGAATTGGGATAGCGTAACCTAGCGAAGCGTTCTATACACTCTTTACTTATATATAGGAAGAGAATATAGAATGCTTTGCTATATAGGATATGCATATGATGATGAAAGGGAAGGGATGATAGGGATTCCAATTGAAGTATATTTAATATAACATTATTTTCAAAAACCTAGTATTAATGATGACGATGAAATCGGTTTATAGCTGATTAGAGTCATTGTGGATTCCATTGGATACCAGTCTATATACATATCTATTGATCCAGACGATATTATAGATCCTGCCACTCGAAAAACCAATCGAAGAATCAACGATGGACGGAAAACTCACACATCACTCATAAACCTCATATTATGTTCCCATTATATTCTCCTCTTCATACATCACATTCTCGTAACATAGGCCAACGTAAATCTAATAACAATATCGTTTGTGTCACCCGAAGACTTCCCCGGCAAGTAGCCAAGGACTGATGTAATCTGAGTATTATTCCGGCGAAGGGCTGATTTAATCTGAATTAATTCATAAATAGAATCGATGGGCGCCCTCTCTCGGTCGGCGGACGAACCCGGTTCATTGCTCGGATAAGGTCGGGGTTAGGCCAAGCACCAATAAGTGGCGTTAATATTGAATAAAATATACGGCAACATTTAAATATCATTAGTGTAGCTTGTTTATGAGATATTTCAACCAAAATAATTTCGGCCCAACAAGGCACCTTTGTAGTGTGTACCAAACTTCAAGTCTCCAATATTTCGAGATTGAAATATGACTACTGCGTCTCGTGGTAGACTGATTTTAACCACATTTTTTCCAACTCTTGCTATGAATGATGCCTGCGTGCCAAATTTCAGCTCAATAGTATTAAGCGTTTGGACGCTATCGTCGAGAAATAGACACACACACAGACAGACAGACATTCAGACAGACTTTAACCTGTAAATGGTCTTAATTGTCTCACGGGGGCACAAAGAACATATTTCCGTGTTTATGTGGAAAATATCGTATTTCCTTCGTCGTCGGTTGGCGGGACGCGAAATTAAAACCACATACGTTGTGATTGTTTGAATACCTATATTAATGACGCATCATCTTAAGTACGCAAACCACTAATAATTAAATAATTTGTTATATTTATTTTAGGTTTCATGGGTACGTCATCGTGATATTCACCTACTGACAGTAGGCAGAATGACCTATACTTCAGACCAAAGATTCCAAAGCTTACATAGTCCCAGTACTGAAGAATGGACCTTGAAGGTAAGTACTGTAGAGGTTTGGCAGAAGAATAAACATAAACAAACCTGAACTTGAAAAAATAACTACACAGTTATATAAGATACGTCGGAGTAAATCTAATTTATTTATTTGTATATTTATTTCAAATATCATTCAGGAGACGAATCCAATTCGCCTTTTAGTATTAAACACAGAGTGTACACGTCCATAATAAATAGCTTAAGTAAGCCAATGCTAGCTAGCTAAATAGCTTAAATAATCCAATGCTAGCTAGCTTGAGGAAGCTAATGCTGGCATTAAAAAAATACATTTAAATAAAACAAACTACTTATTTATTATAAAAATGAGATAACGGTCAGTTGCTATTTTAGCTGCCAAAGGGATTACGATCCCCTCCCAGCCCGCTATGCGATGCTTGACAAGCATGCTTGATCGTCTAGAGAGCCCCTAAAACCTGTAGTAATTAGTTCAATTGTCAGTTTTTATATATCTGCAGTTTTTTTTTTAGGCCATCGCAACATTTAATCGATAGACTGAGTGACATGACTGACCGGTTTTTAATGGTTCTTGTTCTGTTGGGCCACTATGACACAACTCGTTTTTGGGTGAGCCTAACTCACCGTTCAGCACTTATCCGGTAGCCTCCACGTAGAAGTTCAAGCCTAGAAAGGACTGTTGTTCCCCTGCAACTCAGTATGTAGGCGTGTCAGTTTCCCACGGGTGATGGTTCTCGGATGCAACTCGGCGGGTTGCGCATCGTGCGGCGTCAGCCTGTCGACTGCGTACTCCTACAAATAGCCGAGGAAGTTTGGAAACGGCATACGCTTTCCTATGAAGCGGTGGTTGTTTTTTACATATTTTCAGCCGCTCGGCTACCTGATACCGCGTGAACAGGCGAGCAAAGAATGCCACATTCAGCAATAAATTCGAACTGATTTAGCGTATACATTAGGTAGAGGCCAGGCAAGCGACTTCCATGACTAGACTTAAGGCCGAAGGAATCCGGGAAATAAGGTAGTCAAGGGCAAGAGTACCCGTTTAGTACTTTCCAGTGCCTCGCGTAAGGAGTTGGTCTCTGACGGGTGAGTTGGCGTAGCTAGACAGTGGACTGTGTTGTTCCTAAGTCTCTTCGCTCACTCTATGTTAAAAGAACGATCACATATCATTATAACCTCATGGGGTGACGAATTCTCCCATTGCAGATGACACCTCGAAAGTGACTCGACTGACCGACCGGTACGTGATTTATTTCTTTATTTAACAAATCAACATTACAGTACACACCAATTCGTTGAGGTGTAAAAAACATAAATATAAAAGGCGTTAAATATGCAAGCTGAAGCATTATAAATAGTAAGTGTAACAAAATTAATTAAAAAGCAATAACAAAACAATCGATCTTATTCTAGCATAAACAGGTAGTGCAATGCCCATTGCATACCTTCAAGAGATGTGGGCTCGAAGTAAAAATATCCAGGTCTGGCGATGTCGAATTAAGCGCATTTGTGTCGCAAGGCACGAGTAAGGAGACTCCATCGAAGACGGCTCTGCAAATAGAGTATGTGACCTACCTTAAATGTAGTTCTCCGGATTGACTAGCCATCAGTGTAGCTTGGGCCATACGACCAGCTCGTTATCTTGGGTCGGCTCAATTCACGTTTCGACTCCCATTCGGCAGCTTCCCCGAATAGAGACGAAACTGGAAAGGGCTCTGTTTCCTTTTTCATGGCTGTCTCCAGGACATCCGATCGGATCCTCTGAGGTAGGACCTCGTAAGCTGCTAGGCAGTTTGCGCATAGTGCGGCGTTAGCAAATCGATTGTGAACTCTGGCGGATAACTTTTGGGTCTATAAATGTTCTCCTAAGAAGCGAGGGTGGTTTTTGACCTGATGTCAGCTACCTTATAAATGACCTGTTGGCGAAAGACGGACAAAGGGAGCCACGGTCTGCGCTAAATTCGAACTGAATTACCGCTAACATCAGGTAGAGGCTGCTGCGCAAGCGACTTTGAACCTGCGACCAGACTCGGATCGGAGAAATTCGGTAGTTTGAGATTCTAGTAGTGAGGGTGTGAGGTCGGCCCACTGGTTTCAGTGCCTCACGGTAAGGCATTGGACACTTACGGACATTTTGGCTTAGTTAGAAGGTGGACTGTGTCGTCCCTAAGTACCTGCGCTCACCCCACGTTTGAAAGAATGATCTAATATCGTTATACCTTCCAGGGGTGGCGGGTTTGCACGTAGTAGATGACAACTCCGAGGTGACATAGCTGACTAACTTAGACTGTCACTCGGTAGGCCCGCAACACCCGAATCCACCATAATATTGCTAATCTTCAATTTTGCCTTGACTCTGCTAAACTTCATACATTTTAATAGCTGAATTTCTAAGTAGCCAATCGTAACTTAGCCTAGAGCGAAACAGGCGCGATGGCATATAATATGAAATCTTATTGTCTCCTTCATGCGCACGTTTAACTTATTATGTTAGAACGAGAAAATTTTCGAATCGTTAGAGTTTTACTTAATTTGAGAATTTGTGTTGAGGCTCTTAATAGCATCATGGATTTTAACCGCTGAATTTGTCAATTGACCATGTTAATAATCTGGCAGCGTATAACACAAAGTGGATTTGTCTCTTTCACACGTATTACACACATATTAAGCTATATTTCGAAATTTTGCTACGCTCTAAGGATTTTAAAACGAACTACAGATAAAAAACAGCCTTTATGGCATATTATGCATATACATATTTACGCCTGCATAAAATATGGAATTACGCTTTGGGGCAATTCGGTAAACGCAGAGGAAATATTCATAGTACAAAAACGATGCTTACGAATAATATGTGGAATTCCAAAGACTGACAGCTGCAAACCACTATTTAAAAAGGAGTTTGTACTAACGTTTATATCGATATACATCTTGGAAACCTGCAAATTTATAAGGGACCACGATCAGTATTTCAAAACAAACAATGTTGAACACGGCTATAACACACGAAATAAACATGAGCTACAAGCACCCAAGCCAAATTTAACTCTATTTAAAAAAGGAATGTTATACAATGCAATAAAAATCTATAACCACCTACCTGCAAATATCAAAGAAATAAAAGGAAAAGGGTTTACCGCAGCGTTGAAAAAATGGCTTATCGATAAAAGCTTTTACACATTAAACGAATATTTCTCATAATATTATATTGTAGGCATGCATTTTCATTTTGTTTTTACAATAATTCAATTAGGAAGATTACAAATTTTCAATTATATACATTTCGTATTTATAGGCGGATTTTTGACTATTCCTTGATTTTGTTTTTTTTTTTTTTTTCGTTATTTTTTATATTTTTGGTGAATTCTTTTTTAATAATTGTTTTCTACTGTTACATTTTAAATTATATACATTTCGTATTTATAGGCGGAATTTTGATTATTGCTTGATTTTGATTTTTTCTTTATTTTTTATATTATTGGTGAATTATTTTTTCTAATTGTCTTCTACTGTTAGTTCTACTTATCCGGTCTGTTTAGATTTTTTCATGTTAAACCAGTGAAATAATTACATTTTTTAATAAGATATTATAATTAGCAGATAAGTCAATTTAGCAGATAAGTAAATTTGTGAATCTGTTTTAATAACAGGTAATTGTGAGATACATAGTTTTACGCATTATCGCCATAAATGTACCACCACAATTTCGGACAATAAAATATTTCTATTTCTATTTCTATTTCTATAGAGAGTGACACGAATTAGGCTTGTTAAAATATAAGTAATTATCATGAAAATATTATACTAATTAATTGATGAATATCCTAAAAATACTAATGAATGATGGACATCATTATTATTGTCACTTGCGTTTAATTTCATATTGTTTTTTACGATACACGTAAGTATAATCGAGTTTTGCCTGACCTTCACCATTCACCATTCTTATTATATAGGATGCTCTCTAGTAAGTATTGAACTAGAGCGAACACTTTAAATTTAAGACCCTTTTAAAACACAGCTATTTGTGGAATTTCCATTAATCTACTTCAAAACAATGAATTATGCTAATAAAACCACGAAAATATATCTCAAGGTAATGTACTCCCGATACCAAGATCTGAACGAGACATCTTCCAAGGTTCAAGGTCCGAATTCCAATTCAGTCATCGTGTTTGAAACTTGTCATTGCAATTACAAATTTAAATCTTGAATATACTAGTATATACTTTCTAAAGTAAATATTCCATTTGATATTATGTTATTTATAGATTCGGTTTCCACAACGGAGAGATTCTGGAATCTACGAATGTCAAGTCAGCACCACGCCGCCTATCGGGCAATCCATGTCTTTGTCGATTGTTGGTATGTTTATATATTAATTGTTTTTTCCAACTTCAGGCGGTTTTTTTGAGCTTTATTTTTCTATCATCATAACACCCTTCTATCATGATATCACCCTTCTTATTATTTTTTTTTTTTCATTTTCGAAATTCTCACGTCTGAGAAGATATTTTTGAGATTAATGAGACCTGTACTAGGCGTTAAGTTTAAATTCCTAATAATCGCCCCACACTCCCAAAGTAATATTGATTCATATAAATATATTTTCAAAATTATTGACTCGACTGGTGACTGATAAGAATCGTCGAAAATAACGATAGAAATTGTAAATAAAAAAGGTGTACGTACATAATTTCATAATTTATCCAACTTATCTATGGCATCGTAGATTGAAAAGAGGCCTCAATGTAAAGGCACTGTGTGATCTCCTCTAACACGTCACATTTACTGTGATCCGTTCTACGTGGCTTATCTCTCTCGCGCGTTTCGTCGTAAATTCGTCGTTCCACGCGACCAAAACAACGTCAGCTGGTTCGTGTTTAAAAATATTAATATTTTCTCTTTACATAGCGGTTTTAACAGAATTGTAACTCAACCGCAGTCCGCACCGCACTGCCCTTCTTCTGCGCTGCCCTTCTTTTTTTCCCGTTGCAGTTAATGGTTCTGGTGCAGTTGGGTAACTAAGACCTGCTCGTTATCTTCGGTGGGCCCAACTCACGCCAGTAGCCTCCCATCCAGTAGCGTCCTCGAAGGGGACGAGATTAGAAAGTATTCTATTTATTATGTCGCGACAGTGTCGTGGACATGGGATCGGATCCTCTGGGGGATGATCTTCGGGCGCTGCTGGGCGATTTGCGAATTGTGCGGCGTCAGCCAATCAATTTTGCACCCCGGCGAATAACCGGGGGGGTGGGAGGGGAGGTCTGGTAATTATCTTATATGTTTCCTAAGCAGCGGGGGTGGTTGTTTGCCTGATGGCTTGCTGGGCACCCGGTCCCGTGTGAAAGACATTTAAAGGACGCCACGGTCCGCAATAAAATCCAACTAAATTGCCGCTAACATAAGGAAGAGGCCGCATAATCGACTTCCGACTTATGGCTAGACGGAAGGGTGAGAGGTCCGACCAAATATGTTAATGATAGGCCGCCCTATGGGTTCACTTCACAGTACATCGCGGTAAGACGTCGGTCTCTCACAGGGTCGTTGGCGTAGCTATAATAGACGGTGTACTATTTCGTCACTAAGTCTCTACTTTCAACCCGTGGTTGAAACAACGATCAAAGTTATACCTTGCTGTGGCGGCGGTTTGGCCCGTGGTTGTCACCTACTACCTTAGGTGGCAACTTCAACTGACCTAATCACGCCAAAGCACACCACCAAAAAGAAAACGCATAGTCCCGTTGCATTATATTTACGAACACAGGCATCTTTAATAGTCATATTGTACTTCAGCTTAAATGAATAATTATAATTTAATGGACAGTATATCTATGCATTACTAAACAAATATAAGTAGTAACTAAATATCAGCAACCAGAGTCAGGACAACCCCAATATGGTTGGTCCCAGTGGGGTTGCTAGACACCCCCACCCCACCCCCTAGAAATACACCTGTACGCCAAAAAAGATATAATAAAATGTACCTTGCAACATATAATAACAGATTAGAAGAATTAGAAGAAGCCAAAAGACTTATTAAATACGATGTCATCGGACTTGCCGAATAAGAAATATAGGAGAAGAGATAAGAGAATATAACGAATACATTTTTTATTCATGTGGTGAAAAACAAGGTGGATGGAATGGATTCTTAACAAAAAAAGTCACTGAAAGATAAAAAAAAAGGTTTCAGATAACAATAGAATATAAAAAAATAAAATAATATCAGACAGAATTGCAGTGCTTAATAAATGGGGGAGGCCTATGTCGAAGGACAGCCTGATCAAATAACTTGGTAATGAAAAATATGATATCCTATTTTAAAATTAGATTTAATATATTATTTTTTTATAAGTATCACATAAGGCAAATAGAGTTGTCAACTACAACGGGCGAACACGTCACCACAGAAAGTTTTAACGATTGGTCGTTCTATCTCCCATGAAGTGAACCGTCAAGCTCCGCCACATGCCCGTAAAGGCCAACGACTTATCCGCGAGATATCCAAGTATGTTACCCATCGGGCTTACACTCACGCCCTTACTTCCAATTGCGACCGGATTACTCCGGTCTCTCGACTGGTTACGAGTTCAAAGTCGCTTGCGCGGTCCTCTCCCTTACGAAGCGGTGGCAAACGGTGTATACCGAATCTATCGCGGACCACGGCGTCATTTGCCCGGGTCTTCACCCAGGATCGGCTAGCCGATGGTCGTTTTAAGAGCAGTCGTCGTAAGGTCCGCAACCACCCCCGCTCTATAGGAAACAGTACTCGCTGCCAGACTCACCCCACTGTTAGTCAGAGTGCACAATCGATTGGCTTACGCCGCACGGTGCGCAGACCGTACAGGAGCGCCAGAAGGTTGACTCTTAGGGGAAACTAGCCCTAAAGCCAGAGCCATGCCCGGGCTCGCCGTTCATGCGTGGAGGCCGCCGGATGGATGTTGACCTGTGAGTGTGACCAACCCTGAACAAAATTGTACATATTGAGATGTCAACTACAACGGGGCGAACCCGTCACCACATGACGTTTTAACGATTCGTCGTTCTATCGACCTGCAGTGAGCGTAGAAGACTTAGGACATAACAATCCGACGTCTAGCTACGCCACAACCCGCGAGAGTCCAACGCCTTACCGCGAGTTAGCCAGGAATAAACCCGGCGGGCTCGAGATACTCGCGCCCTCACTTCCAATTGTGACCAGATTTCTCCGGTCTCTCGATTGGTTCCGAGTTCGAGGTCGCTTGCGCGGTCCTCTCCCTTACGAAGCGGTGAAACGGAGTACACCGAATCTATCGCGGACCAAGGCGTCCTTTGCCCGGCTCTGAACCGGGATCGGATGGCCAATGGTCATTTCAAGAGCAGTCGCCGTAAGGTACGCAACCACCCCCTCTACACTGAGAGAAATATCCTGACTTACCTTCTGATTTTGTCCTTCCAAAAGCGTTTCCTTTCAAAAAGAAGGACTTTTCCTTCCTTGTTTACCGTCCGAATCGGAAAACTGCAAAATTCCTTCCAATATTTGGAAGGAATATTTTTTTTCCATCTAATACAGCATGAAATAAGGGAAGGAAATTATTTGGAAGGATTATACCAAGTAGGAATCACCTTCTAGTAAAATATTCCCACCAAAATAGGACGGAACAATATTTTTCCTTCCACATTAATCCTTTTAAAACAGTAAGAAATTTTTAGTGGGATAAATAACACCACTTTTCCATCTAAAATGGAAGAATTCGCTGATTGTAACCTTCCATATTAGAGGTATTTTATTTGGACGGAATATCGCGATGAAAATCCTTTCAAATTAGACGATAATATCCTTCCAAATTGATTGTAACTGTTTGGTAAAAAAAATTAAAACGGATTAACCTTCCGTTTGTGAAATTTCTATCCAATACAGAAGAATATGTTTCTTCAAAATTAGCGGGAAATAATTGGTAGGTAAAATGTAACCGATTAACGTCCAAAAGTGTAAAAGTACAACCAATTCAGAAGTTACTTACCTTCTAAACCAGTAGATAATATCACCGGGAGAATATTCCTACTAAATAGTGGCGGAACAAAATTATACTCCTTCTAAGTTAGTACCGTTTAATTTGTCCGGTTCTCGAAATGGTCGGATATTTTAGAAGGGATAATCTGTATCCTTTTAAGCCAGTGGGAAATATCAGTGATAAAAAGCGTTCCCACCAAAAAGGTCGGAACACTATTTTTCCATCTACATTTTAACCTTTTAAAACAGTGAGAATTTTTCAGCAAAAAAAATAACATCCCGATTCCATCTAAACTGCTGATGGTAACCTTCCAAATTAGAGGTGGATGGAATACCGTGACGAGAATTCTTTCAAATTAGACCATAATATCCTTCCAAATTGATTGTTGCCGTTTGTTAGGAAAATTTAAAACGGATTAACCCCACAAATGACTGGCGATTAGCTCGGGTTTGCCTACGGCAAAATGTATATAAATTTATATTTACATTTACATTTACATTAACATAGAGCGGGGTTTACTATAGAGCTATAGCATTACTATAGAGCGGATTACTATAAAGCGGCGCACATTTACATTTATATTTACATTTATATAAATTTATATACATTTTGTATACATTTTATAATGGCATCCATTATTGGACGCCTCACATTTAACCTTTCGTTTGTGAAATTTTCATCAAATATAGAAGAATATGTACCTTCAAAATCAGCGGAAAATAATCGATAGGTAAAATGTAACCGATTACCGTCCAAAAGTGATAAAAGTGCGCCCAATTCAGGAGTTACTTACCTTCTAAACCAGTACCTTCATCGGAAGAATATTCCAACTACATAGTGACGGAATAAAATTATACTCCTTCTAAGTTAGTGCTGTTTAATTTGTCCCGTTCTCGAAATGGTCGGAAATTTTAGAAGGAATAATCTGTATACTATTAAGCCATGGTTGGATATATCAGTGATAAAAAACGTTCCCACTAAAAATGGTCGGAACAATATTTTTCCATCTACATTTAACCTTTTAAAACAGCGAGAAATTTTCAGCAAAAAAAAATAACATTCCGATTCCATCTAAACTGGACGAATTAGCTGATGATAACCTTCCAAATTAGAGGTGGACGGACTATCGTGACGAGAATCCTTTCAAATTAAACAATAATATCCTTCCAAATTGATTGTTGCCGTTTTTTAGGAAAATTTAAAACGGATTAACCTTCCTTTTGTGAAATTTTCATCCAATATAGAAGAATATGTACCTTTAAAATCAGCGGGAAATAATTAGTAGCCAACATGTGACTGATTACCACCCAACGGTAATAAAACTTCACCCATTTCAGAAGGTACTTACTTACCTTCTAAACCAGTGGTGAATATAATCAGAAGAATACTCCTACTAAAGAGTGATGGAACAATTATACCCTTCTAAGTTATTATCGTTTAATTTAGCAGGTTCTTGATTTGGTCGGAAATTTTAGAAGGAATAATCTGTGTCCTATTAAGTCAGGGAGAAATATTCAGTAACAATAGATGATCCTACTAAAATAGAACTGAATAATATACTTTCTTTTGTATTTTATCCAATTAAAACAATAACAAATTTTCAGTGTGAAGAATAAAACCCTTTTCCATCTAAAATGGAAGAATTGGCTGACGATAACCGTCCAAAATAAGATATTTTATTTGGAAAATCTTTATAAATTAGATGATAATATCATTGCGAATTAAAATCTTATAAGTTAATTGTTAAAATCACGAACTTCTTCCTTATTAAGGACAAATTTTTGGCCTCTGTGAGTCCACGTCTGATTCGTATTCTTGCAAAATATTTTGAATAGCTTTAACACCATTATTTCTGACTTTCCTATACCCCATGTTCTTGACCTTCTTTTTTGAAAAATCTGAAATAGCTATGTGCTTAAGAAAGATACCTTTGGTTACAGTATTTTTTTCCGTTGGCTAACACTATCTGTTATTTCACTACGGTTCAAATATTGCCAAAAATATAATTGTCAAAGTTTACATATAGGTACATCACCTTAACGGTTTGTGTGCTACAATTGCGTTCTGAAGTATTCCCGAAATATTCTGAAGAATTTCTTCATGTCAGGGGTGTGCGCGTGGTCTTCATGGGCTGCCTTGATTGGGTTATGTAAAACGCTTGATTGGGTTATGTAAAGTAGCCATAGCAAAACGTTCAAAAAAGTAATCTGTAAAGTAATGAAGATAATACTCAGGGAGATATAATAGGTACTCAGAGATCACTGTCAACCTTTCGAGTTCCGAGAACTAACTTAAATCCCTTTAGTGCAGGCTACCGGATAGGAGCTGACCCGTGAGTTGGGTCGACCTAAGATCACATACGCAGGCCATCAAGCGCCAAGTTGTTCGGATCCACTAGAATCCAAAACCGGACAGACAGACAGACTTTCGCTAGTTGTAGGTACATACCTTTTGTAAGTACCTACATAAACGCTCGAAAACATTACCCTATCTTTTTACTTTTCCTACCGATTCGTCAATCTGATGGAATTACCCGTTTTTCCTTCTAAATATGCCTGGCTGGCAAAGAGAGGCCTAGAGATGTACCACCTATTTTTTACTTTTCCTACCGATTCCTCAATCCGAGGGAATTACCCGTTTATCCTACTAAATTTGACTGCGGGGCAGATACAGTCTTAGAGATGTACCATCTGAAACATTAATATCGAACGATCCCAAAACATCGACTCGAAATGGGTTCTTACTTTTCAGTATACAGGATGTTAGAAACGACCAGGCATATTTTTAAGGGGTGATTCTGTACATCAAACTAAACAAGATTTTTTTTTCATTTTGGCTTTTTTATGAAAAAACATTTTTTTGGGTTTAAAAAGATTCTTTTGTTTAAGAAATTATTCTACGTGATAAACGAAGTGGAGAATCATCTACAACTTTTTTTGATATAGGTGTTTGTTAATGGGAAAAACAAACCTGAATATACAAAAGTTAAATAAAAAAATATTTTCCTCTGCAACCAAGGCTTGAATCAAAAAAAGTTGTAGATGTTTTTCAACTTTAATATTCACTAGAAACCTATCTATCGGGCCTAGCTCAGTCTTTGATTTCTAGCGTTCTGGCTACACGTATCGTGTGTTCTCCTGAAAAGTTATTTAGCAACGATTACCTAGACCGTTATGGCACCTGCACATAAAAAAATAGCCCTTGCCGCGTACTTTGACTTCTATCGTTCTGGTTACACGTTTCGCGTGTGCTCCGTCAAAGTAATTTTGCCACGAGTACCTAGACCGTTATGGCACCTGCACTATCCAAACATCAAAAATAGGCCTTGCCGGGACTATTGTGGTCGCTACCATGAAAATTAAAAAAAGAAGAGGAAGATGCGAGTAAGGCACTACTTGATATTATGGGAAAAGTTGTATAATAAGTTGTCAAATATTAAGTCCACTGAAGCCATCAGATTTGTGAAACTACCGGCTACACAATTTGAAGAAATTTTAAGATTAGTAACTTCTTTTATTAAAAAAAAAGACACTATTCTATCACAAAGTGTCACTGCAAAGAAAAGATTGGTAGTTACTTTAAGATTTCAGTTCCTTGATATTATATTATATATAACATAGGGATTGTAAGATACGGCGTGTACCTACAATCTCTACATAAGGTTTAACAACAACTCTTGTTCTTATATTTTCAGAGGAGCTTCTGTCTATCAAACAAAATGTAAAAATCGTTTTTTTATTGTAGATTTTTTTTACTTTAGATTACTTGTTTTACGGTATGATTTTTTTTATATACATAGTGTCTAATGAATAAGAGTAATATATTTTATTTAGTAAATCATGTGTAGGTACATAATAATACCAACAGTATGTGATAAAATAATATTGAAATATACATACATATAATAGATAATATATACATACATATATAGATATACACATATACATACACATATACATACATAATACATATACGTATATACTTTATAGATAGATATTTAATAATACTATATAGATATGAAACTTCGTCGTTTATTTTATTATATATGTTATTAGTGTCTCCGTTTCTTGTCGACCCATAGTCAAAAGTGACTTTGTTGGGTTGTATAATACATAGGTTAATAGACTTATCGATCATCCGAGTAATCGATTTACGTCCCGACTGCCGTGACGCTATCCGGCGACCGGCCAGCTTCGCAAATCAGTACATTGATGTAGTTAGGAGTGATTGCAATAAGCGCGCGCATAACGGTCAACGGTCAAAAAGTAATGTTTATTCGGAAAAGACAGGTTCTTACTCGATTGTGAAAAGTGCATTTACACAAAATCTAGCGCATCGGAGGCAATACAAGCCCACTCACGTTTAAATGGACGTTCAGGGACGGCTTCCAGGCATTGAAGTAAATATAATAATAATTATTATTATGTTATATAAAATAGTAACGTTGTCGGTGTCTCTCTCAATTTTGCAGCAATTTAATATATGCTGTATAGGAACCTCTCCTAGATTGTTGATTTTTTAAAGTCACCCGTATATATTTAACACGCTGATTTCGATTCTGCAATAATATTTATTCGGATTCAATAAATAAGCGAGATATAGGCACTTCAAAAGTGTTAAAACCATACATTTTGGTAGGTTGTTAGTTTTTATCCTAATACCTATATTACGAACACCTATATGGCGGAAGCGATTAGATTAGTTGTTTTAAAAAAGAATAAATTTTATTTTTGGTATTATTCTAGTTTAGGTACCTCTTCTAGTTTGTTGATTTTTCAATATCACCTGACTATATTCACCACGCTGATTCCTAAATATATATTTTTTTTAAATTAGTTTTTATGTTTTAACTTACCCTACTGTCATTTAGGTGTTGATGAATTGTTTAAAAAAAAAACTAACTTAAACTACCGAAATGTAGGTGTTTGACACTTCCTTAAATGCCTATATCTCGCTTATCGTAACTGAGCTCAGTGGCGTACAGCGCCAAAATGTCGTAATCAAAAAATAGCCGCCTGTCCTGTGGTAATAATACAGGTCATGATTTATTTATAATGTTCTTTTTAATGTCATTTCAGAAAATGGTTATTCTAATGTAGACGACCTGAAGGGCATCACTGGCTTTGAGCTAAAAACTGTTATACCGAACATATTGCATAGAAAAAAAATCTCAAAAGCATTAATTCCCTGGCTAATTTTACATCAGCAAGAAATCGACGAAGAAATGCCACTGACTGCGGGTCTTCATCCTTCTCAAACCAGCACAATAATAATCACAGGAAGGATTTTATACTTAAGTGTTGTAGTTTTTAGATTAATATATATTTCATGATAACATATATTAACAGTTGTTTCATTTTGTTTTAATCCCAATGTATGTTTAATATGATATGTAGAAACTCATCAAGAGAACAGTAATATTGTGTAAGTATTTGGTGGGTTGCAGAATACGTTTAGTGGGTACTTTCATAACTCTTTCCTTATTTATTTGCAGGAAGGACATTCGAGTGAGTTTCGCCCTTGGAATATCTAAATTATCATCTTGTAACTGAAAAAAATGGAAGGTAATAGTTTCTCTCATATTTACTTTCATTTTTAGGTGGTAATTTCAAAAGTATTTGGAAGGCCCGAGCCGTCGAATTATACATGCACATTGCACCTGCAACAGAGAGGAAAACCGAAGGGTAATAAATTTCCTGCGGTAGTTACTTTCTGAGGTGGTAATTCTAAATATTTGAAAGGCTTGTCCATTCGAACTGTTATTCATTGCATCTGAAGTTGCATCAAGATATTTTTGTTGCAAATGAATAATTCTGATGTTCACATGGATTACCTTCAAAATATTTAGGTTTATGGCCAACAATAGAACGTAATTACAGCAGGAATACCTTCCGTTTTTTCTTTCTGTATCAGATGGCGAATCCGGATTTTCTGATAAACAAATACTCCCAAATATATGAAATTACTACCTACAATAGAAGGTAATTATGGCAGCAAAAACTTACCGTCTGCTTTTTCCTTTCTGCCGCGAGATAATAATTAAGATATTCGAAAGGAGTTATCACCTACAACAGGATGTAAAAACCGGAGGAAATATTTTCCTACTGGAATTACCTTCTGCTTAGAAGGAATATCCTCGAATCGCCTTCCTAAATTGGGAGGAAAAGGCACAGATTTTCCTTCTGATACTAGGTGGGTATCAGAAGGAAATTCTGTATATATTGGAAGGTAAAACTAAAACAGTCAACTGAAATGGAAGACTATTCCTACTATATGCACCTTCTCTTACGGTAGGATAGTTTAAATTTTAGAAGGAAAATATGCGATTAACCTTCGTATTTAGAAGGCAGAATATTACACATTCCGTCCATATTAGAAGGTTTTTTTGGGATTTGGGAAGATTAACCTTCCGCAACAAAAGGTCCTAAAATGCTTCGGACAGAATATCCACCTATAAACAGAAGGTCCATGTTCAAATATTCCATAATTGCCTTCTATTTAGATAGGAATTAGAAGTAAAAGTGGTAGGAAAATACAATTCCATCCAAATATATCATCTTTGTTGGTAGGATTTTTTGGAGGGTAATTTGCCAAATAAGAAGGAATTAGAGGATATTACTTCTGCAAATTTTCCTTCCTTTTTGACAGTTCAGAAGGAAATATGGAAAGTTACCTTCCGAATTTTACCTTCCTTTTTGACTCAGAAGGATATTGAGGAAGGAAATAATTTTGATAGGAAATAGGAAATCGGAAGATTAATTTGTATACGTATAACCTTTCGAAATGGAAGGTAAAGTTGGACGGAAAATATTTGGAAGGTAATTTTGGATGGAAAAAAAAGTTCAAAATATCCATTTAAATTAGATGGAAATTTTCCTTCTGAGTCAAAAGGGACGTATCTATCTTCCAATTTCAGAAGATTATTTCTCTCAGTGTATAGGAAACAATACAGTTCCCAGACTCCCCCGACTGTTAGTCGGAGAGCACAATCGATTGGCTTGCGCCGCACGGTGCGCAGACCGTCCAGGAGCGACAGAGGTTTGATTCCCAGGGGAGACTGGTTGACCCAGTGTCCTACCCAGGTTCGCACCCCGTGCGTGGAGGCCGTCGGATGGGTGTTGACCCGTGACTGTGACCGACCCTGAACACATGGGTCATCGTGGCCACCTCATCATGGGCCCGTTAGCTCCCACAAAATTGTACATCTTGCAGTGTCGACTACAACGGGCGAGCCCGTCACCACAGGACGTTTTAACGATTAGTCGTTCTGTCGCCCTGCAGTGAACGTAGAAGACTTTGGACAGTACAATTCTACAATACGATCAAACAACGACAAAATTGTACAATACGATCAGTCAATAAAGGCTTTTATTATTATTATTATTATTATACATCTAGGCATGCCTGATTTTCGCTTCCATCGCAAAACCCACCCACCGGCCGAAATACACACCACACAAATAGTCGCCCTCGCTGTCTTTCCACGGGCACTTTCCAAAGTTCCTAGAATATATAAAAGATAAACTCTAATATTATGTTAACGTCGCGCATCTCGTTGACCCACGTTTTACTTACCTAAATATATCCCTAAATATGAATATTTCTTTATTTTAAATTTCGTTTTACAGCATCTATAAATCACAAAAATCCTAAACGTTATTTTGATAACCTATTATTAATTGCACTTTATAGAACCACATCATTATAATGTTCTCAGAGCCTGTGACAACGATCGTCGGTGAACCAGAGATGTTCATAAATACCGGAAGTACGATTAATATAACATGTATTGTCAAATTTTCTCCTGAACCTCCTCCTGGAATATACTGGACACACAATGATGAGGTTTGTTAATAGTAATTAGTTTTCAAAGTTCAACCACTTCAGCAGGTAAACTGTTCCACTTGTCCGCAATCCGGTTGGTTAAGAAATGTTTCCTGGGATTCATATGGAATCGTGTTTTATTTAGTTTAAAGTAGTGTTCTCGCAAATGATGGTTTCGCTTGAAGATAGAAGACAATTCGGGGACATTGTAGCATCCGTTGAGGATCTTAACCCTTGGAGTAAATGGGTATTTTCATGGATGCATCTGTCTCTTTTGCAGGATTTTCGGCGACATCGACCTTAAAGTACTATAACTACGAAACTACTACACCAATCATAAAAAGAACAACTGCACAATGATTGCATTGAAATTTTGAATGTAGAATATTGAAATATCATTTTGTAAAACAATTAGATAATTATGAATAAATATGAGAACGTCAAAGAAGTGAAAAAAACGCGGAACCAGATCTGGTCGTATCATACTCAACGGATAATTGTTTCAGAACCAGATTTGGTCGTATCATACTCAAGGGGTTAAAAGTCTCAATGAGGTCACCCTTGATCCGACGATCCTTGAGTGTGGGCAGTTGCAAGCTGTGGAGTCGTTCTGCATATTCCAGATTTTTCAAACCTATTGGCATCTTGCTCGCTCGGCGCTGTACTTTCTCGGGAAGATCCTCATCTTTCACAAATATATCCTTATTGTATAACAGATAACTGTATGTTAGAAGTACAGATGTTTTGGTACAAAATAGTTCGATACAGTTTAGGAGCTAATTGGGCCCAGTAAAGTTGTGCCATTATGACCCATGTGTTAGGATCGGTCTAACTCACTGGTCAGCATCCATCCGGTAGCCTCTCAGAAGAAGTGCGAGCCCAGGTAGGACTCTGTGCCCGTGGGCCGGTTTCCCCCGGGAATCGTAATTCAGGCGCTCCTGTCCGGTTTTCGCACCGTGCAGTGTCAGCCACTCTACTGTGCATTCCGACATAAAACCGGGGTAGTCTGGAAACGGCTTCTTTTCCATGAGAGCGGGAGTGGCTGTTTATCTAAACATGCTGCGTGATCAGACACGAAAAAGATTCCGTGGTTCGCGATGATTCGAACCGAATCGACCGCGGAAACGATCTCGAACCTGTACCCAGTCGGGAGGACGGAGAAACCTGATCGCAACTGGTAGCCAGGGGGCTAGGTGGTTCGCTAGTACCACCTTCCTAGTACCACGATGTCGGAGCTAGACATTTACTACGTCTAAGTTTTTACGTTCATCCTACGGCTGAATTGACGATCACATATCGTTGTACTAGCCTGGGGTGACAGGTTCGCTTATTTTCAACATAGGTTCGTGCTGTAGAATATATTTGTGTTTTCCGATTTATACCTTCACATTACTATATTTTAGCTGCTAAAATCGTCTATCGTAGGCCGTCTTGTTTTACGTTTTAAGAAACGGTTTATAGGGACTAATCTATTAAATTTCATTATGTATAAATATAAAGATCAAAACGTTCAATCTTTCCATTCCGATCAATCCAAATTTCGTTTATTTCGTTAATTAATTTTTAAGTATATCTTCAGGAGATCAACTATGATTCACCTCGAGGTGGTGTCAGTATCATAACCGAAAAAGGAGACATCACCACATCTTACCTTCTTGTGCAGCGAGCGCGACCATCAGACTCCGGGAAGTACATCTGCAGCCCAGCAAATGCCAATCCTAGAACTGTTTTAGTTCACGTATTGAATGGTAAGTATGGAGGCTATATATAAGATACACTACGTGACACTTTATTACTCT
This sequence comes from Micropterix aruncella, assembly GCA_944548615.1. Lineage (NCBI taxonomy): Eukaryota > Metazoa > Arthropoda > Insecta > Lepidoptera > Micropterigidae > Micropterix > Micropterix aruncella. The sequence continues at coordinate 20,599,336 of OX155966.1, forward strand.
CACTTGAAATTTTGCTAATTAAATTTTGCTAAAACCTAAAATAATGCTCATAGATATTTGTTTTTTTTTTCCTTCAAGTTGGTTTCTATCTACCTAGCTTTGCAATTACCAATACACATTGTCGCATGTAATGAGAATTAAAAAATCGTTTTATTTTTTGCTTATTTAAACTGCGACATTTGATTACCCTCATCACTTCGTTTTTGACGTCAAAGGCATAAGGTCTTGCAATTAAATTTTGTTGTGCTCAGTTTAATAGTTTATTATTACTTTATTAAGTTTATTACCAGCTGCAGTACGTAGTGATAAAAATTGCTCAACGAAAAACGCTAACCATGAAAGAAATTGGAAATATTCTTTCGCTCAAACAAGAAAATTATTCTAATCGTGTGATTTCCGAAAAAAATGGTCGCAGTTCTTGGACTTTCAAAAATTTACCTCAAGGACTCGGAAATAATCGGAAATAATCGAATAGGTCGCACAGCAAGGGCGACTACAAAACGACAGCACAGGGCTATTTTGGGCGTATCTTCGAATTCGATGTGTTCTGCAAAAAAATAAACCAGAAAGTTGAGGTCTCAGCCAGCGTTTGTACTGTTCAGAGGATAATAAAAAAAATACACATCTTCGACGACAAAAAACTCAATAAAAAGCCACGTTTGCTCCAGCAACATAGAAGTACTCAATTGAAATATTGCCGTCGACATCTGCATTGGAAAGAAGAATGATTCAAGGCTATTTTTTCGCTTAAAAAGAAGTTTAATTTATTGGACCAGATGGCTTTAGACATTGCTCCTATGATTTGAGGTAATCAGAACTATTTTTGTCCCATCGTCACATTGCAAAGATTTAAAAAATTGTGTAATGATTAAGGTTTAAAGATAGTAATTAACCTAGCATGATGGCCATTTTCCTTATCTTGTTGAAACATCGATATTGTTTGATTTCCTGCGGGACCAACCGAGGCTGGAATTACAAGGCGATTGATATACCAATCGACGAAGCTTGAGGGGACCGGAACAAATAATCACTCCTTATTTCATCCTATGGGGATCGTTAAAGGGACTCCTAATTTCGGAGGGTTTCTCTTTTAGTAAAAGGGTAGGGAACCTGATAATTTTTAGGGAAAAAATAATTTTACCTAATGCGTGTCACTTACACAGTATTTAATATAAGCGAAAATGGATTAGCGTCCAGTGGCAGATCTAAAATTTGATCTATATAGATGAAGGGCGAGCATCATGTTCTTGAGGTACTATTTAAATCCCTTCTCCTCCGGCTAGTTTTCGATGATAGCTTGTTTAACCCCTCACATGGCTAATTTTTTTATTTAACTTCTTTACATAAGTAATTAATACTGCAAACTATTTGTGGTAACAGACAATTGATTCAAACCAGTGAGTTTTAAATTGTAATTTGTAATTGAAGCAACAACATAATTAATTGTATTTAGGATTATGTTGAATCTGTTGGAGCAACAAACTTAATCATATAAACAAGAATAAAACTTAAACACTACCAAATCAAAATTATTCAAATGCAGAGCAGCGCGACAGATAATTAAGGGGACTATTAAGGAGAAATAAATGTCAGATAAAGCGCATGCACACACTTGGTGTAACATAGAAGGTCGTCGATTGCAGATCGATCGATTGCAGATCGGATGTCTAATAGTGGCAGACGCACATCCGCCCTTGCTGATGGCATCGAACAGATTATTATCTGGCCAGTGAGGGAATGAACATCGACTGCTGCGCAGGCGATGGAGAATAAGACAATATCACCATTCCATCAAAGACGCATCAGGTCGCAGAAAAATGTGGAAAGGCTATAACGCGAGAAACAGTCTCGCAAACTAGCTACAGGAAAGACCGCGGCTAGGTCGGCAGTACTCAAATTGAAAGCCACGCCTCTATAAATGGATTTTTTTTATAATGGAGCCAGCAGCAAGTGAGAGCAACGACTTTTCAACTGTTTCCTGTGAAGTGTTTGGTCGTGCGATGTCATCAGAATCAATGGCGAAGAGCGAATGACGATGATAAGGATCTGATATAATTTCATCAGCTCTTTGCCTTTTAGAATCTAATTAACTGGAAAATTAATGGGCGTTTCATGTTTCATGGTTAGTTGCAACGTAAATTGATGAAGCGTAAGCTAGAGTATTCGAGCTCACGTCCGTTAATATATATATAGCTTCTGTGTTTAGGCCTTTGTGTGGATTTCCTGATGTTTTCCAGTTTCTACCGCTGCAGTAACTTTCACATAGAAGCTAATTAAACTCACTAAGCATGAACTAATCAACATAGTAGGTCCATTATTTGCAACCCAATTAACAGTACAGTCTAATGCCTAAATTCTGGAATGTTTAAAATTATAATAAAGTGTTAACTTGTTAAAAAACTGGGAAATCAAAGACTATCGCAGGCGTTTGACATTATAAGTAATATAAAAACTAGTTTACTGCGTGAAATTTATAGCACCAGATGTTTCGGCGATTTTGCAACCGCCGTTGTCCAGGCCCGGCAACTCCGTAGTCCAGAGAAGCCTACCCTGGACAACTGCAGTCGCTATCACCGAAACGTCTGGTGCTACAAATTTCACGCTGTAAATTCGTTTTCATCTTTTTTCGTACCACCGCTAGTTGTTCACAATTTCCGTACGTTTGAGGTATCTGGTGCCTACACAAACTGCAAGAAAAACTCTATCACTTACTGGCTGATGTGCCTAAACGATTCCCGTTTCTCTTCCACAAACATTTTAACCTTAACCAAACGACGTTCGTCAAAGGACTACTCAAATCATTTTAACCTAATGATCTTGCTGGTACCTAAATTTTTAAAAACTTTGTAAAATGCTACTAACATACACACAATTTACAATTAGCATATTCTTAAATCTAACTATAACTTTGTTTTGTAGTTTAAAAGTTTGAAGAACTTGACTGTAAAATAAAAGTTTGACAAGCGTTTGAGCGCGCTGCTCTATATCAGTAGGTAAAATATCGCTAACAAACAATATTAGCGATATTTTACCTACCGGTAGATAGCGCATCGTGTTCAGCGCTTTTATATTATTAAAAATATATATATATATATATATATATATATATACGTTTCAAGCATATGACTAGAAATTTGATAATCGAAGATCAAGGTGTTATAAGGATATTATTGTCTTATCAACTTGAGATGAGTCGCAAAGCCTTTGGGGTGATCTACAGATCTACACCCGGGAGCAATGACTCCGGGTAACCAACATTAAAACTCTCAGAAACTAAGAATTTTAGGGTATTCAATATTAACCATATTAATAATGAATATTTACTACCAGAAAAGCTTATTATACCTATTTTTGTGAAAATAGAAACAAAAGTAAAAACAAATGCACCGAATTCGTAGTTCGATTTTCAAACAATATTTTTTTAACCGTTTTCATAGGATTAATTTACATCCATTGTATTTGAGTAGAAGTAAATATTCTATAAAATATTTTATTTTAATAGACTAGATTTTTTAGTTCCCAAAATATTAGGGTTTATGCTGGTGACCCGGATTCATTGCACACCAGTGTAGCTACGCCACTGCCTAGCGGAAAGCAACCTCAAATAACGATGGCGCTGACAAGATAGTAAGACTCTCTCGCTGTTATGGAAATACTTGTCCATTTGGTCACCGCTCGAGTTCTCTTGTAAGAACCTCTACACAGTGTAAGTATTTTATAGACTGTGGCGCCTTTTGCCTGCTTTCACTGTGGTTAGGTGGCCAACAGGTAATTTTAAAGTTAAATAACATTAGGCCAACATCTACCCACTGTCTTAGGAAAATACGTTTCCAGACCACCAGTAATTCACCAGATACAACAACGCTTCCCTGATACGCACCGCCCACGGATTGTCCGAGCGAAAAATTTTATTCAATTCACCTCTCTGATGAGGCATTCGGGTGGGGCTGTCCTTACGGCTGCAGTTGTATGCGTACAAGCACAAGTAGAGTTATCGACTGCAACGGGCGAACCCGTCACCTCAGGAATTTTTAACGATATTAGATAGTCTGTCTTTCTTGAGGTGAGCGCAGAAGACTTAATACGAAAACAGTCCACCGTCTAGTTACACCACACGCCCGTCAGAAACCAACGCCTTACCGCGAGTCAACCAGGTTAATCTCCCAGCGGTCCAACACTCGCGCCCTTACTACCAGTTGCAACCAGATTCCTCTCTAGTCTCCCGACTGGTTACAAGTTCGAGGTAGCTTGCGCAGTCCTCTCCGTTACGAAGCGGTGATACGGTATTTACCGAATCTATCGCGGACCACGGCGTCCTTTTTCCGGCTCCACCAGTAATTGGGTAGCTGATTATTCGTTACAAGAGCAGTTCAAGAGCAAGAGCTTTATAGGAGACAGTACTGTTTCCAGACTCCTCTTAGGGAAGACTGGCCCGCAGGCCAGAGTCCTACCCGGGCTCGCACTTCTACGTGTTGGCCGCCCGATGGGTGTTGACCCGTGAGTTTGACCGACCCTGAACATATGGGTCTTAGTGGCCAACTGCAACAGGGCATATTAGCTCCCTTTTTGGATCGGAAATTATCTTTATAGCATATTAGCTCCCATATTCTTCCCTTTGGATCGGAAACGTGGACGTTACTACAATCGGACCTCAAAAAGTTCGAAGTCTTCCAAATACGATGCTTGAGGCAGATTCTCGGTGTCTCACTCCGCGACCGAATTCGAAACGAGACCATTAGAGAAAGATGCAATTTAGTAACAACGATCGAAGAAGAAGTACAAAAACGTCGACTACGATGGTTCGGCCATGTTTGCCGAATGAACAATAATCGCTTGCCACGTAAACTTCTTTGGCGAGACCGTCCGAAAGAATGGAGAATTCAGCGATCGGCACCGAAGAAAACCTGGCTAAATAACATCAAAGATGACCTTAAAAATCAACGATTATCGGCTAGGGATGCTCGAGACGTGGCAAAAAATCGTCAAGAATGGAAGCGAATCGTGAATGGAGTACGAGATCCAGCGGCACCGACAGCAGCGTATTGGCTGCGAGGGCGACCCCCTCCCCAATCGCCGGCTACGGAATAAATAATAATAATAATAATTAGCTCCCTTTAGCTCCTATTAGCGTATAAGCACAGTGGCTATTTTTTCTTCAAAGGCTTCGATTGTTTTCGAAGCTTCTGTGACAAATATAGAGCAGTGATAGCCTTTTCAGAATAAGCCCATAACAAAACGAACTCACCATAGAATAGTAGAAAATAATCTCACAACAGAAGGGGCGGCATCTCTGTAATAGCGTGAATTGCTCTGCGAACTATTAAACGCTGAAAGTCCTCAAGAGAGAGAGAGCGGAGAAAAGAATTGAATGGCTGCAGAGTTGTATAGAATATAGAGGCCCCGTCCAGTAGCGCTTCGTCGCGTAATGGTCGCCTTTGAGGGCGGCATGAAATTTTAACGACTTCTCGAGTTTTCCCCGTACCTACCACATTCGGAATCTCTTACGAATCACATTTCTTAGATTTATGTTGATGCAATAATAAGGAAAGCCGCTAAATTTCGTACAAGACAGAGAAGAGAGAAAGAGAGTAGGGGAGCGCCGGGTAATGAGAGCGGGCGGGTAATAAGAGCGATGGCGATTGGACGGAACCTATGCACGTTCGGGTGACCTTAAGCACTCGGCCGTTTCCGTCAACCATCGAAAAAGTTAGCCTTAGTCATTAGAGCCCTGCGTTGAGTCACGAGGCACGATTGTGTGTTTTACGCTCCGCGCTTATAATAAACTGCCGATTGCCAACGTCCAGGTAATCATAAAAATATATACAATACAATACAATACAATACAATCAACTACTCCAGTAGATAGGCATTCCTACACTTGGATGCGTCACAAAATTAAATGCTTAAAATTTAATTATTAAAAACATAACTATCATGATAGTTGTCATGGCTGTAATAATATATTCAATATTACCTACTTATGAATAATCAAAATATACTAATGTCATTAAATAGTAAGAGAGAATAATATAATAAAATAGAAATGCAAATTCTATGTAGAATAATCAACGTAAAATAATTTTATTGTCAATCCAGCTATATGCCTTCGTATTTTTTAAACATAAATACATTTATACTAAATTATATGAGAATTAGAATGTCAGCTATCATAATTCCGTTATGTTTAAAATTTTACAAATTTTGCTAATTATCAACATGGAAAATAAACTCGAAATTTTCAAACTCCCTTATACCATAAATTGGGTTTCTTACCAAACTATTTATAATTATCTTTTTCAATTGGTCCTCTCCAAACATAATACAATATTCTTATTGTATTATGTTTATGCTTATTACAGTACCTAGATTCGTCTTCTTTCAAGTGCCATCCGTTAAATTATGATTGAAAGTCGAATAGGATATTTGTGTTATTACTTTTCAAAATGGTGGTCAACGGGTAATGGCAGCCAAACAACACGAAGATCTTTATTTCTTTGTTTTGTTTGAATAGTTGATTCTTTTATTTGTGTTACAAATAGTTTCTTATATTAACAACTAAGACTTACCTTTTAAGTATGTTTAACTTTAGTTTTGGAAAAAAGTAACAGGTATGGCTTCCATTTCCCATATAAATGATAAATAGGCTCTTATTACACGCATGTATGCAGGTAATGGGAGCGATTGACTTTTTTGTAAAAGCGTGAATGTACCTTAATGCATCACTGTAGTTGATTTAAACTATGATGAAAATATAATCAAATAAACGAGGTTAAAGTTCTTAATTAAAAATTATAATACAGTAAACAAATGTGGTTTTTATTAACATTTTAACTAATCTTTCCATATCGAAGTCTGCCTGTGTATCTGTCTGTCTGTCGGCGTGTCAATGTATATTCTTCCAGGAATGCACCCAAACCCATAATCCGAATGGGCTGAAATTTAGCATACAGACATCATTTGATCATGGCAAGACTTGAAAAGGTTGTAATTACAATCCGTCCACCGCGCACTAGTAATATTTGAATACCGAAATATTGGAATTTTAGACAACATATGCGTTAACGATTGAATCGAACGTGGTTAATGCGTTGCATTCTCACTATCCATGCTATAAACTTGTACATTTGTTGGCAATCAAGCAATCAAGCAAACTTGATTGTAATATTAGAGTCCACTGTCCACTGTCCACTGTGGACAGTGGACCCTCTCCACTAGAACGGGCTAGTCCCAGTTGAGTGACAGAATCAAATAAGCAAAAGGTTATGGTTTTGCCATTCGATTCCTGTTATTTTTGTAAGCAAATCAATGTTTTATAGTAATTAATTCTTAAATAAATAAATAAAAATAATGCTCGTCGCTGACTATCCTCTTCAAATAGTTTAAATTCCTTTCCGAAGGGACATCACTCTCAAAACCCCTCTATAAGTCCTTGGATACTTGCCGGTAACGTATTGTGGTGACAATCGATTATTTTATATATTACTTACTTATTCGTATTAGCTGTAAGCTATACAAAGTCAAAATCGCTAGTTTAGTTTTCGATATGTCATCAAAATGTGTCAGAAAATCGAAAAAAAAACGAAATCTAAGGCGATAATATGCATATTTTTGTGAATTTATATCTAAATATCTAATACAGAAAAGTGATTGGTACCTAGATTAATTACTTGAGTTCATTTTTTTTTTGAGTTATAAGCAAAATATATATAAATTTACGTAGGGACAAATATGAAATAGTTGTAATAAAATTGCCATTACAACATTTTCCCATCGACAATATCTAGAAAATATATAGGTACATATAGTTAAAAAATATAACATTAAGGTATGTCTACAGATGAGTGCATATTTAAAAATGTATATTTAGCGTTTCTCAAATTTTATATTTTTTTAACCGAAAATACGCGATTTCGTAGCAATTACTGTTTTAAGCAATATCTTCAAGGGAAGAATAGCGAGGCAACCCAACATGTAACAGTAAATCAAATTAACAACTATTTTATATTACGTACATACGACTTCGAAACGCCTCCGAAAAATTAGACAATATGTCGAAATTAAAATTGTTTTCTCAGAACTCGAAACATGTTATTAATCACAAGAAAACACTGAAAACATCCGACTTGGAAAAAATAGCAAAGCTCTTTATCTTTGGTTCACTCAACAACGAGAAAAGGGCATGGCTTTGACTGGCCCGATACTGCAAGAAAAAGCTAAAATGTAGGGTGTAGGTGTTGTTAGGTGAGGAAACAAAAGATTTTTGATCAGCTCTGGGTTATACAGGTTTAAAAACATTTACGGCATTCGGCAGTTATCTGTACTTCCAGACGCGGTTGATGTTTTCAAAACATAATTTGAAGATTACATTCGTATGCGTAACACGACATATTTTTGCTAATTTATTAATATTTGAATATTTATACAACTACTTACTTGGCATTTGGACAATTAACGAACCCAAGACATTCGGGACCAATAACCGTTCGAACACTATCGCATACGTCTAAATCGGTTCAAGCGTTTAATAGTTATGGTGGAATAAAAACGGCAACATACATAGATGAACCCTGTACACATTGCCCTCCTTTTTTGTTTGGCAGTCGTGTGAACAGCGTTCCCCTTTCTAGTTACTTATAGAATGAATATAAAAAATGTATTTTTTTAATTGACAGGTGAACACCCAGCTGCCATGCAACACGGAGGACATCTTCGTCTGCAGTATCCATTTTTCGCCATACTTTTAACAATCCTGGTTATAGTAGTAAGCAGATAATAATTTCTACAATTATCTAGGAATAATGTTAGAAATAATACTAATACATATTAGAAGCTAAATGTGATTAATATTATCATGTATATACATAGTTATGTACATGTATGTAGGTAGTGAAATCTATTATAAACATACACTCTAATACGTAATAAAATACTTTTATGAATTAAATATCTAACATGTAAAATATATGATATCATAAATTACATTGTACAATGTACATTTAAATATATGTAAATTTGTATTATAAGCATTGTACATATACACCTATATGTATCTATATAGGTAATACATAATATTAAAGATTAAAAACAGTTTTGGTGTTTTTTGTGTTAGTTTGGTCTATTACCTTTCTGGTAACTATCAATATTACCTTCCCAACACCCCCCCCCCCCCCACCAAACACCCCTAGCCCTTCCCCCCGAAACCCCCTCCCCCCACTCAACCCCTTTCCCACACCGGCCTTAACCCTCATCCTCCCCCCCTCCCCGTGACGGACCCCTTTCCCCCCTAGTCCCCCTAACACGACCATCCCTCCAAAACCTCTTTTGCATCCTAAGCACTTAGGTATCTATTAACTCTTCAGGCCTCGGCCCCTCAGCCGATTGACAAGTTGATGTCCCAAAAAATTTTAGTAAAGCTTAGTAAAAAATTTGAATTATGACACTGTCTCACCAAAACATTAATTACTGCCATAAAACTGTACCCATAATTAAAATAAAACATAATAAAATAAAACAAATTAAATTAAAATACAATTGAAACGGGGCCGTCACGCTGAATTGTGTTGTGGCCGATATCGGCCGATTGGGGCTCTAGGGGTTAAAGCACTCTAGATAAGGCGGTATAGTAACACACGGAAGAAGAATAATATTTTCATCCGGATCATTATATATCCTTACTTGATCTATTTTCTTCGAAGTTAAATAATTCTAAATAAGGCGGGATAGGAACCCACCGAGGAAGAAGAATATCAAAAGAAGAAAAATATTGTCTACCCCCCTCCCCCCCCTCAAACCCCCCTCCCCCCTCACGCAATCAAAATGGATATTTTCCAATATGGTTCGATTTTCAGCTAGCCACGGGCGGCTCGACGTTATAATTTGATTAATATGTGTGTCGGTTTTTTTTGTCGTTTGTATAAGAGATATCGAAAATTCAATTTAACAATTTGGTTTTGACCCTCCAACACGTCTGTGTACCGAAGATTATTCCCAGTATTTCGAGATTGAAGTATGACTAACGCGCCCTCTGGTGGTGCGATTTGAACCACATCTTTTCTCTGTAAACAACTCTCCATGACCCAATTATGCCTGTATACCAAATTTCCGCTCAATCGGACGATGCGTTTGGGCGCTATCGTTGATTAATGCACACAGACAGACAGACAGACACACAGACACACAGAAAATCGTCCACAATACTTTCCTTGCCAGGAAAGTAAAATCTACTAAATAATCTTCCAGTTTATTTATTGCCCTAGTGTAGCTATGTTTACTAGAAGTATGTTTAAGTAGTTATATTTCCTAGTTGGTTATGTTTCACTACTTGAACTCTCTACTCGTGCCTATTTGTATCTAACCTGTGATGTTGGTAGGGGCCGCGAGGGGGGGAGGGGGGTGGCATTTTGCCCCCGCCGCACATAGAAGGTTAATCATTTACACCGAGTTCGTATAAACTCTGTATATCAGCGTAGCAGGAAATCACTTGAGTGTCTTTTGATGCCTTGCGCGTGGGACCTGTTAATAGAACACTTTGTACACGGTGACAGTGGGCTCGATTGCGTTTCTTCGTGAACTAAAATCGGAAATTAGTTCGTGTGAACGAGACAGTGCAACACCCTAGAGCGGAATTTCAAATGAACGGCTGTCACTTTTACGCATTAAAACTACACACCAAAGATAACGCAGCTGAATCTAAGACCGCACGAAATGTGTTTAAATTTATTCGGACGGGCATAAGTTCGACAGGTAGTTTTTATCGACTATCGTTCGTTTCATCTTCCGCTTTAACATATTGCTCTATCTCGTTCGATTGAACTAATTTCAGTTTTAGTTCACAAGGAAACGCAATCAGGCCCAGTATCATTGCGACCTAATATGATTAACCCTAAATAGCTAAGATTCCTGAAGTTCTATTATAAGCTAACCATTCGACTTTCTGACAAACATTTTTTTTGTTTTTAGTTAGTTAGTTATTTTATTTTAGTTAGTTAGTTTTTAGCTAGTTAGTTAGTGTTTTTAGTTAGTTAGTTAATAGTTAATATTAAAACCATGGAATTTATTGGAAAAAGATGGGATATAGAATAAAAATTACAAGGACGGCCTCGAAGAGGAAGATCGAAAAAAAAACTAAACTGTCAAATAATGAATGTCAACACGCACCGCGTACCACTGCGATTTATATTAAAGGCGCTGCTTTCTTCTTATATGAGAGCAAAGAGTCGCGGCACGTACCCTATGACACTCGGGAGGACAAAACGATTCGAACAATACGATACACTTTTGAATCGGAAAACGCTTGAAGCTTTTAGAAGTTATGGTGGAATAAAGAAATGGAAAACATACATAGATGAATCCTGAACACATTACACTCCTTTTGGGCAGTCGTGTAAAAATAATATTTATTTACCTTTTATGTACTACATCACAAATCTTAACTGGCACGTGTTTCTACTGGCACAAATATAATGAATTGGTTCATGCGTTCTGTCAGCGCGCAGCTGCGTTTTGACGCAGTTGGACTATTTTGATGGGAGATATTGAGGATCGTTCTAAGTCAAACGATCCTTCGTGAAATAGAGCTATAAATAATCAACAATGTATGATATGGATGGGCAATGCCAAGTCAGCCCGTAAATCGGAATATTTGTTAATAATAGGAAGGATAACTCTCTTCAATAAAGCAAAATTCATTTTAAGAAATCGGTTTATTTACCACAAAATTTTCATGGCCAAATTATGCCTGCATGCCAAATTTCAGCTCAATCGGAAGAAGCGCTCGAGCGCTATCGTGGATGAATACATGCAAATACCTAGACAGGTACTAATCGCCTCAAGGGTGCTAAAAATAGATATTTCGGTCTTCATCTTGCAAAAAAATGCGCGATCGCAATACTTTTCCTTCTCGTTGTTTGGTAGGTTTAGAAAGTGAAATATTAAAAAGCGTAGTTTCAATAGCAATTCCAAAATGAAAATTGCAGATTGCCCACCCCGTACATGTATGCATTCAAAGGCCGCTTGTGCTACATTATATCCAAGCGTACAAAAACACAAATTAAGTAATTCCCCGTCATAACTACTCCCCGCGGGTGGGTGTGCAGAGCAATCACGAGTAAAAATGTCCCGGCGCTCCATATTAAATCAGCATAACTGACGGGTCATGGGAGTTATGAAAAATGTGGGCCAATTTGGTTGTATGCTGTTTTAACGCCCGTTTACCTCGTTTTACCATAGTAAAATAAGAACAGTGTAACATCTCCATAGTACGCACCGATTTCGCACTCATACAAGCCAGCCAGTCAGGGCTGTCGCGCGACAGCTTACTATACAAAAGTGGAATGGTTTCTGTACAGGCTGTAATGCAACCTATTAGAAATTACATTTACGAGTATTTACATTTACGTTACGAAATTACATTTACGAGGTAACGTTTATTGTTCACTAGCTGACCCGGCGAACTTCGTACCGCCTAACAGTCGATGAATGTCGTGTTACAGATTACCTGAACTTAATTTATGATTTTATGAAAGTAATACAATGAATACAAAATAAATATTAAGTTCACTACTTTATTGATAAGACAAAAAGGTATATAAAAGTACAAAAAATAATTATATCAATCGCGTGTCAGCAGGACATGATTGAATTAAACTATTTACATATTGTGCAGCATGGGATGCACTCGGTTTAATTATCTTCATTGAAGCCCCTTGTGATATACGACATTTTTTGTTTTTTTATCAGGTGCAAGAAAAAACAAAGCAGATGATTTGCTGACACGCGAACATGCCACGTACAAATGACCATGAGAAAAACACGGATTTACATTTCGTATGGGAAAATGTTTTTACTTTTATTTTAATTTTTCGACAATTTTCCAATTTTTGGGTTATTTCGGACGAATACAAATACAACAAATAAAAACCCATGAAAATCGGTCCAGCTGTTCTCGAGTTATAAGTGTTCGAACAATCCCGACTTTGTTTTATATATATACTTATATAGATTTGCGTAGGTAAGTATGTGTCTAGGTAAGTAGTGAATGGGTATGTAAGTGCGTAGGTAGGTAGGTAGATGCGTTTTTGTTAAGTACTTACCTACTTCAACTTACTAAAATGTAGGTATTTTGAACACATGCAACAAGTGATGAATGCTGGCACAAAGTCAGCACTAACTCATATATTCTGTTACAGTACAATTTTGGGAACCGACTCTTGATCTATAAACCAAAAATATATGAACGTAAATAATAATTATAACAAATTGCATTTCTGCTTTAATGGGATCACAACTTGTCAATTGTGTATTTGTTGTGGCACCTGGTGGTTCGGCGAAGCGTAGGTACTTATTTCAACGACGGGCTCGAGATGTCCTACTGATGTTATTTTACTATGGTTTTACTTCAGAGCAGACACGCCCACGTAAATACGAGCTACTTTCCTCTAACTGCAAATATCCCCACATACGTATTTATAAAGGCTACTGCAGACTTGAAAAACTTGTGATATAATTTTTTGAGTTAGAGTGCCGTTTCTTACTGAAGATTATCATAGTTATTCTCACTATAGCCAAAGTAGTCAATAACCTTTTATTCATCCAAAAGTTCAAATAAATTTATTTATCTCCTAATAAAAAAAGTTTAAAACTAAAATAATCAAAATTACGGATGAAAGAAATAATCAAATAATACAACATTTTACCAAAAATAAAACTGACTTCAATTTTTCCATTTCAAGCCATTTCATGGTGAAACTTAGAACGGGCTGTCGTAATTGAATGCATATACAAAATTTCGTGTCTGTGCTGTTGACCGTTGAGGAGTCCCCTGGTAGGGAGCCGACCCTGGATGATGCAGCAGCCGTGTCATTATGAAACTTAGAACGGGCTATCATAACTAAATGCGTATACAATATTTCTAGTCTGTGTTGTTGACCGTTGAGGATTTCCCTCGTGCGGAGCCAACCCTGGGTGAAGAATCAGGTCATACTTACCATAAAAAAATGGAACTGGTCATCGGAACTGAACCATCATGTAAATTTTCAACTTCACATAACAATATTTGAGGAGTTCCTTCAATTCCTCATGGATCCCATCATCAGAACAAAATTTTGATCAAAATGGAACCAATCCGAAAGCATATGCTTTCAATAAAAGAAGGATTTTTCAAATCGGTTCATAAATGACGGAGTTCTGAGGTAACAAACGTTAAAAAAAAGATAAAACCGAATTGATCACCTCCAATAATTAAAGGCAAACAAAAAACATGCCCAAAAATCACTTACGTAAAACGATAATAATTTATTATGAATAATAAAACATTATCAAATTATTCGTATGAGGTTTATCTACCTCAAATAATTAGATATTCGTATGAGGTTTATTTACCTCGAATAATATTTTTACATATGAATAATAGAGGTATCTTAGAGAGATGATATTATATTTCATAATAAGTATGTAGAGTAAAGGGAGCGAAAGTGGGATGGTTAGAAGTTGTGGGATGGGTAATTATTTTTAAAACCATAACAGTGACATATAAACATGTTCGCCTAAAACATCACTAATCGAATACTAGGTCGACAAAACCGGTGGCGCTACGTAATCACTAAAATTTAACATTTTGCGAAATTGACTAATCGAAAACTGTTTTGCCCTCGGATTCTCTTGATAATTCAAGTAAAAAACGATTACGTATTCGTATGATATTTTATAATTCTGTTAAGCATTGCTTCCTCTTGTTGATGCAATATTCATTTAGTGAAAGAACTATAAAATAAAAAAATATTCGCATTGTGAAATACCCATATAAATTTAAGGTTATGTGGGATAGCTCCGATATCAAACTGTTTGAGCTTCTACGGGATTATTGTGATGATGCCGCCCCGTTGCGGTGAAGTCTAATGAACTTAATAATACAATTTACATGTTTTGTTTGATAAGTTTGAATAGGAAAAAATATGATTGCCTTTAGTGCTTAGTTTGTAAAAAATAATTTTAGGATCTTTAACTTCTAAAATGAGCCATTCTTCTGTGTCTTTTTTGTCCATGTTTTTAACATAATAAATATAACAATTCCATATTATGCTTGTGTTTATTTCAAAGTAGACCTGACCATTTATCTTACTATTTTTTAGGGAGATGAAGTGAGATAGGGATATCCCACGTTATCTCCCAGTTTATGAAATCGTGGTTTTCCCCACTTCTCAGAATATAATATATAAAATTTAAAAAAAAAACATTTCAAAAGTAAAATTGTATCTTCTGATATCTAAATAGATTTACGGTACTTTAATGATAGATTCATCGTAAAGTTTGAGAAATCTTCGGAGATACGTCCAAAAATAAAAAGGGTATCCCGCTTTCGATCCTTTTACTCTATATTAACCCTAGAAGGATAGTCTACGTAAAATTGACGCAATCTAGGGCGAAATATTACTCTTTTTATCCAAATATAGCTTGTCACGCGCCGTGCATTCCAGACATCTCACTCGTCGCTCAGACCTACCGCGAGATGTAAAAGTCGCTCAGGTAAGTACCAGAAATGTCGAAATATTGCCTTAAATACGAAAAACTTTGTAAAGCTATTTTAGACTCTTAATTTATAACTTAAAAGAATTTAACTCATTCGTGTATAATAAATAGTGTCTTACTGTAGTTTACACTTTAAGAATTCATTTCATTTTAAGCCCCCGATACAACAATTTAATGGGTTGTAAAGTCTAGCTTTAACAAAAAGATAACTGAAGATTGTCATTTGATGTCTTAAGGCGTTCGAGAAAAGCAGCGATAAATTGTATAAAAATAATCTAAAAAGAAATATTATAATGAATACTCCAATGATCTGAATAAAGGTTGAAAGCTAAGCATCCATCAAATAGATAGTTTGAATACAGAGTACATTTCATCTACCCTTGCTTAGGATTTTTCAAAAGAGAAAACCCGCTTCTACCTCTAACCAATCCAACCCCATACCTACTCCCAGTAATTGCTGAACCCCCAGACATTTAGGGGTAGATATGTGGTATGACCCTGGCCTTATTTTTCATTGAAATATCGTTAAGGAAAAAAGGCGTCACAAACGATTACTGCTTAATCCGGTATGCGAACATTACTACCGGTTATTGTTGACTCGTTGGCCATTAGATATCAGGGGAAAAGATACGTCAATAAAATGAAATCATAAACTAAAAACATAATGCGCTTTTTATTTGTGGATATGTGGAAATACAGTAAAAACTCGATAATATTTTATAACTCAATCTTGATAATATCATTAAATCGCTTTATATTTTCTTGTCCAGATATCGCTCAGAATTTTATTAGAAATGGTGTAAAACGTATCTGATTCCTCAGTAAATGGAAGAGTTGAGGACCGAATGATATCATAACCTATATGTTTTATTATGGACAGGTCACATGAGTATGGATTTTTTAATCCAATCTACGGGCAAGGGCAAACGAAATCAGCGATGTAGACGTGCATGAACTTTCTATTGGCAACTCCGAATCGCTCGCCAGAACGCAAGCTTTAAACGTTATTCTTGGAGTGCGTTTTCTACTGTAGATCGGAAATCATTACAAAAGGCATCGAATTCTCACATGCCAGGTTTTGCACGACTTACAAAAATTATTTAATTCAAACGACGTTATAAAATCTATTTATATCATGTATAAGGAAACAAACGACAGCGTAATTAAAACTGCTAAGAGATTAAGCATTGAAAGAAGAATTAACGAATCCTCACATAAAGTTAAAACCACATGGAAAATTATAAATAAGGAATGTCGGAATATAATCCAAAGCGAGAATGCATTAGACTTAATATGGCATTACAAAATATATAGAAGTCCGTTAGATATTTTAAGTATGCTAAATGACTATTTTATTAATGCGATCATTTGACAACTTACAATAGTAATATTTTAAACGACAATCGGAATTTGGAAACGGTAAAAAAAGTCGAAGCGTCCCTATATTTATATCCTATTACAGATAAAAAGATATTGAATTGCGTGAATAGCATTAAGTTAAAAGCTTCACGTGATATTCGGTCCCACTCTTCGAAAGTCATTAAGAGTCCCTATCAATTTTGTCGCGCGCTTAGTTTAGGTATTTTCAGAGCAGTGCACGTGACGACGTTCGAACTATCGCAGTCAAACGGCGCAGCGGCAACAATCAATCTTGATCCACAACCGATAATCAGCACTCGAGTAGCAGTAGTAAAAATGATGTTGTATAACATCTCAACGTTATTATATGTGACCCAACAAATTGTTACTTTATAAAAAAAAATATTTCTCATTTAAACTTTTATTATTTTTTGTTTGGACATGCATAATAATAATAGAAAATAAAAATGTCGTTACATATTATGGTTACTATTTATTTTTGAAAGTATATCGTTGCAATAAGTATTTATAATAATAATTACTACTTATTATGTTTCCTGAATTGTTTTTGGCCACGGCTGGGCTATCGAACTACTAGGCTTCGCTCCGGTGGCGCTGCGTTAGCCACCGATCTGTGTATTTATTTATGGCCTAGCTAATAATGAGGTTGGCATTTACAAATAGTATAATATTATTGTAAATATAAAACAAAATATAATATAACCAGAGTACGTCATGTTGAGTGAAAACGAGAACGCTAGGTAATGGTTGTCCGAGGAAGTATATATTTTTTATTTTGTATGGTTTGTTATAGTGTCTGGTTATTTATAATACAATACAATACAATACAATACAATCAACTACTCCAGTAGATAGGCATTCCTACACTTGGATGCGTCACAAAATTAAATGCTAAAAATTTAATTATTAAAAACATAACTATCGTGATAGTTGTCATCGCTGTAATATTATATTCAATATTACCTATATACAAATAATCAAAATATACTAATGTGATTTAAGAGTCAAGGAGAATAATATATTAAAATAGAAATGCAAATTCTATGTAGAATAATCAAAAAATATATATTTTATTGTCAATCCAGCAATAATGCTTTCGTAGTTTTTTTTAAAATGAATAGATGTTTAATAAATTATATGAGAATTAGAATGTCAGCTATCATAATACCGTTATGTTTAAAACTTTACGCATTTCATTAATCATCAACATGGAAAATAGACTCAGAATTTTCAAACTCCCTTATACCATAAATTGGGTTTCTTACCAAATTATTTATGATTATCTTTTTAAATTGGACCTCTCCGAGGCTTTTCATTTGCTCTGGAATCTTATTATAGATATATATATAATATAATATACATATATATATATAATATATATGTATGTGTCCTAGAGCGTGTGCACGCATAATTGTAATGGTGTGTTTGTGTACGAGTATGTGTGTTTTTGAAGGTATGCAGTTGACATCATTTTCTTTTTCAAAATTCCAATAGCAAACAGAAATCCGAAACTGAAGTCAATCAAACATGTTGCGGAATGTAATTAGATTGAAGAAAGGCTTCTATGCCGCCCCTTTCTTCAGAATTATATCTGATGATGTTTGACGGTAAGTAATTGACAACGATAGCATGACGTGATTATATTATATGCGTTCGCGGTTATAATATGAATGTTTAAGACAGTTGAGTGACTGCCAGGTTTGAGTGAGTGATTGTGAGTTGAGTGAGTTGCGCGACTTCAATGAGTGAGTAAGTGACTTTCGTGACCGATGTCTTGAGCCTCATATAGTGGAGAAAGGTGGAGGTTGACTCATGCTGTTTGACTCGTTCTTTGTGCATTGTCTGTTGTGCTCGTGCTGATGACATACTACGTATGTAAGTAATATCAGACAATGTTGTCCTATTGCGGAATAACTCTTTGTGTATTGTTGATCACCCGCGTTGCTGATCCATCCAGTGTGCCTTGTCCTGATTTCGCGATACTCGTGTTTTATTTTATTTTATTTTATTTTATTTATTTATTTTTATTTTATTTTATTCTGGAACCAAACAGAACTACATACAATGCAATAAAAACCTATTTAAAAGTGACAAAAATCCATTAAGGTGATTCCGAATATAAAGTATACAAAATGAACGCAATATAATTTTATATTGTTTCCGCTTGAGAATGGGGGGAATCAGGATGGGAAGTGAGGTGAAAGGGAGAGACAAAATAGATAAAAATATATTATGTATGTATATAAATATATTTATTATTATTATTTGAGGTAAAAAACAGACAAATCCTCATCTGCTCTGACAGCAGAGCAGCACTGGACGCTCTGGCTAAAGCCACCACAGAATCTTCTGTGGTCTGGGACTGCATGCAGGAGCTCAACAAATTGGGAAAATCCAACAAAATCACCCTAATGTGGATACCGGGTCACCAAGGCATACCCGGAAACGAAGAGGCCGATAGACTGGCAAAACTGGGCACACTGGATTGCCCAGTGGAGCCAGCTGTAGGGGTCCCCTTCGCTACAGGTAAGAAAATCATCAGGGACTGCTTGGAGCAGGAACATCGGGCTTCCTGGAAACAGAGTCAGGGATGTCGCCAGGCAAAAGCCATGATGGAGCAACCACTACAGAAGAAAACCAAGGCCCTACTTGACATGAGCAAGAAGAACCTTAGAACCACTATCGGTCTCCTCACCGGACACACGACCCTTAGAGCTCATCTATTCAACCTTGGCTTGACCGAGAGCAAGGATTGCCGAATATGTGGCGAGGAACCTGAAGACAGCATACACATTGTTGGCCGCTGTCCAGGGCTCGCCGCCAAAAGACACAGTTTACTGGGACGAGCCTTTCTCGAACCCAGCGATCTGCCCAACTTGAAGGTCAGTGACCTACTTAGTCTGGTAAGAAGTACCGGGCTACTAGCTGACAATTGACCTAACCACACAGTGGGTAGTTACAAAAGACCTTACAGATCTAGGTGACATCAAGGGCTGGAAACAAGCCCCCCACTCCATCTACTACTACTACTAAATATATTTATATTTAATTTTAGGTATGATATTTAGTTATTATAATGAATATACTTGAGATAAAATTATGTCCTTGAACTAAATTAAATGAAATATAATATGTATAAATGTTTTGTGATCATCTAGATAGACTCTAGATTTTTTTTTATTGAGTTCTTATAAGAGGTTTTTGATGAGTGTAATATGTCCACACTTAAAAAGTCTGTATTATATCTATGACACGCTCTGTATAGAAATGCATTTTGAGATGCGTTGGTTTTCACCACAGGGAGATGAAATAGTCGATGCGATCGAACAGGGCGGGGAGGAACATAAAATTCAATGCGCTCCAAAATCGCGTTCGCATCGATGGAATTATTTACCAACCCATGCAAGAATACGGCATCGATCAAGACTCCACGGCTCTCCAATGACATTAAATTGTGGGCTTTTAAGGATTCCTCATAGGAGCTGGGCTTAGTGAAAGAAGTGAAATTTAATCGCTTCATAAATCTTTTTTGTATCGATTCGATCCGCGATATGTAAGTCAAATATTGGGGATTCCAGACCACTGATGCAAATTCCAACTGACTTCTTACATAGGAATTATAGAGGGTTTTAAGCGTGTCAGTGGATTTGAATACCGATGATACCCTTAGAATAAAACCTAGTAATTTATATGCTTTTCTAATAATATTATCGATGTGTTCAGCGAATAGCATTTTCGTGTCAAGTGTAATCCCAAGATCTCGCACCCGCTGATTCTCTTCCAACTATAGCGCCATTCAAGTTGTAGTCAAACATTATATTAGTATTTTTTCTGGAGTATGTGATTATGTGACATTTGTTTACGTTAACGAAGAGACAGTTATCTGAACAATATTTCATAAGGCGGTTTATATCCGCCTGCAAATTAAGGCAGTCATTAATTGATCGGATCTCACTAAAAATCTTCGTGTCATCCGCATATATGACTGCATTGATGAATCATAGCTGCAACATAATTATTAGCTTCCCTTAAGAGATTAGTACGATGTGTTTCTAATATCTATATAACGTGCCTTTCTGGGGTAAACAATTTCAGGCAGTAAACAAGCATTATAAAAAAGCTTTTGTTTCATGTCATTTCCCAAAAATCGTCGTCTTTCAGTATCTCATAAGATATCGCCATAGCGATAAGCCCGCCATTTGTGCATAAATTGTATTTTTCTATAAAACCAGTGTAATATTTCATTATGTAATGTTTTTATAGCACGATAAAGTTATTCTATTCTATTCAATTTCTATATATTCATATTTTCCAATCCGCACATTGTCACAAAATTATGATTTTAACTGCCCTGGAATTTCAGTCCATAGCAGTAAAAAATATTGAATTTATTATGCATATTTAAAATGTTTTACATGAATGTTCATTCCGGACGACATAACCTAATCTAATCTAACACATATCGCGAGCAAAAAAAAACTTTGTTTTTATAAATACATATATAATTACGCACATGTCAATATAATGAAAATATGTATTTATCAATATTTTATTATTATTTAAGATTCATATCATTTAGCGTCCATTCTGCTCGACTTTGGAACCAGCTTCCGGATGCTATTCGTCATGCAACATCCTTACGCTGTTTCAAGGCGTTACTGAAAAAACATTTTCTCCCTCAAAATATCAACTAAGAACCAACCCTCCCCCTATCCCCTCCCCCCTTCCCCCTTTCGTTGGGTTGTTGACTGGATAGAAGCATAAGAACTTTGTAATATCTATCATTTTATATAAGCAGTTATTTTTATTATTATTTATCTGTAGTTTCTATGTATTTATTATTATAATATACATATATTATATTATAAATTATATTTTTTTATGTATGTATGTATATTTGGATGTATGTACATATATGTATATTTATGTGTATATGTTTATGTATGTGAGCTGTATTGATACTTTTATTTAATATTACACGGTTGGCTGTAAGAAATCGTGAAACGATAAGCCCGCCGTTTGTACTAAGTTAAAATAGAATTTAAGTTTTCTTTACCCATGTAATTTTTTTTTTTTGTTAGTACAATAAAGGTATTTTTCATTTCATTTCATTTCATTTCATTTCATATTTCTCAGGGCGTATTATTCCTCTTTTTACGAATGGCCATCAAAATTAAATTTGGATATTAGTATTACCTTACGAATAATTCGTTTTTATATAACGAACCGTGCGATCAGTGACTGTATGGGTGAGAGAATAATAATTGCATTTCTACTCTTCCAGAGCGTGCCTAGATGAACTCATCTTGTAGATGTAAAGCCTCCTTAAGCCAAGAGACGTGTAGTGAAAATGACGTTAAGGCTTTTTCAGTGGGAGTTTGTAGGTGGCCCTCATTCTGTGTTTGTATGAAAAATGAAGATTGCGATGTGAAATTTTGCATTCCCGCTGACGCGCACAGGCTAAGACAAATATTTCATGCATAACATTAGCGGCGATGGGCTATTTTAGAAGTGAGGAATGCCTAATAAAATAATAGTTAAAATAAACCTGATTATCATTATCCAGGGTGACACTGCAATCCGTGTGTCATTGAGGGGTGTCAATTACTACGGATCAACCTGCCATCCAGGGAGTTATAAAGACATCGTGCCATTCTGTCTCCCATGATGTGAACGAAAATATATTGTGAACAACATAATCCTAATCAAACTACTGTAATGATATAAAATCGAACGCCTTCTGTCAAATAAAATACTTAATATCTAAACCAAAACAAAGCCATGTAAGCACACCTATTGCCATCTATACGTAGCAATGGGAAGGCAAGGTGAATGGTCTTCAAAACGTAAAAGTAGTAATTAGTCGATTCATTCATGATCCCAAAATTTAAATCAATTTCAAAACGTGTAGCGACATCTAGCGGCATACGCGAGAAATGTTACCAGTCGATAAGTAGATAAACTGTAAAATAAATTTTACCGACGTTGACAGGGAATACAAAAATATATTAAAATAAGATTAAAACTCAATAAAACAATGAAACGTTTATATATTCGTTAAAAATGAAGCGTAATAGCAATAAACCACTAAATAAAATAAAACTAAATAGGCTTTAGAGAAAAATAAAGGAAAAATCGATGATTAAAGAAACGCCGAAATCACATACAGAAATGGGTCTTCAAAAGATGCATGATAGAAACACAGGATATTTAGAAAGATTTCAGCGACGACACGCACTATAGACGTAGTATAGAATAAGCACTATCCTCTGAAACGAAAGTAGAATCTGAAAACAGAATAAATAGTTAGCAATAGATTTAAATATCGCCGGGAACGAATTCGCAGCCGACCTCGAAGTGACAGTTCAATGTATGATTAAATTGTCGTACTTTTACAAGAAAAATCGCCACTATAGACGATAATGCTAATTACAACCGATATAGATAGAACACACAGTAGATAGACTTACTAGAATAAAGCCAATGAAATAAGCTATTTTATGAGGCAGAGCATATATTCTGTACGATAGTTTACAGGGAGAATTTAATGTTTGAAACTGAATAAATGACGATTTGACGGAAAAATAAATCCGAATTAACCACGGCAAGAAAGTGTTGCCATGTTTTGACATCAAATAGAGTCGGAATATCGTACAAATTTTTATCACTAGAGGCGCTGTAGTTCAGAAATAAAGGAAATTTTAAGGTGGACCACTAACAAAAAACAGACGAGCGTCTCAAGGAGCGTCATATGCATATTTGGCGGGAAGTTTTGGAGGGAAAGCCATATCTAAAAAAACCGACGATAATACAAATATTAGAGTATACAGAACGAAGAAGCCAGTTAAAAAGGTCATAGGTGACATATTTTTAAAGGAAACGGATGAGTAATTTCGATGTAAAGAATTGTTTTCAAAATGGGTCACTGAAAAACCTACTAACGCCGAATAACTTTTTATAAAAACCATATAGGATTATAGTAGAAAAAAAAATGAATAATAATAGCCGTAATAGTTAATGAAATAGACATACTTTTTGGAAAAATATACACGTACCTTTAGAAGCTCATAGCGCCGCGAAGAGGCAACGTAAAATTAATATATATGCAGAAATTAGATGCTGGGGATACAGATTATAAGGGAAAAATAAGGAAATCAGCTCAAATGAGTGAATTAAAGAAATAAGAGTGCAAAAATAGCTCGATGTGCACGAAATGGTACGGAACCCCAATGCGGAAAAACGATAGTTGGTAACCAGACAGAAAAAGCATGATGGCCGCGTTATTTTGCATAGGAAGGGGGTGAAAAGCACATCCAAAAATGGAGAAATTGCCGTATTTTGAAGGGTATAAAAAGGCGGTGGGCAATGCCAAAATCAATTCAGTTTACCAGGAGATCCACCGCGTAATAACCTCGTCACCCAAACGTCGAAAAAGTGCCGGAAAATGTAAAAGTTCAAGTTAAAACGAGGGAATGTGGGCAGAAATGCTGTCCACATTCCCATAAAAATCATGTAGAATCTAAGTGAAGTTTTTTTAACACATATTTATTTTATTAGAAGCGGTACATCAAATATTTGGCGGGAAAGCCAACAAAATTAAACAGTGCTAAAAATTCGACGAGAAATCGACGTAAAAACAGTAAAAAACCCTCTATAAGAGACGCCACGTACATCAATTATTTGGCGGGAAAGCAAAAATATTAAACAGTGCTAAAAAATTCGCCGAGAGATCGACGTAATAACAGTAAAAACCCTTTATAAGCGACGCCACGTACATCAATTATTTGGCGGGAAAGCAACAATATTAACCAGTGCTAAGATTCGACGAAAGATCGACTTAATAACAGTAAAAAACACATTTATATAGACGCCACGTACATCAAATTTTGGCGGGAAAACATAAGCATGCAGAATCAAATAGTAGCAAGATAGAAGAAAAATTAAAGATATTCTTTTTAAATAAACATTCACGAGGAGATCATATAAATGAACCAAGACAGACATTCGCAATAGATTTCGAATCACAAAGACAACTTCAAATCAATTACATCTTTCAACAGAACGGGGCGAAAACAATCGTACGAGACGGCCGACATCCCTACGATGCAGCTGTCAAAATTTAAAAAACAGTTTGTTGTTGTTATGTGTTAGTTATTAAGAAGTGTATAAAGGTGTTAAATTAGTGTAAGGTATGTGATATTGGATTGGATGGCTGCTTAATACAAGTAAGATTGTTCAAATTATTATAATTGCAGTATATCCGTGCGTTATAACTGCCGAAGCTGGCCATACTTATAAAACTTGTTATTGTTGATAGTTTTTTTTATATATTATGCAAATATGTATGTTGTCATAAGTATGAATAAGATTAATGCGTCTTAGACTGTTTCGCGCCATAATTGAAATAGAAAGCCAATACCATCTGCTTTTCGTACTGCCGCTACTACATTGTTAGCGTGAACCTTTTTTTTATAAGGCCAGTACTTGATTGGGACTGCAGGCCGTCAATAAAAGACGAAGCCTCATTGATTGAGATACTTGAAACTGCCTGGTTTCACGTGAGACAAAGTCCGTGAACCAGCGTAGCGATAAACTAAGAAAAAATGTATATATGTATGTCGTAATTCACTCTACATACCAATTAATTTAGGATATGATAAGTTGTTTTTTTGTGCTATATTGCGTATTGTCATATTATTATGTTATTATTATTTAATGCAAAGCTACAAAAAGAGCCATAATATATGTAAATGAATTGTATCAACTAAAAATTTTATTTTACAATATATCGAATATTTTGCCGGAAAAAGTGTTCATATTTTTTAATCAAAAGAATACCATACCTGAGAATACAAATAGACTGAGCTAAATCATAAGTAGAAATTGATTCGATAGATCAGATGCAGCACAACGGATGAACGAACGCAGTAAAGGAATACGCGAGATTGGCGCCTTAGTATAAATTTATCTCGTGATCCAATAGATGTATAAAAAAAAAAAATAACTCCTGAGTTCACGACGCACTGACAGAAGACTGTAGCATCCGTCAGTGTGATAAATAGTGCATCGACAAATCAAACGATGTCAGATATTCAGTAATGATCACTAGCGTACTTATAAGGACATTAAAAAAAATCCCAGCTGATTGGAGCAATCGTCAATCGATATTGAGAAAGTGACTTAAAACTATTAGCATACATTGATCTGGAAGTATCTAACTATAGAACACCTTTGATAATCCACTAGAAAGGAATTGTGTCATAGAACATCAAAAAATCAATATTTCTCATCGAGACGAGATCTTAAAAGTGTATGTTACAAGCCGATCCTAATTTATAAACCTCAAATTGATTCAAACTATCTAAAACCAAGTGCATAAGGGTCTAACAAATTGGTCTAGACACATAGAATACTCATTATTATTCTTCTTCTTCTTTTGGAGAATACATTTTAGTCAGGACAGGAGAATTTCATATATGAGGGAGATCGTACAAGAGAAAACAGGGCTATTCACTTGAAATCTCTATTCTCTGCATACTTTGAATATCTTTATACATATATTAGCATCATCCTCTTCTTTCTAGTCACTTCTCCGTTCAATTTTACCTTCTTCATCAAGCGCTTATCGCTGATGACACATCGCGCGCACGTTTAAGTAACAAATATTGCTAAATATTATTATTATTGAATAATATTAATTAATGTTAGTGTTAATAATATTAATAAATATATTAATATTAATATTAATAATATTAATAAATATATTAAAAAATATCGCTACAAAATGGCTTGCCCAAAGTGTGGCCAATCATGATCATTGCGAGATATTGTCATCGTACATTACACAAATTAAATTAAAAGTAAATAGGATTATATTAAATAATAAATAATAATAAATAAAAATTATTACGCTACAAAATGGCGCCCAACGTGGGGCCATTTTGTATGATATAATGTATGATTAAATTGTCGTACTTTTACAAGAAAAATCGCCACTATAGACGATAATGCTAATTACAACCGATATAGATAGAACACACAGTAGATAGACTTACTAGAATAAAGCCAATGAAATAAGCTATTTTATGAGGCAGAGCATATATTCTGTACGATAGTTTACAGGGAGAATTTAATGTTTGAAACTGAATAAATGACGATTTGACGGAAAAATAAATCCGAATTAACCACGGCAAGAAAGTGTTGCCATGTTTTGACATCAAATAGAGTCGGAATATCGTACAAATTTTTATCACTAGAGGCGCTGTAGTTCAGAAATAAAGGAAATTTTAAGGTGGACCACTAACAAAAAACAGACGAGCGTCTCAAGGAGCGTCATATGCATATTTGGCGGGAAGTTTTGGAGGGAAAGCCATATCTAAAAAAACCGACGATAATACAAATATTAGAGTATACAGAACGAAGAAGCCAGTTAAAAAGGTCATAGGTGACATATTTTTAAAGGAAACGGATGAGTAATTTCGATGTAAAGAATTGTTTTCAAAATGGGTCACTGAAAAACCTACTAACGCCGAATAACTTTTTATAAAAACCATATAGGATTATAGTAGAAAAAAAAATGAATAATAATAGCCGTAATAGTTAATGAAATAGACATACTTTTTGGAAAAATATACACGTACCTTTAGAAGCTCATAGCGCCGCGAAGAGGCAACGTAAAATTAATATATATGCAGAAATTAGATGCTGGGGATACAGATTATAAGGGAAAAATAAGGAAATCAGCTCAAATGAGTGAATTAAAGAAATAAGAGTGCAAAAATAGCTCGATGTGCACGAAATGGTACGGAACCCCAATGCGGAAAAACGATAGTTGGTAACCAGACAGAAAAAGCATGATGGCCGCGTTATTTTGCATAGGAAGGGGGTGAAAAGCACATCCAAAAATGGAGAAATTGCCGTATTTTGAAGGGTATAAAAAGGCGGTGGGCAATGCCAAAATCAATTCAGTTTACCAGGAGATCCACCGCGTAATAACCTCGTCACCCAAACGTCGAAAAAGTGCCGGAAAATGTAAAAGTTCAAGTTAAAACGAGGGAATGTGGGCAGAAATGCTGTCCACATTCCCATAAAAATCATGTAGAATCTAAGTGAAGTTTTTTTAACACATATTTATTTTATTAGAAGCGGTACATCAAATATTTGGCGGGAAAGCCAACAAAATTAAACAGTGCTAAAAATTCGACGAGAAATCGACGTAAAAAACAGTAAAAAACCCTCTATAAGAGACGCCACGTACATCAATTATTTGGCGGGAAAGCAAAAATATTAAACAGTGCTAAAAAATTCGCCGAGAGATCGACGTAATAACAGTAAAAACCCTTTATAAGCGACGCCACGTACATCAATTATTTGGCGGGAAAGCAACAATATTAACCAGTGCTAAGATTCGACGAAAGATCGACTTAATAACAGTAAAAAACACATTTATATAGACGCCACGTACATCAAATTTTGGCGGGAAAACATAAGCATGCAGAATCAAATAGTAGCAAGATAGAAGAAAAATTAAAGATATTCTTTTTAAATAAACATTCACGAGGAGATCATATAAATGAACCAAGACAGACATTCGCAATAGATTTCGAATCACAAAGACAACTTCAAATCAATTACATCTTTCAACAGAACGGGGCGAAAACAATCGTACGAGACGGCCGACATCCCTACGATGCAGCTGTCAAAATTTAAAAAACAGTTTGTTGTTGTTATGTGTTAGTTATTAAGAAGTGTATAAAGGTGTTAAATTAGTGTAAGGTATGTGATATTGGATTGGATGGCTGCTTAATACAAGTAAGATTGTTCAAATTATTATAATTGCAGTATATCCGTGCGTTATAACTGCCGAAGCTGGCCATACTTATAAAACTTGTTATTGTTGATAGTTTTTTTTATATATTATGCAAATATGTATGTTGTCATAAGTATGAATAAGATTAATGCGTCTTAGACTGTTTCGCGCCATAATTGAAATAGAAAGCCAATACCATCTGCTTTTCGTACTGCCGCTACTACATTGTTAGCGTGAACCTTTTTTTTATAAGGCCAGTACTTGATTGGGACTGCAGGCCGTCAATAAAAGACGAAGCCTCATTGATTGAGATACTTGAAACTGCCTGGTTTCACGTGAGACAAAGTCCGTGAACCAGCGTAGCGATAAACTAAGAAAAAATGTATATATGTATGTCGTAATTCACTCTACATACCAATTAATTTAGGATATGATAAGTTGTTTTTTTGTGCTATATTGCGTATTGTCATATTATTATGTTATTATTATTTAATGCAAAGCTACAAAAAGAGCCATAATATATGTAAATGAATTGTATCAACTAAAAATTTTATTTTACAATATATCGAATATTTTGCCGGAAAAAGTGTTCATATTTTTTAATCAAAAGAATACCATACCTGAGAATACAAATAGACTGAGCTAAATCATAAGTAGAAATTGATTCGATAGATCAGATGCAGCACAACGGATGAACGAACGCAGTAAAGGAATACGCGAGATTGGCGCCTTAGTATAAATTTATCTCGTGATCCAATAGATGTATAAAAAAAAAAATAACTCCTGAGTTCACGACGCACTGACAGAAGACTGTAGCATCCGTCAGTGTGATAAATAGTGCATCGACAAATCAAACGATGTCAGATATTCAGTAATGATCACTAGCGTACTTATAAGGACATTAAAAAAAATCCCAGCTGATTGGAGCAATCGTCAATCGATATTGAGAAAGTGACTTAAAACTATTAGCATACATTGATCTGGAAGTATCTAACTATAGAACACCTTTGATAATCCACTAGAAAGGAATTGTGTCATAGAACATCAAAAAATCAATATTTCTCATCGAGACGAGATCTTAAAAGTGTATGTTACAAGCCGATCCTAATTTATAAACCTCAAATTGATTCAAACTATCTAAAACCAAGTGCATAAGGGTCTAACAAATTGGTCTAGACACATAGAATACTCATTATTATTCTTCTTCTTCTTTTGGAGAATACATTTTAGTCAGGACAGGAGAATTTCATATATGAGGGAGATCGTACAAGAGAAAACAGGGCTATTCACTTGAAATCTCTATTCTCTGCATACTTTGAATATCTTTATACATATATTAGCATCATCCTCTTCTTTCTAGTCACTTCTCCGTTCAATTTTACCTTCTTCATCAAGCGCTTATCGCTGATGACACATCGCGCGCACGTTTAAGTAACAAATATTGCTAAATATTATTATTATTGAATAATATTAATTAATGTTAGTGTTAATAATATTAATAAATATATTAATATTAATATTAATAATATTAATAAATATATTAAAAAATATCGCTACAAAATGGCTTGCCCAAAGTGTGGCCAATCATGATCATTGCGAGATATTGTCATCGTACATTACACAAATTAAATTAAAAGTAAATAGGATTATATTAAATAATAAATAATAATAAATAAAAATTATTACGCTACAAAATGTAATTTCAAAAGATGCATGATAGAAACACAGGATATTTAGAAAGATTTCAGCGATGTAAACATAAAATTCGGTGGACCTCCTGGTAAACTGAATTGATTTTGGCATTGCCCACCGCCTTTTTATACCCTTCAAAATACGGCAATTTCTCCATTTTTGGATGTGCTTTTCACCCCCTTCCTATGCAAAATAACGCGGCCATCATGCTTTTTCTGTCTGGTTACCAACTATCGTTTTTCCGCATTGGGGTTCCGTACCATTTCGTGCACATCGAGCTATTTTTGCACTCTTATTTCTTTAATTCACTCATTTGAGCTGATTTCCTTATTTTTCCCTTATAATCTGTATCCCCAGCATCTAATTTCTGCATATATATTAATTTTACGTTGCCTCTTCGCGGCGCTATGAGCTTCTAAAGGTACGTGTATATTTTTCCAAAAAGTATGTCTATTTCATTAACTATTACGGCTATTATTATTCATTTTTTTTTCTACTATAATCCTATATGGTTTTTATAAAAAGTTATTCGGCGTTAGTAGGTTTTTCAGTGACCCATTTTGAAAACAATTCTTTACATCGAAATTACTCATCCGTTTCCTTTAAAAATATGTCACCTATGACCTTTTTAACTGGCTTCTTCGTTCTGTATACTCTAATATTTGTATTATCGTCGGTTTTTTTAGATATGGCTTTCCCTCCAAAACTTCCCGCCAAATATGCATATGACGCTCCTTGAGACGCTCGTCTGTTTTTTGTTAGTGGTCCACCTTAAAATTTCCTTTATTTCTGAACTACAGCGCCTCTAGTGATAAAAATTTGTACGATATTCCGACTCTATTTGATGTCAAAACATGGCAACACTTTCTTGCCGTGGTTAATTCGGATTTATTTTTCCGTCAAATCGTCATTTATTCAGTTTCAAACATTAAATTCTCCCTGTAAACTATCGTACAGAATATATGCTCTGCCTCATAAAATAGCTTATTTCATTGGCTTTATTCTAGTAAGTCTATCTACTGTGTGTTCTATCTATATCGGTTGTAATTAGCATTATCGTCTATAGTGGCGATTTTTCTTGTAAAAGTACGACAATTTAATCATACATTGAACTGTCACTTCGAGGTCGGCTGCGAATTCGTTCCCGGCGATATTTAAATCTATTGCTAACTATTTATTCTGTTTTCAGATTCTACTTTCGTTTCAGAGGATAGTGCTTATTCTATACTACGTCTATAGTGCGTGTCGTCGCTGAAATCTTTCTAAATATCCTGTGTTTCTATCATGCATCTTTTGAAGACCCATTTTTGTATGTGATTTCGGCGTTTCTTTAATCATCGATTTTTCCTTTATTTTTCTCTAAAGCCTATTTAGTTTTATTTTATTTAGTGGTTTATTGCTATTACGCTTCATTTTTAACGAATATATAAACGTTTCATTGTTTTATTGAGTTTTAATCTTATTTTAATATATTTTTGTATTCCCTGTCAACGTCGGTAAAATTTATTTTACAGTTTATCTACTTATCGACTGGTAACATTTCTCGCGTATGCCGCTAGATGTCGCTACACGTTTTGAAATTGATTTAAATTTTGGGATCATGAATGAATCGACTAATTACTACTTTTACGTTTTGAAGACCATTCACCTTGCCTTCCCATTGCTACGTATAGATGGCAATAGGTGTGCTTACATGGCTTTGTTTTGGTTTAGATATTAAGTATTTTATTTGACAGAAGGCGTTCGATTTTATATCATTACAATACCCCCTCCCCAGATCGTTGCTCGCCCTCGAGGAACCACGTGACTTCATCATACGTGTAGTCAACCAGTTCTTACTTTAGCTCTTGGTTATAAAAATTATTTTTTATCGCTTCATGTCGCTCTCTTATTATTTCTTATCTCCCATTTTGTACTATATTATTTCATTTGATATTATGTCTATTGATGTGTCATCATATTTATAAATCCCCCTTATATTATCCTCATTATAATTATTTAGATTATGTATTCATTCTTTTTTATTTTATTACATCTCCTCATTCAGGTTATATCCTATATTTATCTCCAGCTTTCATCATATTATGTTATACTTTAAATTCAATGCATCGTATTATACTTTGAGTTCATCATATTATATTATTTTTGAGTTCGTTATGTTATGTTCTGTGGTTTAATTAATCTACTTGTATTCAATAACATTCTAAATTGATTAAGCCGATCGCAGACTGTTTTTAGAGCAACAACTGCTTTATTCTCTTTAAAAAAAATAATAAGTTCCCAGTATCATATATTAATAATATTGATATACGTATGATAATAATCCAACTTCCTATCTCTCTCTTTCACTTCAATGTGCACCTGCTCAACAGAATTACTTCCGAGTCCTCGATCACATCTCCGCCTACTTGTTTCATCTCTCTCGCTATATTATCAATAACATAGTTATATATAAATACTACTTCCTTCCGTTGAAAAGTCTAAATTAATTTCATTTCTTTCTCCGAATCACGCGTGCGCTAACCGATGAATTTTTAAATCCTTACACGGGCGTCACCTGAAACTTTATTCTGTCTAACTCACTAACTATGTTGAATATGCGAATGCCATGGCGAGTCTCTTGGGTACTATAATTAAATATTCGCCCTAGGCCACTGACCTGAGTACTCGACCTTGACGTACAAACCAAAGTTCGTACCTAAGCATGGGATATATCATATTAAAAAAAATATTATAACTGGTATGAATTTTCACGCCGAACTTACACCGTCTGTATAGCTAAATTATGGGTAACCTAACGTATGTATACTAAACTGGACTATTGCTGTGCATTTACTGATATCAGATTTTTTTTATGTTGAAGCTACTTCTCATGTAATAAGTCAGAATCCGGGATGTTCTCTTATCCTTTTCAGTCCACTATCTTTCATCCATTCCCTTTCGTGTGGCCTCTTCATACATCTCTTTATACCAAAATCACAACCCGTCATCGTCTCCATCTCATGTTAGATATTCTTTAAGTTAAAATTGCGTCTTCATACTTCGCCTCATTCTTTTGGAACGTTACTGTATATCTCCTCCAATATTTAAACTAATTTAGAAACTTCTATATATTTATTTCAACTTCTCAACTAAATATTATAGATAATAATTATTATATCTCCTATCTTCCAAAACCCCCGTCCCAATCTACACGAGCTCGTGAGAGGACCCATATCAGCCTATAATCGAATATTATCTCCTTATCTAGCAGCCCTGGGGAAAATTGCCAACGCACTCAACTCGTTGCATTATTTTGGAACCCTGCGCTTCGGATTATTGGACGAACCTATTTAAACCGTCACCAGGCATTCCGGAGCGTCATGAATCACTCCTATTATAAACTCCTAACAAAAAAACATCCGTCCTAGCCCTGCAGTCCTATGGCTTGTTCGCCGACATGTCAGTCTTCAGACCCACCGAAAAATCATCATTATCAACCCAAGATCATTTACTGCCACATCGTTGTTATCTTTATATATCGTTATCCTCCCTACAAATCGATAACCGTACGTATGTTATATGACATACGTATCTATATTATGGTATAAGGTTTAGCTCCCTAATACTTATTAAACATATATTTGTTATCCTCCATATACATTGATAACCGGACATGTACTATATGGCACACGTTATTATATTTTTATCATAATATTTGTCACTATTATATTTCCAGTTTTAACTACTCTAAAACATCTTGATAACAAGAAAAATATTTATCTCTTGTCGCGGGTTTATACCACACAAGACTTCATTATTATAAAATTTTACCACAGAACATATTTTCATCCTCATTATTTTACGGTATATAATCAACGTTATTCCGTATATGGTTATTTATTATTATTATATTATTAAAATACCCTTTAGGTTTAACTATTATTGTCGTTAACCTCCGGTTTCGTTGACTTCGACTACGTGATGTCTATCTTTAATTTATTTATTTATATATTTATTATGTAGTGAGACATGTTGTCCACTATTATTTATATTATAATATTTTTAAATTTCCCTTCTCTAATGATATTTTGATTAGCGGATGTTGCCAACTCCCTCTGTCATATAGTATATGTATGTATATATATATATATATATATTTATATACATACATATATATTTAATTATGTGTAACTACTTTAAACTAATTATCTTCTTGTCCTACAAAGAGTCAACGCCTTGCTTAAAAGCAAATTTTTTTGACGACTCAAAAAGTTAAAACGTTTCAGTACAGTGTAAGTAAGGTTTGTGGAATAATGGAGTTGGTAGTTGAGGAATGTGAGTAGGATTGGTGGTTGAGGATTATGAATAGGATGCGGGTCAGGATGGAATGAATATTGTTACAAGGTACTGATAGGTAGTAATTAAATGGTATGTTTACTATAATATAATTCATTGACTATTCATATAATACAAGCAAACTACTTATGGTTATGTCCCCTAAAAGAACATCATAATAAATTATTAATCGTCAGTCACTATTAGTAGCGCTGAATAAAACTTAGGCATTTTAAAATATATTTTAACAAAAGGTTGCGTATCTCTGCTCTATAATAATAATGACATTATCTTTGCACTCTATGTATATATAATAACTTGTAAGTTTTAACACCGTCCGCTAACCTTCATTAAATCCTTGATATGAAATCTTCCCAACGGAGTGCCTTCTAAGGTTTCTAGGTCATAAGCATTCTCCGTTACCCTATTGCTTACCCTTGCTTGTACGTATCGCGGAGCTAATTTATGGGTGAAATATTCTATCTTGTTTGATTGAACGTGGTTACGTTTCCATACTATGTCACCTTTGTTAAAAACTACTCTTCTACGACGCAAATTGTATCTTTCTGAATTCTTTTTAAAATTTTCTAATAGCTTCTCCTCCACAACTTGATATATCAGCTCTAATTCCCTTATATTTTCGGTGCGCTGTTTAGTATCTGCTATCTCTATGTGTCTCGCGTCGCTAGGTACATAAGTGTTAATGCCGTGAAGTTTTCCATTGATATATGGTTCTCTTCCAAACATGAGAAAATTCGGTGTATATCCTGTACTTAAGTTAATGTGGTTATTCATTGCGAATTGGATTTTATTTAGGTATTTGGACCAGGTTCTCTGCCGATCTCCTGATAATATTCCTAGACTGGTCTTAATCACTTGGTTATACCTTTCTATAGTATTGTATTGGGGAGAATAATAGCAAGTATAGACGCGCGGTATTGCAAATTTCTCAAAAAATTTATCGAATGATTTGGACCGAAAATATTGTGCGTTATCTAAAATAATGGTTGCAGGTACTCCATACTTTAAAAATATTTGGTTTTCTAAAATTTCTTCTAAAGCATTTGACGTTACTTTCCTTATTGGAAACAACCAAACGAATTTTGAAAATACATCTACCACGGAGAAAATGTATGCGTGCCCTGACAAGCTTCTAGGCAGCGCACCTATTATGTCTAAGCTGAGAGTATTCAATGGTTCATCTACTGCTTTAGGTTTTATCATCCACCCTTGTGGCTTTGTGGTTGCTATTTTATATCCTTTGCACTTTTGACATGTATCTATATATTTTTCTACGTCTTTTGCTAGACCTGGCCAATAATAATCCTCCTGTATTTTCTTAATTGTTTTATATATTCCGAAGTGTACTCCTAAGTATCCATCATGGGTTTCTATCATGCATCTTTTGAAGACCCATTTTTGTATGTGATTTCGGCGTTTCTTTAATCATCGATTTTTCCTTTATTTTTCTCTAAAGCCTATTTAGTTTTATTTTATTTAGTGGTTTATTGCTATTACGCTTCATTTTTAACGAATATATAAACGTTTCATTGTTTTATTGAGTTTTAATCTTATTTTAATATATTTTTGTATTCCCTGTCAACGTCGGTAAAATTTATTTTACAGTTTATCTACTTATCGACTGGTAACATTTCTCGCGTATGCCGCTAGATGTCGCTACACGTTTTGAAATTGATTTAAATTTTGGGATCATGAATGAATCGACTAATTACTACTTTTACGTTTTGAAGACCATTCACCTTGCCTTCCCATTGCTACGTATAGATGGCAATAGGTGTGCTTACATGGCTTTGTTTTGGTTTAGATATTAAGTATTTTATTTGACAGAAGGCGTTCGATTTTATATCATTACAATTTTTTTTTTTTTTTTTTTTTTTTTTTCCGGCACTTTTTCGACGTTTGGGTGACGAGGTTATTACGCGGTGGATCTCCTGGTAAACTGAATTGATTTTGGCATTGCCCACCGCCTTTTTATACCCTTCAAAATACGGCAATTTCTCCATTTTTGGATGTGCTTTTCACCCCCTTCCTATGCAAAATAACGCGGCCATCATGCTTTTTCTGTCTGGTTACCAACTATCGTTTTTCCGCATTGGGGTTCCGTACCATTTCGTGCACATCGAGCTATTTTTGCACTCTTATTTCTTTAATTCACTCATTTGAGCTGATTTCCTTATTTTTCCCTTATAATCTGTATCCCCAGCATCTAATTTCTGCATATATATTAATTTTACGTTGCCTCTTCGCGGCGCTATGAGCTTCTAAAGGTACGTGTATATTTTTCCAAAAAGTATGTCTATTTCATTAACTATTACGGCTATTATTATTCATTTTTTTTTCTACTATAATCCTATATGGTTTTTATAAAAAGTTATTCGGCGTTAGTAGGTTTTTCAGTGACCCATTTTGTAAACAATTCTTTACATCGAAATTACTCATCCGTTTCCTTTAAAAATATGTCACCTATGACCTTTTTAACTGGCTTCTTCGTTCTGTATACTCTAATATTTGTATTATCGTCGGTTTTTTTAGATATGGCTTTCCCTCCAAAACTTCCCGCCAAATATGCATATGACGCTCCTTGAGACGCTCGTCTGTTTTTTGTTAGTGGTCCACCTTAAAATTTCCTTTATTTCTGAACTACAGCGCCTCTAGTGATAAAAATTTGTACGATATTCCGACTCTATTTGATGTCAAAACATGGCAACACTTTCTTGCCGTGGTTAATTCGGATTTATTTTTCCGTCAAATCGTCATTTATTCAGTTTCAAACATTAAATTCTCCCTGTAAACTATCGTACAGAATATATGCTCTGCCTCATAAAATAGCTTATTTCATTGGCTTTATTCTAGTAAGTCTATCTACTGTGTGTTCTATCTATATCGGTTGTAATTAGCATTATCGTCTATAGTGGCGATTTTTCTTGTAAAAGTACGACAATTTAATCATACATTGAACTGTCACTTCGAGGTCGGCTGCGAATTCGTTCCCGGCGATATTTAAATCTATTGCTAACTATTTATTCTGTTTTCAGATTCTACTTTCGTTTCAGAGGATAGTGCTTATTCTATACTACGTCTATAGTGCGTGTCGTCGCTGAAATCTTTCTAAATATCCTGTGTTTCTATCATGCATCTTTTGAAGACCCATTTTTGTATGTGATTTCGGCGTTTCTTTAATCATCGATTTTTCCTTTATTTTTCTCTAAAGCCTATTTAGTTTTATTTTATTTAGTGGTTTATTGCTATTACGCTTCATTTTTAACGAATATATAAACGTTTCATTGTTTTATTGAGTTTTAATCTTATTTTAATATATTTTTGTATTCCCTGTCAACGTCGGTAAAATTTATTTTACAGTTTATCTACTTATCGACTGGTAACATTTCTCGCGTATGCCGCTAGATGTCGCTACACGTTTTGAAATTGATTTAAATTTTGGGATCATGAATGAATCGACTAATTACTACTTTTACGTTTTGAAGACCATTCACCTTGCCTTCCCATTGCTACGTATAGATGGCAATAGGTGTGCTTACATGGCTTTGTTTTGGTTTAGATATTAAGTATTTTATTTGACAGAAGGCGTTCGATTTTATATCATTACACTACGCTAAAAACCCGCAAGAACCCGACGAGTTACCGCGAGGTACTGGGTCCTTACTGGGATGCCACTCGGCGGGCTTCTTCGCAACATTACTACCAATTTTGGTCGGATTCCTCTATATTCCAGTCTGTTTTCAGATTCAATGTCGATTGTTCGGCATTTACCTGACGTTTGCGGTAATTGATATATAATTGTATCGCTGATCCGTGGCGCCCTTTGCCCGTCAAACCGGAAGTGATCCTTTTTTAAGGATAGGTGAAGCCAGATCAACAACTAGAGCTGTCAACTACAACGGTCGAACCCGTCGCCTCAGGAAGTTTTAACGAAATTATCGTCCGTGAAGTGAGCGCAGAAGACTTAAGACAAAACAATCCACCGTCAAGCTCCGCCACCTGCCCGTCAGAGACCAACGCCATACATCGAGGCACCGAGAAAGGTATCCAGTGGCAGCCTCGCCCCCTGACTACCAGTTTTGGCAGGATATCTCCGTCTGGAATTAACCACACGGATCACACGGATCACACGTGCCACACGGATCGAGTGTCCCACGGTCATTTCAAGAGTGACATGACAACAGGTGAACATCCACCCCCGCTGCTTAGGAAACAGTGCATTTTCATAGTCTCCAGACCCCTTCAGCAATTAGTCAGAATGCACAACCGATTGGCATCGCCCACCCGTGCGCAAACCGTCCAGTGGCGCCGGGATGCAATCCCGCTGGGAGAACCAGTCCACCAGCTCTGAGGCCTGAGACACGGGAGTCTTACCCGGGGTAACGTTCCAGTCGAGGCGGCTTCTGAATAGGAGTCGCCAATAAGACCGCCAGAGGCCAACGCCTTACGGCCAGGCACCGGTAAAGGTACCCAGCGGGAAGCCTCCCTTTCTGACTACCAGTTTTGAAGGATATATCCGTCTAGAATTAACC
Organism: Micropterix aruncella; assembly: GCA_944548615.1. Classification (NCBI taxonomy): domain Eukaryota; kingdom Metazoa; phylum Arthropoda; class Insecta; order Lepidoptera; family Micropterigidae; genus Micropterix; species Micropterix aruncella. Next base: position 20,638,612 of record OX155966.1, read on the forward strand.
TTCAGGATACCTCCTGCCTCCCGACTGGTTACAGGTCGCTTGCGCGTTCCTCTCCCTTATGAAACGGTGATACAATGTACACTAAATCTATTGAGGACATCGGCATTCTTCACCCGGCTTATTCACCAGGAATCGGGTGGCCGAATGGTCGTTTCAAGAGTAGTAGCCATAAGGTTAACAGCCACCCCGCTCTTTAGGAAACATTACTGTTCTTAGACTCACCCGGCTGTTAGTCGGAATGCACAATCGATTGGCTACGCCGCACGGTGAGCAAAACCGTCCAGGAGCGCCCAAAGGTTGATTGCTAGGGGAGACTGGCCAACAGGCCAGCGTCCTACCCTGGCCATTCCTTCTGCGTGAAGGCTGCCTGATGGGTGTTGACCCGTTCATTTGACCGACCCTATACGACTGGGTCTTAGTGACCAAACTACAACGGGGCCCATTAGGTCCCACGCCAGAACAACAGCTATCCCTGTTCTTCATGAAACGGCGGTCTCCAGACAGCCAGGTACAAAAACCGCCCAGATCCGCGCGAGATTTTCTGCCGTAGTCGCACTTCTGATCCCAACTGTCTACGACTGCAGAGTACTCTGCTTGTTTATGCTAATCTCATTCTGACATACACAAGTAGCCCAATGTGAGCACACACCTTGAAGAGATGTGGGTTCTCTGTAAACATATTCAGGGCTAACGCTGCCGAACATAGCGCATGTATGTGTCGCAAGGTCCGAGTAAGCAGACTCCATCGACTTAGTTTTGTTCGCGATTACACCTCCGCATCTTAGTGAACACTGCAATAGAAATATAACCTATTTCGTCATCAATTTCAAATGCCGTGTATAAAAATAGCAGATTATGACAGAGCAAGAATTACACACATGTATCCGCTATCAATAGTATTTTATCTAGAAACCCCACATTTTCCCTTCTGGCCAAGAACCGCATAATTTACCATTAGGACTGTGAGAAGTACTGCCACTATTACAGCTTCTCTAATTAATTAACTATATCATCTAAAATAACTCATCCCGATTAGATGAAATCTGTAGGTATAAGACCTGAATTGAATGATTAATATCTTAATGAGTCATAACTAATAATATATCTTAAGCTAGGCGTACGGCAAAGCGTTGCACGAAGGATACGTTACGCGGATGGCAAGTGGTTACGAACTGTCTGAAGTTCGGAGTTGACCGAGGCTATCTGGTGCGGATGCGACCAAGCAGCAGTCGTCGTGTTGTCATGTACAATGCAGTTAGGTTTGCAATATTTATTTTTTGCAAGTCGATCCGGCACGTCATCCAAGTTTGCTTGGGAAGTATAAGCTGGAGACGACACAAACGAACCGCTCCGCCCGAGGCGGTTTGCAACGGAACCCAACCGGGTTTGTCCACCGGCCAAGAGATCCTCATCGATTTTTTTATAAAATTAATATTCATATGAAACCGATTTTTTCTGTTTATAACATACGGATCGTTATATTTTTCGAACGTATCCTAAATTCCGTAATGGTTCGTTTAAAGTAATTAATTTCCTAAATATAAAACTAAAAAGTTGATTGTCTAAACATAAAGTAACTATATAACATAACACTCAATCGTTTTAATATCTTTAATCTCTGAATCGCAAATCTATTCAATTAAAATCGGGCGCATTTTCCTTTTTGTATTTTCCCTAAAAGATTCCTCGAATATTATCGGCAACATCTGCGTTCGGTGATTTTCATTGGTTCATAATAATTTTCATCTTGCTTTGCCGTTTTTTAAAGCGCGAAAAGGCACTTTTCTCGCACTCGCGAAGAAATGGCCGGAAATTAAGCATTCTGTACCATTTATAATGGATTTGTGTATTAAAAATAATGGAATGAAAGTGTGTAGCGGAAGTTATGCATATTTAGTATTGAAGAAGTGTTATAGGAAGTGCTGTTTATCGTCACTGCAGCGCTTGGAAATGGTGAAGGTATATTTTTACTTTTATTGTCCAGGTAAATAAGGATTAGGTACAAATAACTATGTATTAGGTACAATTTTTCGAATTGATTATCTTCTTTTCTTTACTTAGATTTTAAATAAGTTTAACACACATTTATACAAATGTAAATATCTGCCTTAAAATAGGCTAGAGCATAGTTAGGTGATTAATTTTTTGCTAGTGGATTTTTGTCTATGACATAATAATTATATATGTTGTATTTTTAACGGTATATTTTTAACTGTATCACAAATTAAACTGAATAAAATAAAATTTAGTGCATGCCGCTATATTCGAATATTTTTAGGTTTATAGGTTACGTGAACAATAATTTTAAAAAATAAAAAGCACTACTGCCCTTACAAAAAGTGAACTGTTATATTTACAATTATTAGGAAAAAATTGTTAGCGCTGAAAAGCACGCTTTGAAATAGAATAAATTTCGCCATTTGCCCTGCGGCAGGTATCTTGAAACCATCGTGCGCCGTTGCTCTACCGTCGCACTTTAGTCGGTTGCCCTAGGTGCTCAAGTAATGAAAAGGTTTTTTTATGAAATATGCGAGTAGGTATTTCTGAAGTACCTACTCCATCAGACTTGACACTATTTATTTGACACTTGAGCTTTTTGGATACTCTATGACACTCAATATGACATAACGATTCTAACAATATTAAACACTTCTAAATCGGTTATAGCGTTTAGAAGTTATGGTGGAATGAAGAAACGAAAAATATACATACATGAATCCAAGCACATATCACTCCTTTTTTATTCGCAGTCCTGTAAAAATACTGATTATTATAAATATATGCATTGGACTACATGGAGTGTACTGGAATATTAAGATAGAAAACGCAGTAATTCCGCCATGTATACTTACCACCGACCATATGAAAGCAGCCTCTGAGGAAGGCTGGTCAATGCTGATTCCATTGTGATTCCTAAGATCCTCAGATTCATACTTAGCATAGGAATTATTGTAAAATTATTCCTCTGACCCATAAAGTCCATAGTAATTATTCAATTTACTAATAATTCAGAGTATGACTACAGTAAATATATTAAAGTAGTATATAAAATAGGCCCATTCGTTAAAATAGATAACTACCTCTCCATTGGAGCACTAGTTTTGTGACTCTTTATTTTTTGTCAAAATCAAAATTTATTTTTAAATAAAACAATTTTTTTAAATATACAAGGCTGATGCCTTTTCGTGGAACCCGCCTTGTTGCCTATCGGTAACATCTTCTAGGTGGAAATTTTATATCATCACGCAGTTAAACACTCAGGCGGTCACCCATCCAAGTATTGACCGCGCCCAACGCTGCTTAACTTCGGTATCAACGAGGAGAACCGGTGTTAACGCGGCTACGGACGCTACCAATAATTTATTTGGTTTCTATAATGATTAAATAATCGAAAGAAATAACTAGTTTACAAATAAAAATAGGTAAAAACATAAACATTTTAAGAAGGCTTTATTGTTCGTTATTATAAATTTACTTATTTTTAATTGCACATCAAAAAACTTATCTCCCATCAATTTATACTTATCAAATAAATAATTTTATTTATCAAATTACCCAGGGCAACATATGTTACTATAAAAGCCCGAATAGTGGTAAATCTTAGGTTTCACTGGTAAATCTTAAGATTTACCATCATGACTTGGTAAATATATTACCCAGGTCGGGTTTGTGTTGTTATGTGTAGGTTCGGTTATGTTAGGTTGCTATGAACCACAGCCCACGAGCCTCGAACCGAGATAAACGCAAAACGTAATTGAGAGCAACTGGATCATGCACAAAATTAGATAAGAAATTGCATTACACTTCCTTAATACGGGTAAATTATTTTTGCAACCGTTCAGAAGTAACGTAGATTTTAACGATGTCTTATAATAACTTTTCGTCAAATTGACTAATTCGTTTGATTCTGTAAATAAATAGGAAACCAAAAAAATTATAAATCGCAAACGCTACCTTTTTCTTGGCATCGCCTATCGAACGAGCCACAATGATTACAAAACTCTATCCATGAGTCCCTAAAAAATCATAACACTATCACTATCTAAAAATTGGCAAGAACACTGATTAGTTCCGAGAGTTCAGACTTGAAGCTTTTGTCCAGGTGAAAGTTGTATCAACGCTGGTTCGAATCTGAATACTGGAATAACTGAATGAATGAATATACGACATTGGGGATGGTTGTTTGATGACTGAGCTTCATTTATTGCGTGAATGAATGACGTTCTGGATCTCAGAACTATAAAAGAACTGTGTCGCGATCAATAACACATCAATTGATTCAAACGAGGCAAGGTATTTTTAGTAGAAATATTGGGTAAACAAATAGTGATGAACCGAATATCGAATACATTTCGGTTAAGCCGTATATCCGGAAATATTTCACGTATTCGCTTTTCGGTGTATATCCCATTTACGGACCGAATATTGGGTTAAGTCAATATCATAGTCGTGTAGAAATAACGTGTTAAATTTAGCGTTCATAGTAACATAAATATGATGTAATAAGAATTATTAGTCACAATTTTATTCAGAAGAACATACCACTAATATTTATAGAATAGAACCGGTACCGTCCTAAGCACGTTGCTTAAATGTGTTACAATTTCGAAAATAGAAACACACACCCTCACATTTCTAACTGTATAATTACCTATATGTAAACAAGAGTGATTTCAGCTTTTAAAATGATATTTTGTATTTGGATTTACTTTATAATAATTTTCTACTACTTTTATTATTTAATGATTATTTAGATTTTTGAATGATTCTTGTGTGTATTTATTGAGATTATTTTATTTTATTTTTATATTTTTATTTGTAAATTTAATATAACAATTTCTTACCTTTTTTTTCTAATAACTATTTTTTTTTTAAATAATATCATATACATTTGGCGTTTATCTTGGAACAGGCACTGCCTAGTTAGGAGTAAGGAGAAATTCCGATATATTTTTTTTAATAAATAAATAAAATAAAAACAAACGTGTAAAAAATTTGGTGCACAGTGCTTAAACACACAAACAAAATACTAAACGCAGTCTACAAAAGTTTCCATAATGATTAAAAAAAAATACAATAAATGGCTAAAAATCAATTTTTTTGTATCTCAAAAAACTTACTCTTTACAGTTATTCCACTCCTCTTAGTAGCCTCGAAAATATGTTTTTCATATTCTTCGACAATAAAATGACCTATTATAGCGATAAAAATCGTTGACCGTCTAATTGATTTTAAATTTCGTAAAGAATTAAATACACTCATATGAACATCAAATGTAAGCGCAACATTAACATTATGAGAAATGTTGCATTCGAAAGCTTTTAATAATACCAAACAAATGCTTTCGAGACGGAATTACAGGCAGTTAATTAAAATTAAGTGATGGAAGCGCTTCAGCGTCGAGAAAGAAAGGAAATAAAATTAATGAACTCTGTCCCAATGGACTAACTACCACTCACAGATTTCTCTGACAGTTCACTGTAAATCCTGCGAAAGTAATATTGTACTAATTACAAAAGACATTATGAGTTTTGCGAAAAGGGTAAGAGTGATTTGCAAAAGGGTACAGGTTTCAATACCTAATAATTACGCACTTTTAATTTTAGATAGTCATTCTATCCGTCCGTATTATTTCTGTGTTTTAATCAGCCTATATATAAATCAATAAATGGCATTAACAACCGAATGTTATTGTTGTTATAATTCGTAAAATTTTAAGGTCTTTTCAGTCAATAAGTCCTTTATAAAACAAATTCATTAATAATGTCATAATTATAAAGATGGGCAAATAAATTGCAATTAGTTTATCGGCGCCTCATGCGTGAAGTGAACGCAGAAGACTTGGACAAAACAGTCCACAGTCAAGCTCCGCCACATGCCCGTAAGAGGCCAACGCCTTATCCGCGAGATAACAAGGTATGTTATCCAGCGGGCTTACACTCACGCCCTTAGTTCCAGTTGCGACCAGATTACTCCGGTCTCTCGACTGGTTACGAGTTCTAGGTCGCTTGCGCGGCCATATCCCGTACGAAACGGCGAAACGGTGTAAACCGAATCTATCGCGGACCCCGGCGTTTTTTGCCCGGCTGTTTAGCCGGGATCGGGTAGCCGATGGTCGTTTCAAGAGCAGTCGCCGTAAGGTCAGCAACCACCCCCGCTCTATAGGAAAAAGTGCTGCTTCCAGACTCCCCCGACTGTTAGTCAGAATGCACAATCGATTGGCTTACACCGCACGGTGCGCAGACCGTCCAGGAGCGCCAGAAGATTGACTCCTAGGGCAAACTAGCCCCAAGGCCAGAGTCCTACCCGGGCTCGCACTTCATGCGTGGAGGCCGCCGGCCGTGAGTGTGACCAACCCTGAACAAATAGGTCTTCGTGGCCATATATTTAAGAATGTTTGAAGAGGTCCGTAATTTTCGATGGCTTTTTACAACCACTTATATAAATTGTTGTTACTCTGGATTGTTTGCAAGCTCGAATATATGAACATTAGTGGCGTCCACAAGAATTCTCTGCATACTTTGAGTGATGTATCATGGTAGAAATTAGACATCATCGATTTGGTTAATTGCCATGGAGACGTCAGTGTTATTCTAATGGTCACTAAAAACTCGATTGGGAATTGAAATTATTTGACATTAGATATGAGAGAAAGACGGATCTACTGTATGGAATTTGTAGCACCCGATCGGTTTTATATCGAATTTGTTTAGCATCTTACTTACATTTCGGCGACGGCGTGATGGATCGAATAAGTAAGATGCTGAATAAATTCGATATAGAAACGATCTTCTAACCAATCTGTAATAACACTGCAAACCCTGGGTGTGTATAAAATTGGGAACAGTTGTTGATTGGCTTATGTTGAACAAACAAAGGGATCTCATAGCGACTCGATCGATGAAACACGATTGATCGAGTTTAGCGAGAAAAACCGGCCATCTGCTAACATATATTATTGTATAGCAGAACGAGCCACTGAACGAAGTAGGAAGTACACCGAACTTTAATAGAGGCAAAGGTTTCAAAGTCCATACTGCTTGAAACCCTATTTTTGAAATCTTATCAATGCCCATCACCGAACGCAAATACGTGAAACAAGATACAGGGATTGTTGTATGCACGACAAAATTATATAGTTTTTTGCCCGCTGTTATATCTGCGTAGAAACAAAAGCTGTTTGCCACCAACCCACAGAATAACAACGGATGACAACTGACAGCACCTTAGTCTATCATGGACACCGGCGATTGCAACATCGCCGAAATATCGGGCGCTACAAGCTTCAGGGGGTAAATACATTTTTGTCTTTTTTAAAGATGGGGAATTCACCCATTTTAGACCGAATAAAAGAGACTGGCCGAACGTTGGCGATATAATTGACAATTATCAGTCTAATGTGTGGTAGATATATTTATCCGAGCTACCACGATCGTGACGTACAAATTTAACGCAGTAGGTACTATAAGAATCTGGTTTCGTAATAATTATTATAATTCTGACCTGCACCAACAGGAATCTTAAATTAAATAATAATAATATTAAACTATTTAATTGCAGCTTTCATTACAAAAAAAAATACAAACAAAAGAAATATACTGAAAAAAGAAAACTACTGTAATAAAACTACTAACGCTACGAATTAGGGCTATCATCAGAATATATACTAACCTGGTTTACAGAACATATCTATTATTGGTACAGGTCACAATTATTAAATGAAATTAAAACAAAATATTCAAAATCAAATGAATCACAAAATCAAAAATCACAATGATTAATATCAAAATAATCAACGTCTTAAAATATACACGATTAAAAATATAAACAAATAAAAAAAAGCAGATATAATGATCAAATTAAAAAGTAATCATTCTAAATAAATCCAAAATCTATGGCTTCTAAAAACATACCTATAAAGTAGCTCCACAATTTCATGGCAGACAGCGGCAATTTATTGGAATTTCTTGCAATATCGCCGCGCTCGATAAAAAGTACTATAACTATGGAATTACTATAACAATCATAAAAAGAATAACTGTGCAATTATCGCATTATAATTTTGTATATAGAATATTGAAATATCAATTTTTAAAACAATTAGATAATTATGAATAAATATGAGAATGTCGAAAAAGTTGAAAAAACGGCATTTCTAACGTGTACTTGTCTTACGGAAAAATACTAAACCCTATTTAGAAATTGTAAATTCTATCGTGATCTTTATTAGATTCTCTACATACATACCAATAAAAATTATAATGATTTCTCGAAAAAAAACGATGATGTTTGACAATGGAATTTTACCAGAAATATTCGCGAAATGACGCGCGAAATTATTCTAGCGGCCGTCTATATATGGGTAATAATGAGATACTTGTTATGGATTTTAGGATGCGTTCGAATTAGAAAATAGTATTACTGTGCGCTCCGGGAGCAAGCCGCCAATATTGGTCGTAGTCAAGGGTGTTCTGATGTGCAACCAAATTTGGTCGTTACGTAGCCGAAGAGTTTATAAAAATAATCAATTTCATGAAATATACACGAAAAAAAATGTAAACAAATAAAAAAAGCAAAAATATTAAACAAATTAAAAACTAATCATTCTAAATAAATCCAAAATCTATGGCTTCTGAAAACATACCTTTAATAAAATATCTTTGTAATGCTCCTTAAATATTCCAATTGATCTCGATCGCAATTCCAATCGCAATATCGTGTTATAGTACAAGGAACCGCTCCATCGAAACAGTGTCATCAATCTATCTATTTTATTATCCCATAAAGATGTACACATTACATAAATAATGACAGTCACATCGTCAGTGTATGTGTGTATTAAATTAAATTACTAAACGGATTAAGTCGTTGGATCTGACTGTGTACATACCCCAGTTTCGCGCGAATGGTTATTTGCGATTGTATACTGATTACATCGCTTTATTTCTGTCATAAAATATACGTTTCATGAAGTTTGCCAACCGATGAACACCCTGATGAAGACTGCTACTGTAACCATCCGCATTAATTTTAAGCGGACGGATTTGTTTTACGAAATAAATTAATTTACTTATTTTACTTATACTTCTTTTATTTGGTGTCATAATAATTCTGTAAATTACAAAAAAAAGTTATTAACCATTTTCAAAAAAAACACCCATTTAAAAAAAAAATTGAAATGATTTTTTTTTTTCATTTCTAAAACTTCTAAAGTGGAAGTATCAGATGATATGGTATAGGAATTTTCATTTCCTATTATGAACAACTGTCAGACAGTTATTTACATTTGGTGAAAACACTCTATTGATTAACGAGGTTTAATAAAGCGTTTTACATTAACAATAGCAATCATTTAAAATCTTTATTTAAGATAAAAAAAAATACACAAACAAAGGCAATATATGTAGCTGGATAAGCCTGGGTTATCCTGAAATTCTACTCCGTCTGAATTTATTTAATTCTACTATGTTTTATTCCCTCCAGTTTCTAAGTACGTACCTAAATATCTACAGTATGTATAACCACAAGATCTATATATCTACGGTCAAATATTTAGTCGTATTGCGTGGGTGTTCGCAACACGCCGTTATTTCTCGCTCTGTCCGTGACAGAGAAAATGTACCTAATCAAATACTTCTCGCGGGTGCCGTGTACTTCGGAAAGAATAATCGGAACCTGCACCAGCTTCTTGGGTACCTACCCATCAGCAGAGCAGCCAAGGAAAACCAGAAAGGTGCAGTTTTTAAGATACTCCTTTCCTAATTCTTAGCTTTATCCACAATTGGCTTTCCAGCTCGTATTAGCCCTTACTTTAATTTTCAGTCCGCCAGCTGCCGTTTAGGATATCAACCGGTAACATTATATTAATTTAAGTCATAATTTTATATCATTTATGTAGCTGTTGCTATAGGCTCATACATCTAGCTGAAGCTGATTTTTACATTTCCAATCTTTTCACGAAACTGTATTGTGACGGTAGTAAATAAATAAGTACGTGTGACGGTAGTAAATAATAAGACGGTAGTAAAGACACATTTTTAAAACAAGCTTTTATTAAAATACGTTGTCTCGAGCCAACTCTGGCTGCAGCAGCCATGTTATAGAGGAACTTAGAATAGGCTATCATAATTGAATAGCATACAGAATTCCGAGTTTGTCCTGTTGAACATTGAGGAGTCCCCTCGTTGGAAGCCACCCCTGAGTGCAGTAGTCCTCTTGCGCTGAAACTTAGAACGGGCTATCATAATTGAATGCGTATACAACATTTCGTTTCTGAGCTGTTGACTCTTGAGGAGTCCCTCGTCGGGAGCCAACCCTGGGTGGCACAGCGATGTTATGGGGAAATTTTGAACGGGCTACAATAATTTAAAGCTTATACAAAATGTTGTATCTGTGCAATTGACCGTGGAAGAGTAGCCTCGTCGGGAGCCGATCCTGGGTGTATAAACAGGTCGGCAGTTAATGGGCCCTTGCTGAGTTGGCCACGAAGATCCATTCTGTTCAGGGTTGGTCACACTCACGGGTCAACACCTATCCGACGGCCTCCACGCATGAAGTGCGAGCCTGGGTAGGACTCTGGCCTTATGGTCAGTTTCCCCTGGGAATCAACCTTCTGGCGCTCCTGGACGGTCTGCGCACCGTGCGGCGTAAGCCAATCGACTGTGCACTCTGACTAATAGTCGGGCGAGTCTGGAAGCAGTACTGTTTCCTATAGAGCGGGGGTGGTTGCGGACTTTACAACGACTGCTCTTGAAATGACCATCGGCCATCCGATCCAGGGTGAACAGCCGGGCAAAAGACGCTGTGGTCCGCGATAGATTCGGTAAACACCGTTTCACCGCTTCGTAAGGGAGAGGACCGCGCAAGCGACCTTGAACTCGTAACCAATCGAGAGACCGGAGTAATCTGGTCACAATTGGAAGTAAGGGCGTGAGTGTAGGCCCACCGGGTAACACTCCTGGCTATCTCGCGGTTAAGGCGTTGGCCTCTTACGGGCTTGTGGCGTAGCTAGACTGTAGACTGTTTCGTCCCCAAGTCTTCTACGTTCACTCCAGGGAGATAGAACGACTAATCGTTAAAACTTCCTGAGGTGACTGGCTCGCCCGCTGTAGTCGACAAACCAAGTTGTATATACAGGTCATGCTCACCATAAAAATACATTCTTATCAGAACTGAACCTACAAGTAAAATTTCAACTTGGATAAGAGGAAATTATTCTAATTCAGCTTGAGAGATTTGACGTAAGCAAATATACTAACAAACAATGCATGGTAAATAAAATCCTGTAATAAATACATGACATGTCCGAGGTACGAACACGAACTGCTGCGGATATAACTGCGCTACATGACGTCGACAATGGGACGCTGGATAGCACATATTTGGTTTCAATCATCGCTCTGAAGGTGCCGCAGCTTAATACCCGATCCCTATAGCTATTCGAGCCCCCGAAACGACATTCTAATTACACACGCAATTCAATACGTAATCGATTGCTACGTACATATAATAAGAAATTCACAGAGCTTGACATTTATAGGAGAAACAAAATTAGTTTCAAATCGTCAGTGCGATCCGTCCTTGAAGCAGCAGCGACAACCGCAACTAATTAATGATTTATTATATGTAGGTATATACATACATAAACATACTCTACAACTTTCGCGTACCATTATACCATTATGATAATATATTTATATTGCTGTTTATGTATCTAAATATGTAAACGTATGTCTTAATAATTATACTTCGTCTACATGGTATAGATGTTAAAATATTATTACTAATATCATACATAATAATATACCAGAGGGAAGCCTCGCTCCCTGACTACCAGTTGGGAAGGATATCTCCGTCTGTAATTAACCTTCAGGATACCTCCTACCTCCTGACTGGTTACAGGATCGAGGTCACGAATCTATCGCGGACTACGGCATCCTTTGCCCAGCCTAATCACCCGGGATGGGGTGGCCGAATGGTCGTTTCAAGAGTAGTTGCCTTAAGATTAACAACCACCCCCGCTATACAGAAAATAAAATCCCAGACTCTCCCGGCTGTTAGTCGGAGTGCAAAATCGATTGGCTAACGCCGCACGGTGAGCAAACCGTCCAGGAGCGCCCGAAGCTTGATTCCTAGGGGGACTGGCCCGCATGCCAGCGTCCTACCTCGGCTCTTCCTTTTGCGTGGAGGCTGCCAGATGGGTGTTGACCCGTGAGTATGACCGACCCTGAACGAATCCATCTTCTTCAGTCTTCGTGGCCAACTCCAACAGGGCCCATTAGCTCCCCGACACATCAGGTAGGTATAACGATATGTAATTAATCGTTCAGCTTGATGTGAGCGTAAAGACTGGGGACGAAAACTAGCCCGCCAGACACCAACGCCTTACCGGGTAGTTGAACCAGCGAATAGTGTGGTTCCGGATTTGAAGATAGTATAAGAGCGTATAAGAGCATTTCCAGACCCCCCCCCCCCCTCATTGGTTATTCGCCGGAGTGCACAGTCGATTGGCTCACGCCGCGAGATGCGCAAACCGACCGTCAGCGCCCGAAGGACATCACCCGTAGGAAACTAACCCACCTGCCTTTTCAGTGGCAGGGGAAACAAGAGTCCTTACAAGGCTCGAACTTGTGATTGCAGACTACCGGATATGTAGGTGCTGGGCCGTTAGTTGGGCCGACCCAACAACGAGGCAGGTCTTTGTGACCAATGGTTTTGTCACAAGACCAAGGCAGGTCTTTGTGACAAAACCATTAGCAGCATTAAAGCAAAAAAACTCAACATTCAAAATGGCTAAGGAAAAAAGCCTCTGCTTTCACACGCCGCCGCAAAAGTGTTTTAGGGCATCCGCCTGGTATGATAATATTTTTAATGCAGTGCATTTATTGCTACATAGGTATCTAAGTGTCAGTCCAGTTATTTTAGATAGTCGACTGACATTTTCAGAAAGAGGTTATAATGTGGTTTTCCATTTATTTCAGTATCAATTTCAGGCACTTTGTTGTGACATAAATTAATTCAGCTCAGAGTTCCTCGCGAGTTGTACCGGCGAAATGCAAACGTAAAAACCGCAATTTCTTTTATCACATTTTCATTTTATCAACATTCGCAGTCGCATATTCGTGTTTAATTGCAGCTGCGGAATGTAGAGCAGTGGCGCAGCTGCTTTTGTCTTGGATACAAAAGAGAAGATTGAAAAATACGTCTTCTGGATTGATTTGTGTGTTTTATATTTAGAGACAGACAGAAATATACATTTGAGCCCCCTGAGACGATTAAGACCATTTCCAAATGGAGGTGTGTCTGTGTGTCTGTCTGCCTGTCTGTATGTCTTTATGTGTGTGTGTGTGTGTGTGTGTATTCCTTTCTAATTAGATGCACAGCGTGTAATTATACTGTATATGCTAAACAAGAACAATAATTTTAAAAATGGAAAGCAAGACTACTGTCCAAAAAGTGAACAATTGAAACGCGCTGTAAAGCACGTATTTTAGAAAATAAATGTCATCATTAAAATAATATTCGTTGAAACAAAATTCAATTTACCGAAGCTCCATTGCGGCTCCGTTTAAACGTGTTATAGTAATAGGCATTCTATGAGTCAGTCGTTCAGCCTTGTCAAAGACCCGTGACGTCTACTGCTGGGCAATTGCTTTGCGGGGCTTCACGTGAGCCCAGCCCATTCTGAATGTGGCATTCTAGGGCTTCGTACCCTGCGGAAAGTATCTTGTGACGATCGCGCGCTACTCGCGACCCTTTATATAGCCCCTCGCCGACCACCGTCGCCGCGTGCAGTCGGTTTTTCTCGGTGATCAAGCAATAAAACGTTTTAAATTAATATTCGTGGTTCATGTATTTATTCATATACATATTTATACATTTTCGTAATCTACTCAATCAGACCTTTCATTTGGTACTAAAACGATGGATCTATCTTAATTTATTGACATTTGGACATTTGGACAATTATCTATTTGATATATTGACAGTTTAGGTAATCTATGACACCCGGGACGACATACTGACTCTAATGATACCAAACACTTCTAAATCGGCTTAACCATTTGAGTAGCGGCATAATTTCATGGCAGACCGCTGCAATTTATTGGAATTTCTTGCAATATGGCCACGCTCGACAAAAAGTACTATAACTATGGAACTACTATAGTAATCATAAAAGGAATAACTCTGCAAAGATCGCATTGAAATTTCATATCTAGGATATTGAAATATTATTTTGTAAAACAATTAGATAATTATGAATAAATATGAGAAAATCGAAAAAGTGAAAAATAAACTCGTCATTTCTAACTTGTACTTGTCTTACGGAAAAATACGGAATCTTATTTAGAAATTTTAAATATTATCGTGATGTATATTAGATTCTCTATCAAATGTAATATTTTGTTTTTCTTATTTACATACAAAAATATTTAGATATTAGCTCATAAAAAGCAATAAAAATTTTGATGATTTCTCGAAAAAAAAAAAAAAGATGTTTGACAATTGAATTTTACCAGAAATATCCGCGAAATGATGTGCGAAATTATTCTAGCGGCAGTCTATGTATCTATGGTAATAATAAGATATTTGGTATGGATTTTAGGATGCGTTCAAATTAGAAAATAATATTACTGTGCGCTCCGGGAGCAAGCCGCCAATATTGGTACCTAGCTAAGTAGTCAACGATGTTCTGATGTGCAACCAAATTTGGTCGTTACGTAGCCGAAGGGTTTTAAGCATTTAAAAGTTATAGTGAAATAAAGAAACGGACGACATACATACAAAAACTTGACAATAGTACTCTCCCTTTTTGGACAGTCGTGTAAAAAGGACTACCACAACAGCGAAATCCGCAAAGTTCAGAAAGTACTATTTATAACCTGCTCCCATTTCAAAAATAAATCAGATCCTCTATGGTCACCCTAAATATTATATTAACCCGTAGCACTGCTGAAACATTCTCTCCGGGATCGTTCGCATCGTGCATCATAATACCGCTAGTGGGGTATCCGGCGTGTAGCGTGTAGGGTGACACGATCCGCGATAACATTTTGCGACCCCACCGGAAGGGGGACAGGCTTAGGGGGGTGTAGGAGAATTATGGGAGATCTTGTATTCTCGGAGGACGTCCTAGAAATTTAGGAGGCATGGAGGCACCGGATGGGGCCTGTCATGCTCCATTTGAATTTTCAACGATTTTCAGCCCGCATTACACAGGGAGATATACCTGACAGATTGAAACGGGTAGTAAATACATATATCCACTATTTTATTATGTACGTTGACCCTTTAGGAACCATAGGACATAATATGTGTCATAATTTCATGTTATTGAGACATCAGAATCGTAATATTAGCAACAAAAAAAATATTGCTAAAAAATATATATTTTTTTAAATATCGCTAATGACCAACTAACTGTGGTGATATCAAATTAATAAATAAAATTTATATGGCTACTTCTTAAATTAGATTTTTACTTTCCTGTTAGGGAAATAAAAGTATTGTAGACGCACGTATGTGTGTCTGTCTGTGTGTATTCTCCGAAGATAGCGCCGAAACGCTTCATCCGATTGAGCTGAAACTAGGCATGCAGGCATTATTTGGGCATGGCATGAGCTGAAAAGATTGTGGTTGAAATCCTTCCACCCAGGGTTGGCTCCCGACGAGGAAACTCCTCAACGGTCAACAGCAGACCCAAAATTTTGTATACGCATTGATTTATGATAGCAACTTCCAAGTTTCACCATAACATGACTGATGTACCTTGGGTTAGCTCCCGACGGAACCGACTACCGAGGGAACTCCTCAACGGTCAACAGCAGAGACCCAAAATTTTATGTAAACATTCAATTTTCGATAGCAGTTTCCAAGTTTCACCATGACCTGGCTGATGTACCAGGGTATATCAGTCATGTCGGGAGCCAACAGAAGGGAGACAAGAGAACTCCTCAACGGTCAACAACAGAGACCCAAAATGTTGTGTACGCATTCAATTATGATAGCAACTTTCAAGTTTCACCATGACATGGCTGATGTACCCTGGGTTGGCTCCCGACGAGGGAACTCCTCAACGGTCAACAGCAGACACAAAATTCGAAAAGTCGAGAAGTCAAAAAAGTAAAAAAAGTCGAAAAAGTCGGAAAAGTCGGAAAAGTCGAAAAAGTCGGAAAAGTTGGAAAAGTCAGAAAAGTCGAAAAAGTCGGAACAGTCGAACAAATCGAAGTCGATTTCGATTTTCAAGGTTTAAAGGGTGGCGCTAGGTTGGAGGGGGGGTAGGGGGTTGTGGTAGGATTTTTGATATTAATACTGAGATGAATTATGTTCCTGGCTACTTGACAGGAAAGTCTTGGGGTGTCAAAACCGTTTTTTTTCTTTTATTACATAACATGACTTTTGAGGTAAATTATAAAATAATAAAATTTTGGAAAGAGTTGTAACTTTGCATCTTTATGTGCCACGGAGACACTTCTCTCCTGTCAATTTATAAAATCAATTTAATCAACTCAATGTACATGTTATTTACATCGTCCTTCAATAGTTTTATGTATGATTTTTTTTTTCATATTCTGCCGCAAAGCTTATGGTCCTCAAAAGATTAAAGAGGGGTTTAGCTAAATAAGATTCCGACTTTAATTAATACGTAATATTACAATCAATCCTATTGCTATAAAATCGAAGACTATCGCGATGGTTTGACATTATAAATAGGATAGAAAACGAATTTACCGCGTGAAATTTGTAGCACCCGACGTTTCGGTGACGCTGCAGCCGCCGTTGTCTAGGGTAGACTCTTCAGTCTACCCTAGACAACGGCGGCTGCAACGTCACCGAAACGTCGGGTGCTACAAATTTCACGCGTTAAATTCGTTTTCTATCCTATTTATAATCCTATTGCTAGTTTGAAAGTTAATAAGTACTAATATTTCCATATTACTTTTTTTTGTTACGGGAGAATGACTCAATATATAATATAGGTTTTATTTTTAAGTTATTAAGAACAACGCTATAAACAAATCTAAAAATCTACACATCTAAAAATCTACAAATCTAATAATCTATAATGGACTAGAAATGTTCTCAATAACGATATTTATATTGCCATATAAATTCATAAAATAACAAAAAATATATTATTTTAACATTAAAATATTAGAATCGAATGTTATTTCCCTTTTAAAATATTCCGATATAGATAAACTGTAACATAAATGAATAAAAATACAAAATTTGTTTCAAATAATTCAATTCTTTAAAATAATATCCTTCAGTGTAATACGGTTTCCATTCTTCTTTAATGACGAACTGACAGAAATAATGATATGATATTCTCGCAAATCTCCCTATAATTAATTATAATTAAATACGTTGTAACGTAGTTTAAATGGTAGTGAACCGAACCTTCCGCGGCATAACAAGATTTAGATAAACATACAATCATTATAATAACATTATAATATGATATGTTTCTCTTTTGATGATATATTTCTGTTATGATATGTTCTGCACAGTTTATCATATTATTATTACGTTTCTAATTCAAGGAGAAATGCTCTATTAATGAAGTAATAATATGAATATGTATGTAAGTATATGTCACAGGGAAATGATAAAGACAGGGATCTGATCAAATCACTAAGGGAGGTCATCAACTGACTACTCGATATAGTCATTTCCTTAACCAAATCTAGTGATTTGTTTAGTGAACTCGTTCAGTGAAATGACAAAAAAAACATTGTGAGCTATTAAAAAGATTTATTTAGCAAACAAAACCCTATTTTAATTAAACCTATTAACGAGGTGTTTTAACGAGAAAGGTAACTAATAAAATAATTTCATTTATTCTTTATTGTAACACTTTGTGGATTTGTAGCATCTCGAGTTACAAAGAACATTACTTTTTTCTACTACGTTACATCTATTCGTTTTGTATTGTACTTTTGAATAAAAACAGTTTTCCTACAATTTTACGTAAACTGAACTAAATCGGTGGTACTGAGTCGATACATGTGGTTGTAGTTATGAGAAGAGCGTTTCTAGGATGCCAATATTTTATGATGCCAACTGAAGTACCAGCTTGAAATAAATTAATTTTTATATTTAATATGATCCCCGTAATTCTGTTTGCATTTAATGGGCCTCTATCTATCTTACATCTACCAAAACGGTGGATCAAAATAAAACGCCTTTAAATTTCTTCAAAGTCAAAGAAGTATTTTTCATTTTTTAAAGCTCGATAAAAAGCGCGACAATAAGCCGTCCCAATAAATTACAAGATTTTATCATTCCACTAAACTAGCTTAGGGATTTGACGAAATCACTGAATTTCTTTAGAGAAATGACCATATCGAGTTGTCGTTTTAACATCTCCCGTGGATTAATCAAAATCCCTTTAGTATTTAATTAAATCTCTGTTTTAAACCAACTTAAAAAAAGGAGGAGATTATCAATTCAGTTGTATCTTTTTTTTAATATTTCTTACCTCAAAACTCCGTCATATATAAACCGATTTGGAAATTTCTTTTTTATTTGAAAGGGTATACATACTTCCAGATTGGTCCCATTTTTATCAAAATCCTGTTTTGATAATTGGTCCTGTTCCAACTTCATATAAAATTCTGTTTCGATATGAAGTTGAAAATTTACATGTTAGTTCAGTTCCGATGACAATGCATTTTTTATGGTAAGCATGACCTGATTCTACGGTGTAGAATTTACATCCAGGGTTTACTCCCTAAGAGGGGACTCCTTAATGGTCAACAGCATAGATACGAAATTTTGTATACGCATACAGTTATGACAGGGTTGGCTCTCGACGAGGGGGCTCCTCAACGGTCAACAGCACAGACACGAAATTTTGTATATGCATTCAATTACGACAGCCCGTTTTAAGTTTCACCAATACAGGACTGTGGCACCCAGGGTGGGCTTCTAATGAGGGAACTACTCCACGATCAACAGCACAGAAACGAAATTTTGTATAAGCATTCAATTATGATAGCTCGTTCTAAGTTTCGCCATGACATGACTGCTGTTCTTATAAACATTTTTGGAGTCGGTTTTTTTTGTTGTTAAAATGTTGTCTATTATTATCATTTCCTTGCGAAATATATAATTATACAATGGGCCCGATTGCGTTACTTCGTGAACTACAATAGGAACTTAGTTCAACCGAACGAGACAGAGCGATACGTTAAAACGGAATAAGAAATGAACTATCGTCGATTTTCCCGCACCAAAACAACTTGTCGAAGAGGCCCGAATAAGTTTGACCATATTTCGTGCGGTCTTAGATTTAGCTGCTTTAGCTTCAGTGTGTAGTTTTAATGCGGAAAAGTGTCAACCGTTCCTTTGACATTCTGTTCTGACACTGCCCTGTCTCATTCACATGAACTAATTTCTGATTTTAGTTCAAGAGAAACGCAATCGAGCCCAAAGGAGAATGGAAGTCAAACTAGTTAAAACACTGGCCTAGGTAGGTACTTCCAACACGTTTTATGGAATGAACAACATGGATTTTTGTGTAAGTGTATATATTATAAATTTGTTGTTTATTCTGAATTTTAGAATGCGTATGTGTAAATGAAGTTTTAAATAAAAATGTCTACATTGGCTACAGAGGCTGTCTTCTTATTAAATAAAACCGACTTTTTGTTGAATTCAGAATAGGAAACCGTTTTTGGTTACAAAAGTTGAAAACTCTTATTGATGATATATTTAAAATGCATTAAACCGATTTAAAAATTATTTTAACCAACTGTTTTATTAATTCATAGAAAGACTCCGCCGCCTCGGAAAAAACTTTTTAATGATTAAACAATTACAAAATTTCTTTCTGTATATTACTTTGATTGTCAAAGAGTTTCATAAACAATAGATTGCAACAGCTTGTAATCCTTACACAAAATCAATATGGCTTCGTAGCTGAGAAAGGCACATCACATCATACGCTATTCAAACCGTTCGCATAATGCTAACGCTATTCAAACCATTCGCAAGACAAACCTCCATATGGTTTTTATATATTTGGAAAAGGCTTTGATCATATCCCTCGAGACATCATCTGGAAAGCACTGAGACAGCAACTAGTACCTGAATACATTATTAACCTTATTCAAGATATTTACAGATCCGTCACTACTCAAGTCCTTGGTCCTTTAGATAGAGGCGAGATGTTTGAGATTTCAATCGGGGTACATCAAGGCTCCACGCTGAGCATATTGTTATTTAATACCACCATGGACCACCTCACAAAAAAAAAACTGACAAAAGCCACTGCCTTGGAACATACTCTACGCCGATGATTTTGTTTTGGCCTCGTACGATGTTGACGACCTACAACAAAACTTCAAATCATGGATTAAGGCACTCGAAACAAATGACCTTAGGATTAGTAGAAAGAAAACAGAACATATGCCGTGCATTTTTGAAGACATTACTAACCCTAATAGCGTCAAGATCTATTTAGGAATTACGCCTTTACCGACGGTGGCGCAATTTAAATAGTTGGGCTCAATACTAAGCAATGATAACAAAATTGACAACGATGTTACTTAGAGAACTACAGCAGGATGAATGAAGTGAAGACAACTAACAGGCGTTATGTGCGAAAAATGCCCATTAAGATCAAAGGGCAAATGTATAAGACAGCCATTAGACCTGCTGTCTTGTATGGATCATAATGTTGGGCGACTAATGAACAACATCTAAATAAACTACATACAACAGAAATACGCATGCTATGCTGGTCAGCGGGTGTCACACTGCTAGACAAAATCCGAAATGAGTACATAAAGGGAAGTTTTAAAGTCGCTCCGATATTGATAAAGTCAAAAAAGACGCTTACGGTGGTACGGTCACGTCCCCCGACGCCCAGATGCCCACACTGTGAAGCTTGCCCTAGTCCTGTCAACGACGAAACGTGGCCTTGGAAGACCATTTGCCACCTGTTTGACGACGGTTGAAAAAGACCCGAGAGGAGCGCGTCTCGACGCCGACACAACACAATATCGTGCTCATTGGACGAGACGGCTAAGGTAGGCCGACCCCAAGTAAATTGGACAGGGTTTAGGAAAAATAAAAAAAAGTCAAGGGTGTTTTGATTGATTGATTAAATTAATTTCATTATAGACTAAGATACAAACGGAACTTAGCCCTTTGCCTGCGTCGTAGAAAGTACTTGTGCTTTTTGACAACTTCTAAACTTTACTAATATTACTTATGTTGTTAGTTTGAATATATCGACTCGGCTTATATCATTATATCCAGTACTTGCATCAATGCATTTATCTCAAGATCCAGGTGTATATTACATATATTTTCTCTAGTCATAGGTCCTGTGGGATCAAGTTATGACGACATATCTAGTTCAACGGTGAGTTGATCGTAATTCGATGTGTAATATCCGTTTATGCGGTAACTGACAAAGTTGTCGTCTTGTCTCGCTGAATATATTCTCATGCTTATTCATATTACTATTAAGCGAGAATACAGCACGATAATAAAGCACGAGAATACAGGTCGATTATGATATCTTGAGCTGGTGTAATATAGGTGTATTAATATGAGATGGTTTAATATAGGGTAGCTTAAAAGAAAACTTTTATATATGCATATATGCATTTAAAAAAAAAACATTATTCGATAGTAGGTATACATAGAATATATGGGAATGCCATATACAAAACCGGACATATTTAAATGGCATTTTTTTTCAGGAGAGCGAAAAATTTACCTTCAAACCATCTTGAAATATTTATAGGTAGCTATAATCATGACTTTGATAATAGAAAATAGTTAAATAGTTCCCGTTAAGACGATATTAAATATTAACTATGCTCAACGTTCGCTTTTGTACATGGAAGGTGGAGTTCCACTTTATACCTAACCCTTGCGGAAACGTCCATCTTTGTAAATAAAACAAATATTATGGAGGCAGAAATACCTATTTATTTAAAAAATAATACACTAGTGAATATGTTTCCCATCAAAGGCGTCAAAGCAGTTAGTAAAACTGATGGAGTTTTCGAAGCCAATGCTTATATCCTTCCATTTTTTTAACACAGGATTCCGGCATCCATTCCTGCGTTACTGCTGTCCATACAATCACACATTTACTCTGCAATGTTCGCTTTCGTGATTATTCCCATTAAATAAAAGTAGTGCAAATCCGTAAAAGTGTTCCCGCTTGCTAGATATCTGAAATACAGAAAGGCAGTTATTTAGCACTTATGACATATTAATACCAGTAGGTACCCACGATAAACGCACATATTATTTTATAAACTGCAGATTTAGATAGGGTATATTGAAATGTTTAAATCTATAAGATTATGTCTTTTATGAAATTGCATGTGGTAATAACTGAGACAATACAAAACAAATATATTTTTTTTTTTAAATTTGACAAAAATATTTTTCTATAACATAGATTAAAAAGCGTTGAGCACGATGTGTCACGTGCACGAACCTAGCAGTAGGTAAAATATCGCTAATATTGTTTATTAGCGATATTTTACCTACCGCTAGATGGCGCAGCGCACTCAAACGCTTGTAAAACTTTCATTTAAGAGTCAAGATCTTCAAATTACTTTTAAAAACCCATCCTGTATATACTATGTTTATCTATTGATGCAATAGCACCCTTAACCCAAAAAAGCCAAATTTTAAAATAGCATTAGCAGCCTCTTAGCAGGGTACAGAATTATGTAAATCAATAATAATTGTTTTAATCGTGTTGTAATACTAAGGGTTGAGGACAAATCCTTATCTATTTTATTGTTTTTTGTTACATACTATCTTTATCTTATGAAAATATGTGATTTTGTCTTTGAAATATTAATCTCAATTCTTTATGAATGCTCTTCTTTCGTCAGTTTAATCAGATCAGACCCTCTCCAGAATATAACACGCGTTAACTTACAGATTAATGATACTTACTCCGTTGCACCATATAATCAAATCCGGTAATCCTTTGTTACCTACCTATATATATATATATATATCTCATTAGTCGTAATTACGCGTCAAACAGCGTAGCACACACGAGGCTGCCATTAAATAAGGCAAGTGATAGATTCATTATTTCCCTGTTGTATACGTCCTCATTATGAGTACATCTAAGGGTTGCTTCAATATTTGCTATCTCTTTGTCATGGATTTTCTCGTTAACTTCAAAAGTTAATGAATGATGGGATGAGGCCATTGTATATTTCTTAGGTAAATAGGTAAGTAATACATTTACTCAATCTTGAAGGAAAGTTAGGTCATCACTGTACCTCGTCGACAGATAGCGTCTCTATATTCGATACTAAATTCTTCATAGATGCGACATTACAATGTTGTCGAATTCAGGATTATGAGTTGAACAAATGATCGGCTAATAAATTTGAATGCCAGCAAGTTCACAGTCCCTCCAATCGGGAAACACTATCCTAAATATACCTGTCTAATGGGCCCTTGCTGAGTTGGCCACGGAGACCCATTCTGTTCAGGGTTGGTCACACTCACGGGTCAACACCCATCCGGCGGCCTCCATGCATGAAGGGCGAGCCCGGGTAGGACTCTGGCCTTAGGGCTAGTTTCTCCTAGGAATCAACCTTCTGGCGCTCCTGGACGGTCTGCGCACCGTGCGGCGTAAGCCAATCGACTGTGCACTCTGACTAACAGTTTAGAGTTTCAAGGCGATAGGTGAGGGCAGCAAACCCCGCCCACCGCCCGGGCAGTTATAACGACGAGGGTCGTCTTGTCTGCCCGGGATGTCGTGCTACGACAACCCTGCGCGTACCAGAAGGGTAGAACGCGCAGGGGGTGAAATAGGGTAAACCACCCCCCCCCCGTACCGCCCCGAGAACCCATTTATTTATAATAATAAAAGAATTTACAAAGTAAAATTACAAAAAATAATACTAAATTTACCATATTTACAAATAAAAAAAAAAATAAAACAACAAATAACAAATTTAGGGCCGGTAAGCGGGGTAGAGGACGCTCCAGAAACGATGATGGTGGAGGCGCACGGTCCGTGGGCAGGTCTCGGAGCAGCCACGGGGGGGAGGAATCCCTGGATCCTGCAAAGAACGAAACGCCCTTCGGGGCGGTAAAGAGACGGACACAAAGACGGGCACTTCGGGCTGGAAGTAGCCGCCGAATCACGCCACCAAGGAAGAGGGTACCCCCTGGGGGGTATCCCGAGGCCTCATGCTTTCCCAAGAAGCCACCCAGTGCTCCACAAGCTCGCCAAACGACTGGAAGCAGCTCCTACAACTGACCAGATCCGGGTACCAAATCGGAGAGCGCCCAACGCACGCGCCCACTGCATCCATCAATTTCTCCCGTGCAGCCGCTAGAATTGGGCAAGACCAAATTACGTGTTCCGCAGTTTGGCGACCATACCCACAGGCGCATCGGGGGTCATCGGCAAGTCCAAAGTCAAATAGTTTGGCTCTGAACTCTCCGTGGCCCCCAACCAGCTGCGTGGTATGGTGGTCGAACCGCAGAAACGAATTTGCCATCCGCACTGCGACGGACGGGAAAAAGCAATGGGTGAGGCGGCCCGTACCCCCGGCGTCCCATCTAGCCTGCCAGACACGCAAGGACTCCACCCGAATCAGGCGGGCAAACTCCCCAGCTCGGTGCGCCACCGGGTCGATCGACAGGCCATGATGGACTACCGGCTCGCCCTGGCGGTACCGCGACAACGCTGCACGCTCCAGAATCTCCAAGTCAATCGGCAGAACGCCAGCGATGACGGGTAACGCAAGAGTGGACGTCGTTCTGTACGCCCCGGTCAGGGCCACGAGAGGGATGCGCTGTCCGCGCAGCAGCGCGACACGCGTCGCCTCAGGAACAGCAGACTCCGTCCAAGCGCGTGCGGCATAAGTCGCACGCGGGACGAAGACGCCCTTATAGATAGTCATGACCGCCGGGAAACGAATTCCCCAGTCGGCCCGACTCACTCCGCGGAGCGCAAAGAATAGATCCCGGGATTTTTCGGCTGTAATCTTTGCGTGCGAAAGAAAGGAAAGGGAAGCCGTAAGCGTCACCCCCAGGTATCGAACGGTGGCCGGGAAGGATACCGGGCGACCGTTCATCCTGATGACAGGGTTCCGCTTAAGATGTCCCTTCAGGAGAAGCGCCTGAGTTTTCATCGGAGAGAAGGTGAGTCTGTTTCGCTGACCCCATCCGAGGATCAGGTCCAGCGAGTCAGCCACCCTTCTCTCGACCTCTGCGCGACTCCTGCCGCCCACCAGGAGAAGAGCGTCGTCTGCATAAGCGCTGACGGTGCACCCCTCCGGGTAAGGTAGACCGAGGAAATCATCAAAGAGAATGTTCCAAAGGCTAGGACCCAACACTGACCCCTGTGGACAGCCCATGGTCGGGGTTTTGGTGACGCTGGTCGGGCCGTACCTCAGAGTGACAGATCTGTCTGAAAAGTAGCTCCTCACTACTTTCAACAAATTGTTCGGGCACAGGCGGGCGCGAAGCTTGCATATAAGCATCGGCCACCACGCGTTGTCGAATGCACCGGAGATATCCAAAAATACGCCTACCACGTAGCGGCCGTCGTAGTTGCGGACCCAGTTTTTCGCAAACAGGATGGCGTCCTCCGTGCTTTTCCCTCGGGTAAAGCCAAACTGACGCTCGTTCTGGGGAGACAGAGTCCTCTCCAGCCGTTCGCGCACAAGCACTTCGAGCACCTTACCCATTATGGGAAGGAGCGTGATGGGCCTGTACGCTTTCGGATCCGAGCGCGGCTTGTCGTTACCTTTGGGAATCACCCGCAGGAGGCCAGCCTTCCAGCATAATGGGAAATGACCGTCCCTAATGCATTTCTGCATCAGGACAGTCACCTCCCATCTTGCGAATTCCCACACCCGCTTCACTATATCAGACGTAAAGTTGTCTATCCCCGGTGCCTTTCTGCGCGATAGCGACCCGATGATGGTGCCGACCTCGTCCGCTGTTACCTCTGACAGATCAGGTACGCGCGAGTCTACGGCAATAAGCCGCCGCAACTGCGCGTGGTGGGGATCGTCATTGTCATTCCGATCCGATGGACACAAAGAACCGAGGAGAACTGAAAGAGTGCCTTCGGTGTCAAGCGGGGCGGAAGTACCCTCGACAATGCTAGAGAGGTAGTTCCCACCCCGCTTGGCACCTTTGTCGATGACGTTCTTCATGTCCCATGGGTTTGCATTCCCAACTTCGCTAACCCATGTGCGCCAGGAATCAGTCTTGGCACGCCTAATAGCGGCGTGGTAGACGCTCCGAGCCGATCTCAGGGACTCCCGAAGTACCTCAACACGCTCAGGGGGAAGAGAACCCCTGCGGACTTCCCCCATGCGGCGGTACGCTTGCCGGAAGCACCTGCGAAGGTCAGATATTTCCGGAGACCACCACGGGGCCGTAAAGCCGCCGAAGGGCCTCCTCCGACCGAGGACCGACTCGCAGGCCGAGGCAACTGCCTCATGAAGTGCAACACTAAGTGCCTCGGCCGAATTGGAGTGAGGGGACGGGAACCGGGAGAGCCTCTCACAGAGGGACTCCCCAAAACGGTCCCAGTCCACATCCGAGGTGCGGTACGCCCATTCCGAGGGGGACGGGGGATTCACACGGCGGCCAATGTCGAAGGTCACTAGTCTATGGTCTGAGGAAGACGACGATTCGTGGACGGTCCAGTTCATCAGCTCCCGGGCGAATCCAGGGGAGCACAGCGTCAAATCCACATTGCTGGACCCGCCTGGGCCACAGAAGGTCCGGGGCTGCCCGGGGGAGTTGACAATATGCAACCCATAGGTCGCTATCAGCTCCTCGACAGCCTCGGCTCTTCCCTTCGCGACCCTGTCCAGGCGGTCCAGGTTGCCGTCGTCGTGCCAGGACGGGGAGCGGGCATTAAAATCGCCCGCTACCACTACCGGCCGACCCCGAAGAGCGTCAAGGGCCGCGGCGAGTTCAGCAATGTAGGCGTCCACAGCCTCGCCAAACTGGAAGTAGACGCTGATGAAGTAGCAGTCCACATCGTTGATAACTATGGACGCGCAGGCGAGGTGCTCACTGGAGAGCCGATCCAGGAACAGGGGAGGCGGGAGAGACGAACTCACCGCGATCCCTGCCATGGGTCGGTGCCCCTTCTCGAGCACAACGCACCGCCCGTCTATACCCCGGGTTTTACCGAGGAACGTGTACTGCTCCTGCACAAACGCCACTCCAATACCCATCGTCTCAAGCGTGCGACCGAATTCGGCCGTTACAGCCCGGCTTCTCTGCAGATTCAGTTGCGCGCAACTTATCATTAGTTGGGGACTATGCCCCGCCATAGTTCGTGGTGGCTATCTCCCTGTCCACCGCGCGCTGATAGGCCGGACAGCCCGACGAGCCCGTCACGTGAGCTGCTTCCTTTCGCAGACCCGAGCATGTGGCACACTTGGGGGGTGCCTCCTTAGCAGGGCAAGCCGACCTCTCGTGTCCCCTGCTGGCGCAATGTCCGCAGACTACCTCCTGCGAGCACTTCCCCTGGGTGTGCCCGAAATTGTGGCAGCGGAAACACCTTACCGCCCCGATGTAGTCACGCACTCTGCAAGAGTCCCAGTCCAGGAACACTCTCCCCTCCGCCACAAGCACCGCTCGCACCGCCGGGTGCACGATCCAAACACTTTGGACGACAGGGCCGTCCCTCTGGCCGAACGCGAACGCCCGGCGGGTCGAGCCTAGCGCAGTTGACTTATCCACCGAGCAGCGGCCCTCGAGGTTCTGCGACCAAATAAGCTCCTTTACCTCTCCTTCCTTTAGGTCCCGCGGAATGTCGTGGATAACAATCCGCGGAAATCGACCCTGCGGTTCGACGGCCCTCAGCCCCGCACCGCGAAGTTTCTCGCCCGCGGCCTTCACTCTTTCCAGACCCCCAGGAGTAGAGGTCTGGACCAGCACGCCGGCCCGAGCAACCTTCCTCACGGTGACCGGCCGGAAACCGTCGGCCGCAGGGTCAAGTGCCTTTAAAAGAGCCGCTTTGGTCGCCTCCGAGGTGGCTGCGGCATCCTCAATCGCGGGGTAGATAAGGACCGAGGGCCTCTTTGGAGGCACCTCCCTGGTCCGATTCCCCGCGACCTGAAGGTTGATACCCCTCTTAAGGGCATCCCCATAAGAGGGCGAGGACGAGCTCGGGGTGGAAGCCAGCGAGGGGGCTGGTCTTGCCACCAGTTCCCTCACCGAGGCCTCCATCGATCTCATCCCCCCCAGGATCTCATCTGCGATCCCGAGCCGCCCGTGGGCGGCAGCGAGATCGCAGGCAAGCCTGGACACCAGGCCCAGGATGCACGCTGTCTCCCCGGCCAACCTCATCTTCTGATCCGCCGTTAGGCGGCAGCGGGTCGGGGTATCCCCCTCGCAGGTGATGGCCGCCATACGGGCCAACGCGTCCTCCACCCCACTTACCGCCAACTTAGCCTCGCTAGCAGGTGGAGGAGTAGACACAGCCACCGCGGGCGCGCGGGAACCAACAGTTCTGGTAGAAGGGGGGGCGGTGGCCCTCGCCCCGACGCCCGCAGTGTCAGTGTCCGTCTCCCTCTCGCCGTCCTCGTCGCTGCACTCCATATTCGCTCGTTTGGCCTTCGGAGGGGTTTTCTTTTTCAATCTTCGCTTCGCGCGAGTCATCATTGCAACCTCCCCTTCCGCACGGCGCGGCGACGCCGGGGCAGCGGCTCGCAGGGGGGGAAGGGGGGGGGCGACGAGGTCTCGCCACCACCCCCGGACCTCCCACTCACCCGCGAGGGCACCGGCAGGGGCGGGAACGTTCCCGCGCCTCGCCCAGGGGACACCGCGCCTGAAACCGCCCCGGCCACCGAACCTCGCGGTGAAGTGGGGGGCGGGGGGCGGGGGGCCGGCGGGGGGGACCGCGGGATGCGCGGCGACCTCCTGAAGGGATCGCCGCCACCGCCCGGGTCACTACTCGCCATCGGGGAAACGCGAGGAAACGCGTTGTCGCACTGCTCACACGCAACGATTTACCAGAGGAATCCTCCAGATCCCTCACGGGACCGTCGAGCCCACGGGGCAAGTCCAGTTAACCACGTAGACCAGGAGGCTCACGGCAGCGGCGCGCACACGGCCGCAGGTCAAAAACTTGAAACTTAACGAGCGAGAAACGCCCTTTCACACTGCTCACAGCTAAATAGCTCACACACCGCAGGCCTGCGCAGGCCTGCTGCGCCCGACAGTGGCGGCCGATATCTCGGCACGCAGCGGGGGCGATTGATTGTCTTCAAGCCCCGCCCAGAGGGCCACCAGCGGCACACTCGCCAGCAAGGAAACCACAGTACACTTTCACTGACAGCTGTCAAAGTTTATTAATCTCGGGGATTCACTTTTTTTTTTTTTTTTTCCGCCCTGTGGAAGAAACTTCGACAGGAAACGAAGCGTCAACAGTCCGGTCACACAAACAAAGCAAAACTCTGACTAACAGTCGGGAGAGTCAAGAAACAGTACTGTTTCCTATAGAGCGGGGGTGGTTGCGTACCTTACGGCGAATGCTCTTGAAACGACCATCGGCTACCCGATCCTGGACGAACAGCCGGGCAAAGGATGCCGTTGTCCGCGATAGATTCGGTATACACCGTTTCACCGCTTCGTAAGGGAGAGGACCGCGCAAGCGACCTCGAACTCGTA
This sequence comes from Micropterix aruncella, assembly GCA_944548615.1. Classification (NCBI taxonomy): domain Eukaryota; kingdom Metazoa; phylum Arthropoda; class Insecta; order Lepidoptera; family Micropterigidae; genus Micropterix; species Micropterix aruncella. The sequence goes on from OX155966.1 coordinate 20,668,276, forward strand.
ACCAATCGAGATACCGGAGTAATCCGGTCGCAATTGAAAGTAAGGGCGTGAGTGTAAGCCCGCTGGGCAACACACCTAATTATCTCGCGCTTAAAGCGTTGGCCTCTTATTACGGGCATGTGGCGGAGCTTGACGGTGGATTGTTTTGTCCAAGTCTTTTGCGTTTCACTTCACGGGAGAAAGAGCGACTAATCATTAAAACTTTCTGAGGTGACGGGTTCGCCTGTTGTAGTTGACAACTCTATATATATATATATACCTGTCTACCAAATGTAACACACTCGAAAGTGTGTCAACGGAAAAGGTCCTTGTTGTAACCATGTCGAGTAACCTGAAATGGCAACCGCATATTTGTCATAACTAAAAGATTAAATAGTTTAATATATATTTTTTTCATTTTTTAGAAATGTAACTCTCTGTTAATGCTGTAGCTCTACAAAAGGTTTTCTACAAAATTTACAGATCTACAAAAAGTAATGCTAAAGATCTACGAAAAATCAGGCCATGGCTAAAATATTAACCCTTTAATTACCACTGTTTACCCCGAAAGGGACTTTGTGTAAGGAATGTTTTTAATTACCTATATTATGTGCAAATGTATGGGTGCTTTTTCTTAAAATCAATTAATCATAATACTTCTCAATGAAATGTTTCCAAAAAGCATTGTTATGAAATATTATGTGCCTAGACACATGCTAGAAAAATCGCCCCACACTTTTACAATAAATAATATAGTTAATTACAAATATGCCTTACACTAATCCAGCGTTCCTGAACCTTGGGTCGCGACCCAAATTCGGGTCGCGAGAGGTATTGGGTTGGGTCGCGGAAATCCCCCAAACGACTTTAAAGAAGTGGTAAAACTTGATGTTTTTAATTGCGAATATTTTTATTTTGTATTGATAGGTCGATCGATGTCACTAAACTAGTATAGTGACAATTATCACTAGTCACAGAACAATGACTAAAGGTTGTGATACTGCTATCTATTGTCCGTTCACAATCGCGACATGTTAGTTCTGTTCTAAGCAATAAAGCTGGAAAAGCCCTGCTACCATTCCCAACTACTTATTAATGTGAAGCAGGATTTTCATGTCTTGCTGTTATGAAGAATAAGTACAGGGATAGGTTGGATCCTCGGTATGACATGCGGTGTGCACTTTCTATAAACATAACTCCACGTATAGATGATCTTTGCTCAAAAATATAACACCAGGGTAGTCACTAATTATTTAGCTGTATTTTTTTAAACTGTTTTAATGCTGAATTGTCTGATTTTAATACAAAACATTTAAATAAAGTTGTTATTTCTAGTTTTATAACTACATCCTCTAAATATCATAATATATCATTTTAGTACCTGTTACTGGAAAATAAAATAAAAAATTTGATTAGGGGCGCGTACTTCAAGTATATTCGTACTTTGGGTCTCCAGCCAAAAAGGATAAGAGCCGCTGCACTTATCCCTTACCGGGTAAACCGTAGTAAAATAATTTTTAACTATTTTTTCTTATTAGTGCAGTAGGTAGGTACTTACAAAAGTGTGTTTTTTTATAGTTTTTGGAACTATTATTTTATATGTAGTCTCGAGATTGACACCGGGTTTGTGATCGAAGGAAAATGCTTGTGGCACATTTACAAATCATCATACAAATACATGACGATATTTTTTTTGGCACTTGATAAATAGGTGTGTCGCGGAGCAACAAACGTGCACAAAACCCACCTACTCAAAATATTATAAAAGGAAAGGACCGGAAGGAGACTCCACCCGAAGGCGGCAGGAAATGGTATCGCCGAGGTGCAATGGCGACACGCGATGTGCAATGCCATCACTAGGATTACCTACCCCGAACGCCCAATAATCAAACACGTCTTAAGTGCCTCCAACGAGGCGTTTATTTTATCATCACAAACAAGCCGTCAACGAGAAGCTAAAGCAAACATCGAAATAAATGGGAGAGAAAAGTACAAACCGTCGCGAATCTATCCGCCGTGTTTCGCACGCAAAACGTCACGAAGAAAACAAACAACGAAAACCACATCGCAGCGACTTCTCAGCAGAGAGCTTTTCATCTTATACCACGGCAGTCAGAAGACTGGTGGCGAAGGGGAAGGTAACAACTGAGGGCGCCGCGACACAGTGTAAACTCAATAAAAACACGAAAAAACTAACGCGCAAACACGAATCACTTCTGGCGACTTTCCAGTCCAGAGCCTTACTTCCGGTGGCTACTCGAAGTAGGTCGGGGGAGGGGTCAACCGGTGGCGCCAGAAGCGATAAACGTGCGAAATCTAATGTGCGAAACACGACACAACTGCAGCTCAAGCGCCGCCCGAGGGACGTCAGCTCGCGGGGGCAGACGACGGGCGACTGAAGTGTGGCGCCCTGAGCAGGTGTATATCTGGCGACCGGCCGGAGTGAAGGAGACAGTGCGAGACAAGAGGGAGACGAGGCGACCGCCGCCACGGCAAATAATATATATAGGCGATAGTGTGTAAGCTGAATGAATCAATTTGTACGCGACACTTTTGGAATTAAACAACTACTGCAATTCGAATATCGATCGCGAGTTTTCATTCTAACGACGGAAACCCTCGCGACAGGTGTGTTTTCTTTCTTGCTTATCACCATCGTGCTATACATAGTATGCGACTGTACTTAGCAGTGATCAGCCCGATACTCAAAAGACTCGAGCTGCCAGGTCGGCATGAGAAGAAAACCAGCCTAAGATGTCGTACGCATAAACAGATAGACAGACATCCAAAACTTGTATTTACCTTGCAATGTTAGTATGTTTGCTTAGGTCAAATCTTGCAAGCTGAATTAGAACCACTTCCTCTTATCCTATGAAGTTGAAGTTTTACACGTTGGTTCAGTTCCGATGACAATGCATTTTTATGGTGAGCATTACCTAATTCTACAACCAGGATCGGCTCTTGACGCGACTACTCTTCCACAGTCAACAGCACAGACACGAAATTTTGTATATGCATTTAATTATGATAGTCCGTCATAAATTTCATCATGACAGGAATTTTGCACCGAGAGTTGGCTTCCAACGAGGGGACTCCTCAACCATTAAAAGCAAAGAAACGAAATTTTGTATACGCATTTAATTATGATAGCCCGATGTAAGTTTCACCGCGGCAGGGCTGCTGCACCCAGGGTTGGCTCAGGACAGAGCATTTTAATGAAAGCTTGTTTTTTTAAATGTTTTTATTTTACTATTAACCTATTTTTGCGATCGACTGAATGTGGAGTGTCTGTGGCAGATGTTGCATTGTGTCTCTGCGAATACGGTAAATGCAACTGTGCCGAAAGGTCGAGAAAAAACAAAATTTTATTCCACGCAGTAAGAATACATTTCTCCTTCACTTCAAATATAAAACCACATTTTATCCGCGAATAAATGCAACATTTCGCTACGGCAGCCCTCCGACTCAGAGTATGCGGTGAGCCGCAGCGTGTCGTCTTTCTCTCCGTCTGCCTCACTTATTTGTTCTGACGATAATTTCGAAAGAGGGGTAATTTGTAGTCAAACATTTGGCTTGGTATTTGCCAGACACTCTCGAGCAACTTTGCTTGCGGCTCGACTCGCTGATTGCTTGTCATCTCAACGCGGGCGCTTCTTCAATTAAACCGAATGGCTGCACGAATGGGCGTTTAGAGAATTATTGCGCAGTTTTATTATTATATACGCCATAGCCGACAAAGACATAACAAAGGAATAAACTATTGGATAGTGATGGTATCTAAAGGCTCCGAGCAGCTTGGGCCTAATGACCTGGTTGTTATCTTCAGTCTGCTTAGCTCGCGGCATAATTTCCATCCGGAGCCACCTCGAAGAGGGATAGCCTGGAAAGGACGGGCGATACTGGACGATTTGCGCATCGTGCGATATTGACGGGCAAAAGACTGTACGGTCCGCGGTAAATTCAAAATAAATTACCGCTATCATCAGGTAGAAGCCTAGCAAAAACAACTTTGAATGGATGAAGTAATCCGTCCACATCTGGTAGTAATGGAGCGAGCTTCGCCCGCTGGGTCATCTGGGTCTAGAGACCCAGAGAACCTAGAGGAATAAGGCATTAAGACTGGTGTTAGGGCCATATTCCATCGGGACACCAAGTGAACGAGACAGAGCAATACGTTAGAGCAGATAATGAAACGAACGATCGTCGATAAATACTACATGTCGAACTTACACTCGTCCGAATAAATTGGAGCATATTTCATGCGTTGTAAGATTCAGATGCTTTGACCATGGCAGACAGTTTTAATGCGAAAAAGTGACAACCGGTCATTTCACATTCCGCTCTAGCGTATTGCCCTGCCTCGTTCACACGGAATAATTTCTGTTTTTAGTTCACGAAGAAACGCAATTGAGCCCATTGTGTACATATATAAATTAAATAAATAAAGAATACTTTAAAAGTAAATTTAAAATTAAAAAATAATATTGGAATTAAAAAATATCACTTCCCGATTTCGTTACTTTAATTGTTTTGTTTTTCGAACTTCAAGCTAGTCTCTATGATGTAAGCTACTGTTTATGATGCTAGGATTTAACAAGTAGGCGAAGGATCTTCACTCCTGGAGATAGCGATGTTTTTTTCGTGATTGGATTCGAATGGATTTTGATGCTTGGATTTGTTTTGATTTATTTGATTTTGATTATTTGATATTGATTTGCTTGGACTTCAATTGATTTGCGTTTGGTGTAATGATTTAAAGCGATAACAGTATTAAACATACTAAAACAATATATTTTACATATTTAGAGTAAATTTCCTGTTACAAGATTCCCTTCTGGTCGCAAGTAAACATATTTTTTCTTTAAAAACTTGCCGCAAAAATTTTTGAAGCGTATTTTATCGTTGTTATTTAAGAAATCTCAGTATTCTCCCTCTACCTTTACTTTATGTCTTTGAATATATACAGTTGATATTAAAAAGATAGGAAAGCGGAAGACAAAAAAAAATCAATCTCATTTTACCCGAAATATGTATAATTTAATTGTACCCTATTCGTCTTTGGAATTATTTAAAAGGGATCCAAACTACAATATACTAACCGAACCTAACTGTACGTTACAATATACTAACCGAAATCATTAAAAGCCTTACCAATAAACGACTTGTAAAATTTATACCTCTGTTATTACTAGGTATAAGAAAATCTGTGACCAATAAACGCGGTATAGCTTACACCACTGATCATCTCGGGTATAAGCATGGAATAGTGGTACTGGATTTCCATCCGCACTATAACTCCGCTATACCACCCCTAGGCCAGGTATAACAGCGGTTTAACGGAGTATTAACTTAAAAATGGCCGACCGGCGTAACAGCTGTTTCAAACTGACAGCCACCTGACAGCCGCGGACGTGGAGCTTCTCGTTCGCGAATCGTGGGCTTTCGTTGTAATAGCCGTGTTACGACGAGGATACGCCTTTTATACTGCTGTGAAATCCTGCGTTTTAGCCGAATAATGGATTTTGTAGACTTGGATGATATGATCGATCTGGATTTATTGGAAGAAATCAAAATGCGTCGTGATAGGCGACCAAAAATTTACAAATTGCGATACGACCCGTTCGATTTGGATGATTACAATTTTAAAACTAAATATCGTTTCACTAAGCCATACGCCGCAAGAATCATCGATATCCTGAGAGCTGACCTGCAAAATACCACTATAAATTCGATCAGCATTCGCGTAACAAAACAATGGGCAAGGGCTTTCTGACAACAAAAAGTGACATTTCATGCCGCTTCAGTTGGCCACACTGCTTCCAAGCGGGCGTTGCCATGCTAGAAATATGACTTGTCTTTGGTTTCAGGGAGTAGTTATAACCGCGTTATACATAACTGATTTATTGGTCACGATTTTACAACTTCGTTATAACTCGGCTATACCGGGTATAACAATAACAAGGGTTTAACGCGGTTATAAGATAATTTTATTGGTAAGAGTGTAACATTATAAGTAAAATCGGGAAAATATCCCTCTTTAATTTCAAATTTAAAGGCTACCCTGTCGAAAGAGAATTGTATAATATTAAGAAATTCTAATTAGGTGACTGATAATCATATTTTTGTTTTTTTTTATTTAACTTGAAAAATTTTAGCATGTTGGTGACTATTAAAAGCTATAAAAGCTATTTTTTTTTCTTCTATAATCAATTTTATTTTGTATTCGTATGGCAGTATTAGTTTATCTTATTATTATTATTATTTTATTAACTTAACCAATCGCCAGATAAAAATATTCTGAAGCAAGTTAATATTATAATATATTTTTTACTATATCTTGTCAAATCATTATTTAATTGACTTTTTAGTTTTAATAAATTATGTGGTGAGACTCTTCAGAAACCTTTAGTTAAATAACTAAATAATTATATCGATTCCGTAATCACTGTTTTTTTCTTTGGATTGTATAATCAAATTATGTAATATCATGTGCGCAAAGTATTGTGTGCTATAATGTATAACAACTAAATATTTATAAGGTTTTTAAGACAATAACCTTGATTTGATTCTGATTTCAATTTGATTTGATGAATAAGTCTCTCGATCATAAATCTCTCGATCAAAGGTTCGCTATGCTGTCATCAAATTTGTTTATCCCATTAGAACGGCGAGGCAAGATAGACATGGAGTAATAGAATAATATAAAATTTAAGAAAGATGAAAGGACGCTGTGAATACCGCCCACCAAATCTGTGATGTTCATATCACGTCGGGGTCACCAATATTGGAAGAGTGCCTGGTCGCTCTTTCTGATGGTGCACGGAAACCAGGCTTCCAATCTTACGTCGATTTTTCCTCAGCGGACAAGGGAGTAGAAAAAAAGCATTATTATTTAACAATTTATTAACTATTTAATTAATGTATGCAGAGGTGCTTACCATCAAGTGAAGTGGTGTGACTGAGGGTGTTTTGATACATTAAAAATTGCGGTTTATTTTGCCAACATTTTGCCGTTGAAAAGTTCAGAATGACGTCAGGCTGTACATTCGTATATTGAAAGAAACGTTTAAAGAAATGCGGAGCGTGAAAGACGCATTTATGAATTCTGGTTAATCATGTTTTTAATGAGATCAGACCGAATTCGTGAGGAAAATATTACACGTGTGAATTAATAGTAGTCGCAAAATTATATATGTTGCTAACCGCTACAGCGGCTTAAATTATGTAGGTTTCTTAGTAGTATAAGTTTCAATGTTTTCTTTACTAAGTATTTGCTAATTGAGTTGTCCAATTTTATAGAAAAGTGATTGATTATTTTGGAACAATGAATTCAAGAGTTCTATCGCCGTAATAACGACAACGATATCTACAATGCTGTCTCGTAAGTAGATTTGTTCATGACCAAAATACTATCAATCAAATACAGGATGAATTTTAATTAGGTGGTATCCTTAAAGGGATGAATTAGTACGATTAGGTAAGCAACTTCTGCTATAAATTTGTGGAAAAATCACGAGAAAAAAAACATTAAAAATAAAGTATTAAAATTTTAAACAATATATTTGTTTTAAAAACAGTATAAAAAGCGCTGAGCACGATGCGCTATCTAGGGGTTGGTGAAATGTCGCTAATATTGTTTATAGCGATATTTTACCTACCGATAGAGGACGCAGCGTGCTCAAACGCTTGTCAAACTTTTATTTGACAGCCAAATTCTTCACATTTTAAAAAAATCTAAAAAAAGTTATTTGTTTTTCATATTTTTTTAATCAGAACTTTCTTAGATGCTCTTTCTGATTCACCCACTTGAAGGATGACGGCTAATTAAAACTTACCCTGTATATCGATACGGTGGGGGCACTACCTCTTTCATGAATGATGATGCTGTAAAACTCTCTGAACCAATTACAAATGAACCGTACAATGTCCCACCTTTATTTAATTGAGAACAATGGTCATTTCTAGAAAGGTTCCTTGTTATCTGCTAGGATTTAAACTGGAATAATAATATTTATTACGCAAAACAAAGAGGCAAAGACCTTTGCCTGGGCAAATATAAGCCCTTCACCTGGAGACGGCGTTGCTTGCGCTAGAGGCAAAGTTTGCCTGCTCAGCCCTAAAGCTCCTCGAGAACAAACACTGTTAATTAAAGTAATACCATAAAATGATATTTGAGACTTTGCGGAAAGTTTCAAGAGGGTGACAGAATCGGAAGTGGCGTAAATAACAAATTAAAAGTTTAACGACGGAACGACGATATTGAGGAGAAAATTTAACACCCGCTGATATGTCGGAGAATGGATAGGTATTGTGGTTTCAGTATCAATGCTCAAGTTTAAACAGGAACACAGTACTATGTCGATATAACGTTCCTTAGATGACGCAACAGAATATAATAAGAATTATAATATATCACGTTTTTATAATGTCCTGGGTTTGATAATTTGAAATTATGAAATAATTTAATTTTGTAACCTCAAATAAAATTATTTAACACAGCTAGTTCCTCGCTGGGAAGACATCGACCGCTGCGTTATGTTAATCTAGGGCGCCACCGATGCCTATCAATGAGGATGGATCTCAAAAAATGCTTGTGTCACCCCCAAGTAGGTACTTCACGGCAAGTACCCAAGGACTGATTTCATCTGAATATTAATTTCATAAATAATTGATGAACGCTTTCTCTGCCGGCGTACGCACCCGGTTAGATTCCGTTGCAATAACCTCTGACGGCGCGGATTGTTTCTTAACTAAGGGCGGAGTTGAGCCAAGCTCCAATAGATAGCGTTAATATGCGTTTAAAATGTATGGCGGAATTTAAATATTATTAGTGTAACGTGTATATAAGATATTTCACCTAATTGCGCAACCAGAGCTGTCAACTACAACGGGCGAACCCGTCACCTCAGGAAGTTTTACCGAAATTTGATCGTTCTGTCTCCCGTGAGGTGAGCGCAGAAGACTTAGGACAACTTGGGTTGTCGACTACAGCGGGCGAGCCCGTCACCTCAGGACGTTTTAACGATTAGTCGTTCTAACTACCTGGAGTGAGCGTAGAAGACGTGAGGACAAAACAGTCCACCATCTAGCTACGCCACAAGCCCGTAAGAGGCCAACGCCTTAACCGCGAGATAGCCAAGAGTGTTACCCGGCGGCACGGAGCAGCTGCTCCGTGCCCGGCGGGCTTACACTCACGCCCTTACTTCCAATTGTGACCAGATTACTCCGGTCTCTAGATTGGTTACGTGTTCGAGGTCGCTTGCGCGATCCTCTTCCTTACGAAGCGGTGAAACGGTGTTTACCGAATCTATCGCGGACCACAGCGTCCTTTGCCCAGCTGTTCACCCAGGATCGGATGGCCGATGGTCATTTCAAGAGCAGTCGCCGTAAGGTCCGCAACCACCCCCGCTCTATAGAAAACAGTACTGCTTCCAGACTCGCCCGACAGCAAGGGCCCATTAACTCCCGGCAGAGACAGAAACGGAGGCCGGCGGAGACTGCTTGCCAGGAACCGCGTGCGCAGCCGCTCTAAAGGCCAGCGCGCAGGGTGACAATAGTAGGACACGCGCGGCCGACGCGGAATAATTCTTGCCAGGATCCGCTTATGTGGACGCGTCTGAGCGGCGCGAGTGACGGCGGGTGTCTCAGATACTTGTAGGTGGGTAATGACCAGTGGCGGCGCTAGGCGTCGGCGACGTCGGCGACCGCCGACGGCCTCGCACCTGAGTGGACCTCGCAAAAGTTGAACAAATTATTTAAAATATATTTGTGGAGAAAAGTACTTTCGAAATTCAGTGTCAATTTAAAGAAAAAAGAACAGCCAGGAAAAAACGAATGTTCGATTATGAACATATTGATGAACCTATTCAATCTTTTGAAATGCATTACATAGTTAACTTTTTTAACACAATGATAGATGCTATTATAGTCGACACCGAATGTCGATTTAAAGCGCTCAATGAATATTTTGAACAATTTGGTTTTATTTATGATATCAGTTATTTGAAATCGATATCAAAAGAGGACCTTCTCAAGCATTGTAATGATTTAGGTACAATACTGCGGGAAGGCCACGGCGAAAACAGTGACATACAGCCTTTCGAGCTATATGGAGAGCTACAGCTTTTAATTAAAAGCGAATTCACTTGACTCTGTCAACGACGCGAAACAACTCATTCAGTACATTTTAGAAAATAATTTGGAAGAAATATATCCAAATGTTTACATAGCAATTAGAATCATGCTCACAGTTCCCGTCAGTACAGCTTCCGCTGAGAGAAGCTTCTGAAAGTTAAAATTGATTAAGACCTACTTGAGAAGCACGATGACCCAAGAGAGACTATCTGCGTTATCAATTCTATCAATTGAAGCTGAAATAGCGGCTAGTATTAGCTATGACATAATCCTTAAAAAGTTGAGTTAGGCCAAAAGCCGAAAAGTTCGTCGAATTTTAATTTCTATTTGTGTAATTTTTAACATCATTTGATTAGCAATAAAACTCGTTTACTCATACATTAGTTTCACTATAATTCGGCTCATGTAATCTAACGTTTTCTTTTTGACTGGGAAATAGAAAAGGCCTCGCGAACCTAATTTCGCCGACGTCCAAGTGTGGTCTAGCGCCGCCACTGGTAATGACCGGCTTTTTATAGTGACTTTATACCCAGAAGAACAATGTAGAGAACATTGTTCTTCTGGGATTAACGTTGTACGTTTCGTTGGCTTCGCATCACCTGCCGCTGCCGCATCGCTGCCGGGAGAGATATTTGCTCAGCCGATTAGGTGAGGCGATGGTATGTCCGCTTTGGACGTTCTAGGTAACTATTCGAAGTTATATGTAGTATTTCGAAAGAATGCAGTTACGCGCTGTTGAGCGATAGCTAGAGTAATTACGAATACAATTATGTGAGAGGAAATAAGTCTCTATAAGACCAAGGAGTCCTTTATAGGACGAATTGTGTGACATGGGGAAAAATCGTTACATTGAAATAATTTCTTATGCGTATAATATAATAATAATTATATGCGAATCATTAATAGGTAATCCATCGTTAAAGCGATTGTGCGAAAAGAGTTATTACATAATTTACAAGTTATATAAATTGTTAAAGGGTGCTGCACGAAATTTCTCAAATTAAGCGTTTTAGTTATTGCTTTAAAACTAGACTATAAAAAGCAGTGAAAAAAATACTCTTTTTTATCAATAATTCATTTATAAGGTGAGACAATAAATTTGGCAATATTTTGCGTAGTTTTTTTTATAAAAACACACGAGAAGATATACAAAAATGGGCGCGGGGTTTTAATCTTCACTGGGAATATAATTATTAATTTTAGTTACAAATTGTTATAACAGAAAGTTAAATGATATATGTATCTTCATTTCAATATTAAGATTTCAATTATTATAATAAGATTGTATACAATAAATCCTAGAAAATCAGGACTCAGATTCTCTATACATTTTTTGTATGGGCTAGCCGCGTAAATAATTGTAATAAACGTAGCCTGCTTCTATTGGAAGTGAGAGCACGTCACTTTGGGTTACCTCCTATCATTTCGCGCTCACGTAAATATTTTATTCTTCTACACAGCAGTACCGCGTCGTCACGAAAAAGCAAAAAGCAATAAGTATTTCTTTTTATATTGTTTGGTAATATTAGGGTTTTATTAATGGATATTTATGGCATCTTTGTTACAACTTATTATAATACTCTATATGTATTTTTAATGGGGAAGCGCAAGGAAATATATTTCGTGAAAACATGAAAAGGAAAAACAAAGAAAAAGAAAGTATTAACAAGAAGGTTAGTTTCATATTCTAAACTTTTTACATAAATAAAAATAATTTTATTTAAATTAATATTCGCCTATTTACCTACTTATAATAAAATCAGCGGATGGTCGGTCGATTGAAAGTAGAGCAGCGATCTGCAAATTTAAGTACGGACATCTTTGGGAGACAGCTGGTTGTAGGTTGGTCCCGTCGTGACACATGAAACGAAAACATTGTTTAGCTTATGTTTCTACTATTTTGCATGTATCTATTGGCTCATAAATAATGGCGTAATATCAATGAAATGAAATATTATTATTAGCGTCCATTAGTATTGTCACATGCGGCTGGTACGTTTCCTCGCGCCCGCATAAATAATAATTGTTATTAGCAAGGTGTTGCGACCGCAGCAAGCGTGTGACGCGTTTATACGGCAGTAACAGAGAAGAGAGATTGCAGCAGGTAGCAGACTGCTGCAGGTCAGGCGACACGTTGTAACCGCCCAGTTGTCGTTTGACGCATTGCCCGACGTCGTGGCTGCATAAACCACCCGTTTGGCTCTAGCAGCGGAATGGTCCCAGGCAAAGTACACTCCACTCCGACGTCTTGAGCAATATACGGAGAGACCGGATTAGGCAGTTATCTTTTATTAGTTTCACATTATTAGTGAAAACAGTTTACAGAAACAATATTACCTTGAAAAGATAAAATCAAACTCGAACTATCCATTTTGACGTACCCACTTTTGGGCAGAGGCATTTTGTTTACATAGCTCTCAGGATATTCAATATGCTAGACGAAGTACTAAACTTGTATTTGCCTAAGTTTTCTGTCAAAGGTTAAATTGATTCTTAGTTGAAATTGATATATATATATATATATATATATATGTATATATATATATATATATATATATATATATATATATATATATATATATATATATATATATATATATATATATATATATATATATATATATATATATATATATATATATATATATATATATATATATATATATATATATATATATATATATATATATATATATATATCAAAATTTATCAAAATTTTGTTATCAAAATTTTGATAACATCATACAATCTTTATTATAAACTCCTCTGCCAGAAATTAAGATTGAAGTTTCTTCTTTCATTTCATTGAGCATATGGAGGTTTTTTAAATTTTATTTCGATTTAATGGCTCGTTGATAACAAACTCAGCCAATTGCATCATATTTTAAATGTTGGTAGCATTCGAAATTTGAATTATTTCGTAATGTCACTTTCATTTAGAAAACGGCTTTGCCGAAGTGATCAATAGTTTAATTTTTTATTTTTTTGCTTAATTCGTCTCAATTGAAGGCATTTTGTGTTGCATAAGGATAAGCCCTATTTATGAGATATATGGATGAATAGTGATCGTTAGTCGACTGCAAAAGGACCTTTAAACTTACATTGCATCGTCGAAAGTCGTGCACATCCGTAAGTATATCTCATTCAAACATAACCATTTCCCAATACAAGCTGGGATTTCCTTCGCTACTTTTTAAGTAGCTTTTACTAATTTTATTTTAAATAAAAACATCATCCTATAAACGGATTTCTTTACAAACCTTATCAAATATAACAATATATATATATATATATATATATATATATATATATATATATATATATATATATATATATATATATATATATATATATATATATATATATATATATATATATATATATATATATATATATATATATATATATATATATATATATATATATATATATATATATATATATATATATATATATATATATATATATATATATATATATATATATATATATATATATATATATATATATATATATATATATATATATATATATATATATATATATATATATAGACAGTTTCTTATATTATACTAGCTGACCCGTGCCCACTTCGTTGGGCGATAAACATTTTTACTTGTGATGAAATTATGAGTGTGGTTCGGTTAGTACTGATTGATGATTTATTTCCTGACTGCCAAAAGGAGGGTTATATTTTTACTGCATATGTATGTATGTATTTGCATGCTAATTTGGTTATATTACCAGGTTTCAAATGAGTGAATGAAATCATTATGACTGAATAAATAATGTTTATTTTAATTGTTCAAAACTTTTCTGTATATTAGATGTAATGTTATTATTTGGTATCAAAATATATTGTCATTCAGGAGTTCCAACCCAAGATACGGTCTCGGTTCCATACCTATATCGTATTATCTCTTTAACCATTTATGTAGTAAAAGGGAAATTGTATGCAGTAAAAGGGGAAAATCTTTTGTTTTAAACACTTAAGAGTTTTAAACATGACCTAACGATTTAAATTATTTTTTAATTTAAAAATCTACTTTTTGTGACTTAAACATGAAACTTAGACATATGCTGTCACTGACTTTTTTTAGGCATTATTAAGCTCTATAACTTTTCTCTAGAACTCAATCATATAACTCTCATCATTAAGGCAGCGTTCGTAAGAAAAGTTTCCATTCGAACGTTTTTTCTCCGACTTACTTTGCAAATCCCACTACCACGAAAATGTCTTTTCATTTTTCGGATAAATATATAGCCTATGACACTCCCAAATAACGTGGCTTTCTATCGGTCAAAGGATTTTCAAAATCGGTTTAGTAGATTCAGAGATTACTCCCTACAACCCCACAAACTCACAAACTTTACCTCTTTATAATATTGGTATAGATAATATCTAATAATCCTTGACTGCTCTTGTGACTATTTCTTATTGTTTAATTTTGGTCACTATCATATAACATTTTATTTTATTTAACACGAATAGGTATTAATTTCCCGTATTATATTCTAATTTATCTATTTCCCTATTTTATTCTATTTTTTTCCTATTGTCATTATTAGTTAGTTTTTATTAGTTATACATTATTTGTAATGATAATGTAAAAAAATATTTGTAATGATACATACTTTTTTTACCTGCCGAATATACTCGTAGGTACATACAAAACTAAAGAGGCCTCTTTTGGAACGATTGCTGACACAAATGTAGTTAAGCGGCAACAGAACATATCGGTCGTGTTATTTTTTTTATTTGTATAAATATAATAAATATAATGGATATAGATATTAGCAAGATATGATTTGTAAATGTATTAATTTTAATAAATAAATAAATTAAATAAATAAATTCAATATATGGATGTAACCATTTTTAATTTTTGATAGAATAATTTTGCTCTGAGATAAATTTTCGACAAGTGACTTTTACAGAATTGGTCACCATTTGCATTGATATTGACAAGCAGTTATTTACCTTGTAATTTTTGTTAGTGTGTTTGTTTAGGGCAGATATTGCAACCTGAATTAGAACCCCTTTCTCTTATCCTATGAAGTTGACATTTTACATGTTCTTTCAGTTTCGATGACAATGCATTTTTATGGTTGACCTGATTCTATACCTAGGATCGGTACTCTTCCACGGTCAACAGCACAGACACGAAATTTTGTATACGCATTCAATTATGTTAGTCCGTTCTAAATATCACCATGATATGGCTGCTGTACCCAGGGTCGGCTCGCGAAGAGGCGACTTCTCAACGGTCAACAGCACAGAAACGAAATTTTGTATGCGCATTTAATTATGATAGCCTGTTCTAAGTTTTACCGTGACAGGGCTACTGCACCCAGGGTCGGCTTCCAACTAGGAGACTTCTCAACGGTCTACAGCACAAACACGAATTGCTGTATAGCATTAAAATTAATGGGCCCGTTCTAAGTTCCATTATGAGATGACTGCTGTACCCAGGGATGACTCGGGACAGAGCATTTTAATAAAAGCTTGTTTTTAAAAATGTTTTTATTATTAACTTATTTAATGAACAGGTAAAATTTGTGAAAGTATCGAAAATTTTATGCAATAAGCAGCAAGGCGATAGCCGACCAAATAACTTAGTCAGGGTGATGGTGCCTTAAGTCTAAACAAAAAAATGTCTTCTTATTTGATACCGGATTTGATTTAGTATTCCGGTTATGTTTTCCTTTTATTAAATAACTAGCTGAAACCCGTCGAATTCGACGGTCACTTTATTGACAGTAATGTTTAAAAAATAAATTGAAACATACATACATACATTACTTATGTACAACTAATATTTGTTTAGATTAATTCGATTACATTGCGGTGCCTTGCTCATTTGATCTACGATCAGGAATGTCACCAAGCTCTTGAAGAAAACTGACAGGAACAATGGAAGAGCGACGCGGACGTGACATGACGTGTGACCGAAAGTGAAAAAAATTTCGCGGCAATTCAGCTTACTTTAGCAACTCTACTCTAGATGGCGGTGAAATGATTGATTAAAAAAAACGGTTTTTAACTATATTAGGTAAAAAAACGTTTGTGTCACCCCAAGACTTTCCCGGCAAGCAGACAACCCCCTCGCGCGCCATACCCCCTGAAGCCCCACAACCCCCCTGCTTATATCCCTCCACCACCCCTCTCTCTCTTCCCCCTCCGCCCCCTCTTCCTTCTCCCCCAAACTTCCCCATCCCACCAACCTGATGCCCCCTCCTACCCCCCTTCGACTCCCCCCTTCCGGAAATCCAGCAGATAGCGCAATAATTTTTTGTTTTTCTATTTTGATGACTTTTTTTATTTTTCTCTTTTGATGACACATCTACATACCGAGAGTTTTTTTTTAAAACGAACAAGTTTAAAAAAAATCCCTTCTCTCTATTCGGCATCTAGCACTTCTCTCAATTCGGCGATTACAGGAAAAACACGTCATTATTTTTTTTATCCTATGATGACTTTTTTATGTTTTTCTTTTGATGACACATCTACAGACCAAAAGGTTTTTTTAGACACCTCCACCAAATTTTTACACGCAGCCGTTCTCTTAATTTGGCGGTTACAGGAAAAACAAGTTTCAAATTAATATATACGTTACTCTGATGAGACATTCTGTAACATACGCTTTTCTTTGTAGACAAACAAAGAGGTTTGCTTCAAATTCCTCAATCTTTTAACAACGGCGTTTTAAGTGGATTGATAGCGACCTCGGCGAAGTAGAGCGTTCCGGCCGGATGTAACATTACGGGAATCTCTGCTAATTTGTTTGCTTTGTTTTGTACTGACGTTATACTAAGATGGACGACAAACAAGGATAAAACAACATTTTTGTCCTAAATTTTGGTTTAATTTATTCGGGAGGAACTCTCGCATAAGCTGGTATTCATGGAGCATGAAGTTTGAGCAAAGACACATGACATAAATTGACATGATACCTGGGAACGACGATATCTGAAGGATTTTGATATTATAATTCTTTTGAAAAATGTAAATGTTGATTTAAAATAGTTTCTGAGCGAATCCCTCGATAAGGAACGAATTTATAAGTTAGACTCAAAAAATTAGCATTGCCTTGGACATCAGGGCTTTAAACTGATTTCGAAAACTTTCAGGCGCGATTACTCCTACAATGTAAGCGGTGAGTGTATTTTATTTTAATTTCATTAAATTGATTGGTTATTTCTCTAGCGTCGCGTTTAGCCACTTTTTTTAATTAGGTCCTAAATTAATTACAATTAATTAAAACGTGAGAGCGCTCTGAGAGTTACGCTAAATATGCTATGCCATTAACAACCTTTTACCACCAATGCGCAAAAACAGTTATTCTGTGCTAGCGCTACGATAGAAAGTTTAGTATGCGCCCGGTCCCCGGCGCGAGCGGACGCAAAACCTGTGCCTGACGCTTCGTCAACGCTGGATTTTTATTGGTCGAACCCTACAAAATTGACCCTGATTATTTCTTCGCGTGTTCGCCTATTTCGGATATTTTTCTGACGTCTCATGTCGCCTTAAGATTGGTTTCCCTTATTTTGCTGATATTTTATTTTATTCAATATTCACATTTGTGAATTTCCTGATTTCATATTCATGAATTCTCAGAGAGAAACGTCCGTGGCGCCGAATTAGTTTTTTATGGTTTTTCGGCTTTTCGAGTAGGTTTTTGGGGTTTTATTAGTAGTTACAAGGAGGATAAGCGATGCCATGGAGTTTTAGCTTATAATAGGTACGTAATTTATGAGAAATTTCTTGAAATTTGAAAAATGCGAAAATACGCACCTGAAAAAAGTTTTGGTAAAATTTCTTTGCAGATGAGATTAAATACAACAAATGAAGCCTACTTTCATTTTAGTCAGTTATTTTGCTCATCTGTGGCTGCAAGTCACCACCTTAAAACAAAATACATTATTGGAAAACTTTTCAAAAAATTCTTTTTTTCCGAGTACTTTCTCAAAATGAGCTGATTGATGGGTATACTCACTTTCATCGCCTAATGCTTCAATCAGTAAATAAGAATGAAGGTGATACTAATCAAACTTCTGGGGTACTAAATGCTGATTTTCAACCTTTGCTGAAGCAGCGTTACAGAGTTAGTTACTTCTACGCTGTTAGTTCAACAACATAAAAGCAGAATGCTTCTTTATTAAATATAATATCGCCGTTACGGGCAGAACGATTCTAAATGATCAAATATTGGAAGTAAAGCAAGGTTAGCTTTTAAAGCCGAATTAGCCAGAAATGCGAATTTTAGCGAAATTTAGATATTTTCATTTTTTATTTTCCGAAATTTCTATTTTTTTTTTGCGAAAATTTCGTACCTACTCTACTCATAATACACAACAAAAAGAAACATAAAGAAATTCTGTACGTCGTTGCAGATTCTACAGTTATTAGGCAGCCACAAATATTTATTATATATTGCCGGTGGCAGATCCACTGGCCAATTCGGAATAAGGATTCAAAGGTTGCTGTGTGTTAGCAAGCCCGCCTCATTTGTGCTGAATCAACAGACGTAGGAAAACATGCTCTTGAGAAACAGTAAGTCGCCAAAGAAATGTTATTGGGACAAAATCGTCGGATTCCTTTGAACGTTACGCTTTTGCGATTATAATACTATAATATATGTAAATCAATCCGATTTTATTTCTGTATTTCCACGGGAAAAGATAAAGCAAGGGGAACCACGGAACTACGGGAGCTTTGGGAACAGCGGTAACCATTAACAACTGGTAAAGGTTTACAATATTAGAAAAATGTTAAAAATTGTTTTAAATATTTCAAAAAGGCTAAATTTTGAACTAAAATTTGCTAATAAATTGACGAATGTGCTGATATGCACTGGTGCATTCGTAAAAATAGCTGATGTCGTTAGATATCGTTATACCAGCCTGGGGTGACTGGTCCCGTTATAGTCGACACCGCCCTACTGTTACGTCCGTAGCGGTCCGTTGGTGGCGAGATGTTTCGTGCAGCTTGGGCCACAAGATTCATTTTGTTATCGGACCAACTCAACTTACGATTCAGCTCCTATTCAGAAGCCCCCTCGTGCGGAAGGCTATATATTAATCATCTCCCATCTATAGTAGCTCACTCAAATATAACTTTGTATGCAGATGACACCAGTATAAGCTTTGCAGATGCCAAAATAGAGAATGTAGTGAAAACGTTAAACCATGAATTGGCTCTGTTGAATACCTGGTTCGAGAAAAATAATCTGTCTCTTAACACATCCAAGACAGTATCCATCCTCCTATCTTGTAGAAAAAATAAGGTTATGAACAGTCAAAATTGAATTATCGGTGCTAACACAGTTGCCAATATTAAAAGCCATACATTTCTGGGTTTAGTTTTAGATGAAAATTTAAGGTGGAATGCACACGGAGAGGAATTAAGCGACAGACTATCCAGCGCCTGTTTCTTACTAACGCAAATAAGGAAACTGATCAGTGTTAAACACACCAAAATAATATACTTTGCCTATTTCGAGTCAATTCTTCGTTACGGGATTCCCTTCTGGACACAGTGTATAGTAGTTTTAAGGCAACATATTTTCTCTCTCCAAAAACGAGCCATAAGAATATTGATAAACCTTAAACTTAATGAATCATATTGTGGTCACTTCAAAAATCTCAGTATTCTAACGCTACCATCACTATACATATTTGAATGCATAAAATTAATATAAAAAAACAAAGGAAAAATGAAGACCCAAAAAGAAATTTACTCGCATTTCACCAGATGTAGGCACAATTTAGCATTACCCCGTCCATCTCTGGAATTATTCAAAAGGGATCCAAGTTACGTTGGAATGGCGTGTTACAATAAACTGCCTGAGAATATCAAAAGTATATGTAGAAACGGAAAAATCACCCAATTTAAATCGAAATTAAAAGGCTACCTTATTGCGAGAGAATTATATAATATTAACGATTTATAATTAGATTACTGACAATTTCCATCTCGATTTTTTTGATTTAACTTGACATTTGTACCATTTTATTGATTATTATATTATTACTATTATTTCTAATTGTCTCCCATAATCAATTATAATTCTTACTTACAGGACCATTTAATTTTAATATTATAATTTCATGACTATCTGTATTTATAAATATCTAATATAACTCAATTATGTGGTGAGTCTCTAATGAAATATTTAGTATACATTTTAAAGTTATTTTAACATTAAGCGGCTATATAAAATGTCTAAACAACTATGTAAAGTTTTTTGAAGACAATAAATGCGATTTGATTTGATTTGCTACCCCGGGTAAGACTCTCGCGTCTCAGGCCTCACAAGCTGGTGGACCGGTTTCTCCTGGTGGAATTGCATCCCGGCGCTACTAGACGGTTTGCGCACCGTTCGGCGACGTCAATCGGTTGTGCACTCTGACTTATTGCTGAAGGAGTTTGTAATATGTAAATATACTGTCTCCTACGCAGCGGGAGTGGACGTTGGCCTGCTGTCATGCCACTCTTGAAATAACCTTGAGCCACCCGATCCCGTGTGGCACTACGAGCAAAGGACGCCCAGGTCCACGATAAATTCAAATTGAATTACCGCTCTAATACAGCAGGTACAGGCCGCGTAAGCGACTGCGGACCCGTAAACAGTCGGAAGGACGAAGGGTATACTGAAGGTTAACTCTAGACGGAGATATCCTACCAAAACTGGTAGTTAGCGGGTGAGGCTGCCTGATGTTGGCCTCTAACGGGCTTGTTGGCGGAGCTAGACAGTAGATTGGCTTGTCTCTAAGTCTTCTACGTTCATCCCACGACTGAAAGAACGATTAGACATCGTTATACCTGCCTAGGGTCACGGGTTCGTCCGTTGCAGTCGACACCGCTCTACTGTTCCTTCCTTAATATTATTTGCCCTTTATCACGTCTCATTGTTTTTTTTTTATAACGTTTTTTTTATGTTGGATATCAATTGCATCAATTACGCCTTCCTTGTTTATTATTATTAGGTATAGTTTAATACTAATAGATTTAAAGATTTTTTTTGTAAAATTATTAATTTTTTCAAATACCTAACTTATTCTTAAAATTAAGTGATTTGTAGTATGCACAAGCCATTTTTTACTTTGTGTGTTTGCCTTGGTACGGGTCTATGTTTAGTTTAGGCAGCGTTGATTTGAATAAATACCCGGATATAGTGCATTCTATTTCGCTACTATTTACAATGTAGCTTCTAATAGTGCTAACGCAATAGTTTACAGCAGATAATCATCTTGTGCTTTTCTTTAAATAATAAATTAACCTGAATAATATTTTTAATTTAAGTAGTATTCTTATTTAATAATAATAAATTAACATAAATAAAAAATAAATGTTAGCAACATACATTGCAACTGAAATCCTGTGAATTCCATCATTGTGCAGTAACCTCTATAATGTACTGTGTATGGACATGCAGTAATGTATCGTTTCAGATAGGCGAAACACTGGTGTCGATATCCATGAAACGCTTTGTTCGGAGTGGATTTATCGACACCGACACGTCGATTCACCGCTGGATAAACCTGACACTACTGCACCACTGACCACTAACGTATTTATCAGACACCATTATGCAAGCCTTCAATTTCTGAAATGCTCAACCTATATTTTGATCGAGCGCTGAGTAATAATATATTCCAACCAATCCGTAAAATATCGACATAATAAAAAAACGGGTATGTCACCCCAACTATTTCCCGTCAAGTAGGCGAGGACTGATTTAATCTGATTATTAATTTTATAAATAAAGTCGATGGGCGCCCTCTCTCGGCCGGCGGTCGAGCCCGGTTGGGTTCCATTGCAAGCCATCAGGCGGCGCGGTTGGTTTCTCTGTTAAGGGCGTGTTTGGGCCAAACGCCAACAGATAGTGTTAATATATAATTCTAAAGTTGAATATTATTAGTATAAGTTATCTGCACACTCTGTCTCCGTGACAGAGTGCGCAATAAAGAGATACGAAGGGGCAACTAGTGTTGTCAACTACAACGGGCGAGCCCGTCACCTCAGGAAGTTTTATCGATTAGTCGTTCTATCTCCCTGAAGTGAGCGCAGAAGACTTGGACAGAACAGTCCACCGTCAAGCTCCGCCACAAACCCGTAAGAGGCCAACGCCTTAACCGCGAGATAGCAAGGAGTGTTACCCAGCGGGCTTACACTTACGCCCTTACTTCCAATTGCGACCAGATTACTCCAGTCTCTCGGTTGGTTACGAGATCGATGTCGCTTGCGCGGTCCTCTCCCTTACGAAGCGGTGAAACGGTGTATACCGAATCTATCGCGGACTACGGCATCCTTTGCCCGGCTGTTCAGGATCGGGTAACCGAGGGTCGTTTCAAGAGCAGTCGCCGTAAGGTCCGCAACCACCTCCGCTCTATAGGAAACGGTACTGCTTCCAGACTCCCCCGAATGTTAGTCAGAGTGCGCAATCGATTGGCTTATGCCGCACGGTGCGCAGACCGTCCAGGAGCACCAGAAGGTTGATTCCTAGGGGAAACTAACCCTAAGGCCAGAGTCCTATCCAGGCTCGCACTTCATGCCTGGAGGTCGTCGGATGGGTGTTGACCCATGAGTGTGACCAACCCTGAACAGAATGGGTCTTCGTGTACAGAATGGGACGAGGGCGCACGGGGGTGACAGGCGTTATGAAACGTATCGCCAGACTGACGTGGGGCTGGGCAGGTCACGTCACAAGGCAGGATAACGCGAGGTGGCCGAAGAGGCTTGTCCAGTGGAGACCAAGAACCACAAAGCACGGCGTAGGGAGACCACAACTACGATCGCTGGACGACATCAGAAAAGCAGCAGGGGCCAACTGGCTGAGGGCAGCAGCTGACCGACAGACATGGGAGAAGAAGGAAAAGGCCTACGTCCAGGAGTGGACCAAACCAGGCTGAGAAAGAATGAAAAGAAGAAGAAGTATAGGTTGTATATGAGGTATTCCAACCGAAATTTCACAATGTAAGTTCGGCCCGAGCTTACATTGTGAAATTTAATTCACAATTAAATTAATTAATAGATGGAAGATTGAAATTTAGTGCACAATTTAGTACCCATAGTACATGTACTAAATTTCAAATCTCAAGTCCAATATTTCAAAAGTGATATTTGACTAGTGCGCCCCCTGGTAGACTGATTTCAACCACTTTTAAACTCTTTCCATGATATGATGCCTGCATACCAACTATCAGCTCAATCGGATTAAGCGTTTGGGCGCTATAGTGAAGAAATACACACACACAGAAACACACAGATATATATATAAATCTGGAAATGGTCTTAATCGTCTCAAGGGGAGCTCCAAAATAATATTTCCGTCTTCACCTCAAAAAAAAATATTTCGGGTTTACAATACTTTCCCTCCTGGTCGGTTGGTGGACCGGGAGAGACGTCTGAAAGACTTTTGATACTTTCAACATACTGGGGTCAAATTAAGACTTCAACATTAGAATAAAATGAAATAAAAATGAAACTACAACTTGCACAAACAATAGAATAACTTTATTGTGCTATAAAAACATAATAATGAATATTACACTGGTTTTATAAAAAGGAAAATTTATGCACAAATGGCGAATCGCTATAGCGATATCTTAGAGTCAACTATTTGACAAACATTGTGGCTGATTGTCGATGAGCAATGTGGATTTTTTAATAAGTATTAAGTATATAATCAATACAACGCATTGCAGACAAAACCAGTAAGATTTTGCAACTGTTTCTCACATAAAATTGAATAAATCTACATCTACATATGTATAAAAGAGGCAAAGTCCTCAAGAACTCACTTACTGACTGACTGACCAGATCATCTATCGAGTGTCATGGGGCGTTTACACTCTCGCGCGAGGCGCGATGCGAGACGTAAAACCATGTAGTAAACAAACGGAACAGAGGCAAAGTTTCTAGCAAGTAGGTAAACATTTTGTACGCTCGTTAGAAGCTTTGCCTCTGTTCCGTTTGTTTCTGATATGGTTTTTCGTCTCGCCTCGCGCCTCGCGCGAGAGTATAAACACCCTATCACAATCGCTTCAAGCATTTTGAAGTTATGGTGGAATAAAGAAACGAAAAACATAAAAAGATATACTCCGAACACATTATACTCCTTTTTTGTTGGTCAGTCGAGTGAAAATTTGTCTAATCTGTCACACTCCAACGCTAGACTGAGACAAACTTGCTAAATTTAATCACCGGTGGTATTTATTCAAACTATTTGATTGGAGATACACTGGTGTAAAATGCCAGGTTGTCTACATGGATTGTTGAATGTACATTCAACACCAATATTTCCCGCCATATAAAACAATTCTCTCAAGTAAAACACCATTTTATCTTATACAGCGCCGTGACTCGACATCATTACTTTAAACTTTTAAACTAAAAACGGACAATTCCACATAGGATGACTTGCACCAACCGGCCTGTTAATGACTGCTAACTGTGGTTAGCTAAACACGATAAACAATTTAACAGCCGGTTAAATTATGACTACTTGCACTAACTATTTGGACGTTCCGGTTTACTAACGCTGTTCGGAGTCCGCAAAAATTATGTTTGAGTGTTGGAGTATAACCATAGACACAACTGAAATCGAGATTGCTCGCCTCAGCCAATCACAGCACAGTTCAAAATGGCGGACGGGAGGTTCTCAGCTCATCAGCTGTCAAACTGTCACACGCTTTTGTTCATTTCTCGCTTACGCGTCTTTCCTGATCATCAGACATAATATATAAACGTTTTACGAGTGCGATAACCCAAAAAAAAAACAAGAAACGGCGGCGCAGGCGACGCGATCAAATCTAACCTCGAAAATTGACAGCTAGCGTTTGACAGCTCGCTAACTGCTGGTTAGTGGCGCTAACCGGGCACCACGGCTCGGTTAGGGAATTTAACTGCCGTTAGCTTAACAAAGCGAGCAAGCAGTTTCGAGTATTTAACTGTGGTTAGACTTTGTAAACACGGTTATCTATCTTAACCGAGCTTGGTGCAAGTCGCCCATAAAGTCATAAATGAATCCAGAAGCTACATACCGCAATTAGTCATTTCTAAAGTTTCTCAGTTTTCTCATTTTTTTTCTCATGAGAAATTAAACTACGGACTTCTCGCAATAAAAAGATGGTAAAAGTAATTAAAGATTCAGTTTGAAACTTGCGCCGGCTTAAAATGGGAATAGAGCAAAACTATCACTGAGGCGAATTTTGATCGGATTATATGCAGAGCGGACCGAATTCGAGGAGACCGCCTGCGGGAAGCCCGTTCTCGTAACTTGCCCGCCAGGCGGTGAGCCTTATTAACTTCAACTTACTGGGTCGTGCGCCTATTGTTCGCTAACAATATTCCCTCAATATACTCGCTTCCAAGGCGATCGCGTTGCATGCAAATAATAGTTTATTGGCGCTTGAACGAATTGCTATCGTTAGCTCTGGAAGTTATATAAGTACTAGGATAATGCATGTGCTTTGCGCGGCAACCGGAGATCATCTAATTCGAATAAAACTATAATCTATAGCTTTTTTTATGTTTTTTTTCTGGAGTAATAATGAATACAAATAGACGTCAATAGATGTCAACTACAACGGGCGATCCCGTGACCTCAGAAAGTTTTAACGATTGGTCGTTCTATCTCCCGCGAAGTGAACGCAGATGACTTGGACAAAACAGTCCACCGTCAAGCTCCGCCACATGCCCGTAACGCGAGATGACCCAGCGGGCTTACGCTCACGCCTTTACTTCCGATTGCGATCAGATTACTCCGGTCTCTCGACGGTTCCGAGTTCGAGGTCGCTTGCGCGGTCCTCTCCCTTACGAAGCGGTGAAACGGTGTACGCCGAATCTATCGCGGACCAAGGCGTCCTTTGCCCGACTCTGAACCGGGATCGGATGGCCAATGGTCATTTCAAGAGCAGTCGCCGTAAGGTAGGCAACCACCCCCGCTCTATAGGAAACAATACAGTTCCCAGACTCCCCCGACTGTTAGTCGGAGAGCACAGTCGATTGGCTTGCGCCGCTCGGTGCGCAGACCGTCCAGGAGCGCCAGAGGTTTGATTCCCAGGGGAGACTGGTTGACCCAGTGTCCTACCCAGGTTCGCACCCCATGCGTGGAGGCCATCGGATGGGTGTTGACCCGTGAGTGTGACCGACCCTGAACACATGGGTCATCGTGGCCACCTCATCATGGGCCCATTAGCTCCCACTCATCTTGTAACATCTTGCGGTGTCAACTACAACGGGCGAGCCCGTCACCACAGGACGTTTTAACGATTAGTCGTTCTATCGCCCTGCAGTGAACGTAGAGACTTTGGACAGTACATTCTACGTCCAGCTACGTCACAACCCGTGAGAGTCCAACGCCTTACCGCGAGTAAGCCAGGAGTAAACCCGGCGGGCTCGAGATACTCGCGCCCTCACTTCCAATTGTGACCACATTTCTCCGGTCTCTCGATTGGTTCCGAGTTCGAGGTCGCTTGCGCGGTCCTCTCCCTTATGAAGCGGTGAAACGGAGTGCACCGAATCTTCGCGGACCAAGGCGTCCTTTGCCCGCCTCTTACCCGGGATCGGATGGCCAATGGTCAATTCCAGAGCAGTCGCCATAAGGTACGCAACCACCCCCGCTCTATAGGAAACAATACAGTTCCCAGACTCCCCCGACTGTTAGTCGGAGAGCACAATCGATTGGCTTGCGCCGCACGGAGTGCAGACCGTCCAGGGGCGCCAGAGGTTTGATTCCCAGGGGAGACTGGTTGACCCAGTGTCCTACCCAGGATTCGCACCCCATGCGAGGAGGCCGTCGGATGGGTGTTGACCCGTGAGTGTGACCGACCCTGGACACATGGGTCATCGTGGCCAAGTCATCATGGGCCCGTTAACCCCCAATCTACAGGAAACAATACAGTTCATCTTGTAACAATATGTAACCAAAGGATTCACTGCGAAGTCAAATGAGCCCAAACATAATGCGCTTACTGATAGCCATCAAGGAGTCCCTTTGACCGCCACCCAGTTACATTATCATATGATACGATACTATATATTATCAACCGAAATGCTTATCTTATGAGATTATAACAGATTTAGTATTAAATATGGTAGTTAATGTAATATAGCTCTACTTGCTAATGTCGAACAACCTTATAATCATTCCTGAGTGACCTAATTTTGTTTTTACGCGAAGTCTTAGAGGTTCTTTCAAGATAACGCGCTAATAGCCTTATAATAAACGTTTATTATGGCTGTTTGCAAACAAACCTGCTAAAGTTACTAAGGAGATTAAATCTTTAGTCTATGTTAAGTATATCTATTGAGGGCATCAAGCTGAAAAGTTGTTTCTACAAAATTTGCACAATCGACTTCTTAGGGCAAATTGCCCTGTTTTGTCTATTGTACAAAATACTGAAAGGGTTGCGTTTGATAAATTATATGTGATCGCTTTTACTACATGATTGAAGATTGTCTGTCTTGATCATACACCGTGCATGATATGATTGAAAATTGCATTGTTGATCATACGCCGCGCCGCGCTCGACCAAAAGTAGTATAACTATGGAACTACTTTAGCAATCATAAAAAGAATAACTGCGTAATGATTGCATTAAAATTTTGTATATAGAATATTATATTCTCATTTTGTAAAATAATTAGATAACTATGAATAAATATGAGAAAGTCGAAAAATTGTAAAAAAATTCTAACTTGGCATTTTTAACTTGTACTTGTCTTACGGATAAATACGGAACACTGTTTAAAAATTTTAAATAGCATCGTGATCTTTTTTAGATTCCCTAATAAAGGTAATATTTCGTTTTGCTTATTTACGTACAAAAATATTTAGATATTAGCTCATAAAAACCACTAACAATTTTGATGATTTCTCGAAGAAAAAAATGATGATGTTTGACAATGCCATTTTGCCAGAAATATCCGCGAAATGACGCGCGAAATTATTCTAGGGGCCGTCTATGTATCTATCTATAGTAATAATGAGATATTTGGTATGGATTTTAGAATGCGTTCGAATTAGAAAATATTATTACTATGCGCTCCGGGAGCAAGCCGCCAATATTGGTCGTTACGTAGTCAACGGTGTTCGGACGTGCAACCAAATTTGGTCGTTAAGTAGCCGAAGATTAAAGACTTGAAATTCCATACACATTGTGAAATTTTGGTTTGAATATCTCATATATACAAGCTGCAATAATAATATATAAATTCCGCCATACATTGCAATCAAAACGCCGATCCTCCCGAGGAAATATTGGACTCATGGACTTGAAATTCGCTGAGCAGATGCCTTGTTGGGCCGAAATCCTCGAAATCATTGAATTTTCGTCGGTAAGTATGCGTAATATGTGTAAGGCCTTCTATCCACTTAAGCACACTCAGGCGAATAAACGGCTCATTTGGCCGAGCCGCTTAAGTGCGGACGACTGAGCACGCTTGCCTCGAACAAGTCTGACCGTGCTCAGGGCGAGCCCACACCTTGTCAATTTTTGTCCGTGCTAAAAGGCGCTAAGTGCTTTCTCGGAGCTCAGTATGAACAGTTCTTTAGTTAAACGTGAAAACATGACGAGGCTGAACGAATACTGAGCATTTTCTATTTCAACGTTGTTGCTCGTTCGACCTAAAGTTTTAGTTTGTTCCTCTAATCCCGCTCACACGAATGAGCTATTCATTCTCGTGAGCGTCAAGTAGATACAAAGTGGATACGAGGATACAAGGATCAAGTGAATGCGAGGCTTTAACGATTGAATTGAACGTGTGTAATACGTTGCATTCTCACTATCCGCGCTCGTCGCCAATAATCCCTTTCAATCAGGTCAACCTCCTCCCTGAAAGGATTCACGATTAATATCCTACCATTAGTCCTTGGCTTTTTGCTAGGAAAGTTTTGGGTGAGATTTTTAAATCAACATTTTTGCCCCCCTGTTGCATGTAAATTATCATTTAAAAACTAAACAATACTTCGTTACCTTCTATAACTCCTTACGTACTGTAACGTCGGTTATAATTTTCATATATCGACATGTAAAGTCTCGGTTTTCAACCAAATTCCACCGCATAATATTCCGCTGGTTATAAAGTATAAAACTTAATCAGATACGTCGAGAAGAAAAAATACGAAAATTTCGTGCGTTGAAGAGGATACTACTTGATATTTTTTACGTGAGACGACATACACTACAAGCAGGCAGGAACTTATGTTAGAAAGATTAAAAATCATTTATATACCAAATTATTCATAACTTGTACCTGATTGTTTCATTTCTATAGCAAATTGTGTGCCTACTCAATCTGGATTCTAACCAGCTAAGTAAATGAATCAAATTCATATGGTACTTAAAAATGGTCAAAAATTCATATGGTACTGCACATGGTCTTTTGAGACGGATTTGAACCAGCGACATATGGATGAGGTATAAGACCATTTAAATTATCAATATTGATGTTGATGACCATTTAAATTATCAATATTGATTATCAATATCAGTACGTCAAAGAAGAAATGTTCATATACTTGCTCTCCTATATCGTGTACTCTCCCAATTAACACCATCCTATCTCCACGAGCTTTTTAAGCCACTAAGTTCCCACGGTCTCGTACTTCGGTCAGCCTCTGACAGTTTATTAAAAATTCCGAGTCATAATAGTGATTTCTATTCCTATTATTTATGTGTCCGTGGTGCAAGACTCTGGAACGATCTCCCAGCAAATATACGAAACTCGCGTTCTTTACCATCGTTTTTAAGACTCACCTTAAGGATTACTACCTTTCTTAGAAGTAACCAGTTCTTCCCTTTCTCTCCTGTTCATCTCCCAATTAGGAAATTAGAATTTAAAACTAATAATGCCCGAGGAGAGGACTCCTCGGGCATTATTAGTTTTAAATTCTTCCACTTGTCGGTATGTTATAAAATAATCTTTATTTTCACAATGCGCGCATGCACCACTGTGTTTAGGTTAGTTGTAAGACATTGCCATATGGCAATAAGCTCGCCTTTTTGTATACGAATTAAGTGCAAATAAGGAGTTTATTATTATTATTATTATTATAAAAAGATCTTATTTTCTTAAATTAATATTTAAAAGAAACCTATTATTACTTATTACTTAGAAACCTATTTCTACTTATGAGTTATAAGTTTCATAGGAAATATTTATATAAAAAAATATTCGTGTCCCCCGAATTATTAAAACCTGATCAAAGCGCATTTATCAAGGCACATTGATCAAAGCATATTTATCAAGAAGTGTTTGTCAGACTTCTTTGTAAACCATTTTTTTTATATATATAAACATATAATATGAGCAGGCTTTACGTATAAGAATTCAGAAATTGCAAATTTCTCACAAAATATTTTTCGTTCGCTCGAAGAAAAAGTCGTCTGAGTGAATTTCGCCCCTTTAATAATCTGAGGAAAATTGCCTCTTGGCGTACTAGTTGACTTTTTACCCGGTTTCTTCCTGGTAAATTGAAAGCACGCGTACACTTAACGTGAAATAATATTGTTAAACATGGAAATTATTATTTTATGGTATACCTCGTATGGCGTGCAGAGCGACAAAAGGAAAAATATTGTGACCGCGATTTTTTTTTGCGTGATGACAAATATTTATTTCGAGCGATTAAGACTATTTCCAGATTGAAATTTGTTTGTGTGTGACTGTCTGTCGGTGTGTCTGCGTGTCTGTGTGTATGTATTCCTCCACCATAGCGCCTAAACGCTCAATCCTATTGAGCTAAAATTTGGTATGGAGGCATCATTTGGTCATGGCAAAAATTGAAAAGATTATGGTTGAAGTCGGTCCACCAGGACTCACTAGCAAACAATCTCGGAATATTGAACTTGAAGACTTGAAATTTGGTACACAGCCATGTTGGGCCGAAAGCACATTGTGAAATTTTGATGGGAATACCTTATATACAAGCTGTGATCAAATACTACATTGTGATCAAATATTAACGCCGAGCCGCCCGAGGTTAGCCGAGACGAAACTCGCCACTCTAGGCCGTACCGTAGCGGAATCCAAACAGGTGCATTTGTCTGCAGAGAGAAGGCGCTCATCGATTCTATTTATGAAATTAATATTCAGATGAAATCAGTCCTTGGTTGCTTGCCGGGAAAGTCTTGGGATGAAACACCCCTTTTTGTAATAGGTAATCATAAAGTAAAAATGTATTTTACAAAAATGTACCTAATACGTTAAAAAAAAAACATGTCGAAGCCGTACAAAAAATCGAAACAATATAGGAAAAGTCAATCAGCTAAATAAGGACATTATCAAAATGAATGAAACTGTACAAACCAAAAACAATGAAAATCTAATTTACATATCTTAAAGTTTTATATCGAGGGACTTCATCCTGATTTGTGCAAGGTCGGTGAAGCCCCAGATCTACGATTTTTCCGAATCAGGGCAAAAACTTGACATTGGCACCCCTCCCCTTCAGGATTTGAGAATAAAAAAGCTTACAAGACAACTATACCAGGTGGGTTAATTTGTAACTGGGGAATACGAACCCTTAAATATAAATAAATGTGTACCCTTCTTTACTTATTTGCTAATAACTTTCCTTATGTGTCACACTTATATACAGGTTGAGTTAGTGAAATCCTTCAAGTAGGTGTATCAGCACGAGCAAATAAGTACATTTAGATTATTTTTAACAAAAATCCTAACGAAAAGAATAGATTCTTCTTTTTTTTGTAACATTGAAAAACACGAATCACAAATAAAAGTTTGACAAGTGTTGAGCGAGCTGCGCTATGTAGCAATAGGTAAAAAATTGCAAATAAACAATAATCGCGATATTTTACTTGCGCTAGATAGCGCCACCCGCTCAACTCTATACTATTTAAGAGCCCTATCACATATTTTTTCCAGAAAGGCAAGAAAAGTGGATTTTTGGCGTTCTAATTCCAAGAAATGAAGAGATTTCTACAAACTTTAATTACTGAATTACCTGGACCATTTCTTGATGTTGACCATAGCGGCCTTTAATTTTAGATATAACGAATATTATTTACTTATTCAGCCCATTTTCCGAAAGTCGTTATTCGTAAAACGCTCGGAAGGCAAACTTTGAGCTCCTTAATACAGTAATATCACTACAACGAAAACCGTATACTATTTTTTTTTATGTCCGTCATGTATTCTTGTTGACCATAGCGGCCTTATTTTTTCGTTTTTTGACCACATATCCAAGGTATACATTACTTACAATTACACAAAATTTAAAAAAAAACTTCCTGTATCATTCTAATTTTCTCAGAAATAAAATAAGATTCTTATATAATACTTATACTATATTAAAGTTCACTCTTTTAGCAATACGACATAATATAAATTATTGTCATTAGAAAGGAGAAAACACTGCAAAAAACAATTAGAAATTGTGTATATATTTGCTTGCGCAAGAGAAGAGCGCTCAGTGCCGCGGTTTTCTCCCAGGGTTGAATAGTTATTTATTTATTTTTTTATTTATTTATCCTATCTTTTATAGTTACATCCAAAAAAAAATGCGTTCATTTTTTAAACTCATTTTAAAAGAATACCTACGCTATTTTGTAATAGGCCTCTTAAAACAAAAACAAAAACTGTGATTCATTTGTGTTTTTCCCAAATAAAATATCAAAAGTTGCTTATTTGCTCATACAGATTCACCCGCTTCAAGGATGCCAATAATTAAAAACTCAACCTGTAGAATACATACAACCAGTGCAGACAACGCACAAGCCAGACTGTATACACACCCTCAATCCTCAAGCCTCGCAAATTTTACTATCTTATTTTGCTACAACTTTACACCTTGAGTTTTCCTTTCCGCGAAAGGAATTTGGGTGAATTTCTTATATGCGTGACATCATACACACTGCACACGC
Organism: Micropterix aruncella; assembly: GCA_944548615.1. Classification (NCBI taxonomy): domain Eukaryota; kingdom Metazoa; phylum Arthropoda; class Insecta; order Lepidoptera; family Micropterigidae; genus Micropterix; species Micropterix aruncella. The sequence goes on from OX155966.1 coordinate 20,701,285, forward strand.
GTTCAAAAATCAACTTAGGGTGCGTTCCAAAATCAAAATAACAATCCCTGGATGCTAACGATTAACGCGCGATTAAAAAGAATCAATGTTTTTTCTAAATGAACAACATATGAATTTGGATCACTTAAAATAGGTACCCCGTTTTGGTACCCCGCCCGGGATTGGTACCCCGTTTTACCCCTCCCCACCTAGATCTGGGACTTTGTCGGTGGTAAGGTGAATATGGGTATAGCTGTCGTCAAAGGAGTCTTTGAAAATATTAATAAGCAACTATGTCAAAATATCAGGACCATTTCAGGAGATAACAAATTTTACTATCTTATCTTGTCACACTTGACATGGGAATCCTTAGGTCCCAGCAAATTTTACAACCTAATCTTGCTACAGCTTTACACTTGAGCTTTTCTTTTTGCGAAAGAATCTGTTTTAACCACATTAACTAATAATTATAGCGACACGTTAGAAAAAAGTAGTTAGTAACAAAGAAAACCAACGCGAATTACTCGCACACTGAGTATTTTGGTTTTATAATATAAATACAAACTGTCGCTTGACGTTTAGCGTTCGTATTTATTCGGCTTCGCTCTTATAGCCACGTCCCCTTCTGTCTGAGGAGTTTTCTAGACGCGACGGGAACTCCTCTGGCGGAGATATCGCAGACACTGCGTACTCATTCAAAACTCAACTTAGGATGCGTTCCAAAATGAATGGAACAATCTATGGAACGACACGCTCTGGATGCTAAAACAGGATCACGAATGCCCCATTCGTGAAACAAGTTTTTTTTCAAAGTCATGAATTTATCATGTATGAATTTATCACCCCCTCAAACTGCACACCGGTTCACCCCGCTCTCCCTTCCTCCCCTTTAATCCGGGGCTGTGGCACAGCAGTCAGGATCAGCATTGACCTAGTTACCCCAACTTGGAGCCAACAGATCTTATCGACACGCTATTCACCCCCATCTATCAATTAAAAAGATGTTCGTCTCTTGCATAAGCATGTTTTTTTCTGGCCTCGACCATTAATCATGCGAGTTTCGGCGGCTTCTCTTTCTCACAGAAGCGTCGTTGATCAATATCGCCGATTTCTCCCGAGACGCTTTCGCCTGAAAGTTTACACTCGCACCGCATCGGTCGACTTGCCTTTACGTTCACAGTGCGGAATCGAGGTAAATATCGGCTATGGCAGTGATTTACTCATTCAAAGTCGCATCCTGCGGATGCAACAAATAAGTAAAAGCCTGGGATGTGAAACACAGCTCAATTGCTCTGGGGCCGCGCAGCCGATATGCAAACGATATTTACTTTGCAGAAAAGAGCCATACGATCCATTTATTGTTTAAACTCCCGAGCAACGCTAAAAGAGAAATTTAAAGAGATCAATATTCTGAAGGTTTATAGTCATATTCGGTATATTCGATAACATATTGTATGTTCGTAAAAACTTGCACAGGTTCCGTAGCTTGGGTGACATTCACAATAGGAACACCAGGTTCAAAAATAAACTAGCCATTACGGGCTCTAGGTTAGCAAAAGTGAGTAAATCTTTCATTGGAGACGGTGTTCGCTTTTATAACACTTTGCCTGAGGAACTAACCCTTTTACCAGACACTAAATTTAGAAAAATTGTTAAAGATACTTTGTGCTCTAAAGGCTATTATAAAATTGAAGATTTTTAAAGCGATACATTGGTCTGGTCAAGTCGTTGTTGTGTAACATAGCTATGAAAACCATTTGTAAAGTGTTATTATTATTATTATTGTTGTTATTATTATTATTACTATTACGTAAAGCCATTGATTATATAGTGTAGTAATCAATGGTAAAGCCTACAAGCAAGGCATAAATGTCTAGAAACATAAGGCGTTCGGAAAGTATTGTAAGTCTACTTCGAATAAAAATCTATCTATCTATCTAATGCGAGTGTGAATAGAGATCCTAAGAGATCCCTAGACAGTAAAAAATGCTTGTCAAGCAAGTGGAATTTTCGTGCTTGACAAGCAATTTTTACAGTCTAGAATGATGGCTTTACAAGCGAACTATAATACCTGCTGTCAACTTTCATTAATATATACCGGATTTTTCCGAACACAAATACGTAGCTTCATAATTATCCAAAATGTTGTTGGATTGAACTAAATTCGTAACAACCAAAAACGAATTAACAATTGACCACTTGGTATAATTTATTTTTCTAAATTAATATTCTAATTATTTCTCTTCATTACTAGATCCGGTAGAGCTCCCGGATCTATTCCTGACGGCCGCGAAGAGGATGAACGGAAAAAAACTAAACTGTCAAATAATTAATGTCAACGACACAAGCGTTTAAAAGTTATGGTTGAATAAAGAAACGGAAAACATACATAGATGAACCCTAAACACAGTACACTCCTTTTTGTAGGGTAGCCGTGGAAACTAGCCCCAATTAATAGGTACTCCGATAACGATTTAGATATTTTTTATTTGTATGTTTTTTTTAATACATTGGTTAAAATACCAATAATATGAAGAAAAAAGAACAGGAAATTGAACACAAAATAATACACACTATCAGCGAGTTTTCAACATTATTACGCGCTTGCACCAAGTAATTATATTCCAAGCAAGAAAGGTCCATTAAAATGACCGCCAAATAGTCCCTCAAATTTATTGTGCTTAATTAAAATTGTTTATAATACGTAATAATCTTCGGTACGCTGCGAATAAATCTCTACTAACAATGGCACTCCATTCTATGTATATTCGCGCCTTTCTATATATATCTATCCGTCCACCGCGTTCGTGTGCCCGCCTTGCGCACTCCAAATACGACAGCGAGAGACAGCGACATAAAAGTGCAAGAGTTTTGTAAAAGCTGATACTTCAGATCAGACAGTATTTTTGCCATAGAATACTGGGGTAGAGCCAGGAGGTCAGACTCCGGGATACCTGGCGCTAGCATACTAGGAAAGGTGTAATTTTAATTAGTAGCCCAAAAATGTTTTGAATAAGCTGAAAATTTATCAGTAGTCAGTGGATGCATTTTAGAATTCGAAATAAATGGCAAGACTGCTTAACAATAGAATGCGTGGTGTCAGCATTATTCCATACATTTCACAAATATTGCGCAGCACATTAGACCGATGCGTAATAGTTACCGACGGGCGTATTTGCAGGAACTTCATTTTTATGACATGTATGGAGCAATGCTCCATTGTATGTGTATATATATATAATTATTTAATATTTGTATTTAATATTATGTATATTATGTAAACTATGCTAAGTAGGTATATGTAATATACCTGCTTAGCATTATATTACACATAGCAACTAAAAAAAAAAGGAAAAAAGAATACATAAAAGTCTACCTTAGTACGGGTATACTCCAGCAAGGTAGATTTTAATCTTATTAGCCTAGTATTTTAAATCAAATTCAAATTCAAATTCAAAATTCTTTATTTATCTATAATATTACATGTATTTTTAAAATTCAAAGCTATCCTAACTAGGCCTCGCCTGTACTAAGGTAGGCTTAATATAAAAAAAGGTATAGTGGTTTTCGTAACTAGGTACTTTCGTAAATGTGTGTGAAATATCAATAAATAAATAAATAAATAGATGCTAACGGCACGCGTTGTCTTGTTAAGCAGTCTGACCATTTGTTTAGAGTTCTTTATTGCATCCACTGTCTACTGATGAATTTACAGCTTTTCCAAAACACTTTGGGGGTAGTAATTAAAATGACATCTTTCCTAGTACGCCAGCGCCAGGTGTCCCGGAATCCGGCCTGATGACTACCCCGGCATTACTCAAAATACTGTCTGATCTGATCGAGTATCAGCTTTTACAAAACTCTTGCACTTTTTTGTCGCTGGCTCCCCGACTAAAATAAATGCGGTTTTCAATACCCACGTGCGGTGCTCATTATTCATACAGGTATTAAAAATGAATAACCGTCACCATGGGGATTTACATCCGAAAGCTTTTCCCTAATATATTTCTTTCATTCCCGACGAACCCCTATTCCTGCGGCACGTCGTTATATTTTCCTTTTTCATTCATTATTTCGCTTCTTTTCAATTAAATTGAAAAGAGGGAGGTAATGCCATTCTTTCATTTCATCTCAACGTATCCAAATATTATCCAAAATGATTTTTTTCGGCGAAGTTACTTGAAAAGCGGAGGCGTATACTAAACGCCCGACCACGATCTGAACGCTTTCTGAAAGCTCAAAGTCAAACAAGTAGATACATAAATATTTACTAAAATGAAAATATTTAGAGCATGTTCCTTATTATATTAAACGACACTCGGGATCAATGAACAGGGGCCGTCCATACATTACGTAATCATAGAGGGGCAGATGGGGGAGGGGAGGGGGGGGGGGTGGAGCTGAGGCTTACGCTTGATTACGTGGGGAGGGGAAGGGGGTGCCCATCCTGATTACGTAATCAACTTTGGTAACCGCATTGCATTTTTTTGCGACTTGCGGCTCTCAGACTTGTAATAAACCAAAGAGTTTAACATTCCAATTATTAAAAAAAATTAATGTGCTAAATGCATATCATTTTTTTGTTTGTTTTTAACATACCGTCGTTAAAGGCACCTTTATCTGAAAATTGGGATATATATATCCAAAGAAATAGAATTACGTCTTTTTTAGATTAAAAATGCACATTAACCTGTGCATTTTTATATGCATTCTTAAATATATTTTCTCTTTATTACCGTTTTTACAGTCACTGCCGTCTGAAGATTAAGATCTGAAAATAAACCAAACAGTTTAAGACTTTGTAATTCTAAAATGTTTTTTCTACTTAATTTACCGTCTTCAAACACTTTACAAATGCTGGGTTCAGGATTCTTCACATTTTCCGCAAATTCAGTTGATTGCGTAATCTTGGGGGGAGGGGGGGTCAAGCCGCTGATTACCTCTGTTGACATGGGATAGGGGAGGGGATCTAAAATCCTTAAAACGAGATTACGTAGTATGTGGACGGCCCCATACGTGTAGCTAAATAAAACCTTAATATTTCGGAAATTAAGAATGATTTATTTTGTCATATTTTTGTTGTTCTATATAAACAACAAATATATAAAAATATATACAAGAACAAATGCATATATACAACAATGCATTGCATTTATATTTCGATTCTCTAAAAATCTTTCATTAATGTTTTTAGCTATTTTCTTGGGATTTCTTTACAGCAACCACGAAGCATTTTTATGTTATTTGATTAGTATTAAATATTATATAATATAGTTTTCATTTGGATAAGCTAACATTTTCAGTTTATAAGATATTAAGAGATGGTGCTGGCAGGTGAGTATAAATAAATTACCGAAGCAAAAGATATAGAACTTAATTACATACATATGTAATTAACCGCCAGGGCAAACAAGCGGGGGTAGTATCTTATCATCTCTTTATATATAAAAGTACGTTTTTAATAATTAATTATCTTATTGATTTTTGTATAGTGTATATTCTGACCACATAAATCGATTGTCAATTATTAATAACACCCTGATTTTTTAAATGTGACTTTTTGTGGCTATACCTACGTTTGCCTTCATAATTGACAGATGGTTGACCATATTCGAAATAACCCTTTAGCCAAAAAAAAGCATCCATGTCAAAATAAAACTAATATTATAAATGTGGCGGAACACAATAATCAGCAAGTACACCTAAATAAATTATGCGAGTCTGATCGAGAAATGACCATAAGAGAATTATCATTTCCACGAAAGCAGGGCGACAAACCCAACGAAAAACTAAATGTGGAACGGCGGGCGACAGAGAACGCGTCTCGGTGAGAGAAGTACAGGAGGATCGACGAATGCGGCGCCGACAAACTGACGGGGAAGATAAGGAGAGCAAGACGGAGAACATTAAATGTATAAATATATTATACAATTGTAAGACATTAATCAATGTTATCACATCTCATTTTCGATCTACGACTTGCGAATTTTATTACGGCCAAAACTACCACGAAGTAATCATATAATGGTGGTTATCACTTATAAGTACCTACCTAAGTTATGTGCTTTCATTGAAAATTGAAAAGGGTGTGTTTGAAACACACTATTTATTGCATTTCAGCGGAACTACTTTAAAACACAAAGCAAACTAATTTACTTTACTGGTGTTTAGATTTTGAAGATTGGATTAAGTCTTAACTAGATTATTTTTAATAATTTAGTAATGTTTGCTAGCCCTATTTCTGCTTTGTCAAGAACTATCATCCAAGATCGTTGATATTATAACAAAAATATTTGTTATGGGCATTTCGACATATATAGATAAGGTAATACCTATTTGTAAGTTACGTGCAATCTGGAATACTATGTTTTAACGGAAATACAGTAAGTATTGGCAAGCGGAATCCTATTAAAGCAACTCGTGGAGAAGATGTATGGCGGCAGGTAACAGTTTCATAGACTCAATGGCCGTTTTATCTCACTTGGCTCCACTGCACTTGCAATTGCACGGCCCGCCAGATTTGCCGGATTTTATTACGTAGATATCGGGTCCAGTAGGAAGATGTTTGCTGTAGTTAGCCTATTTATATAATATTTTAAAGAATTTACGAGCTAATAAACTAAAATAATTTTGATCAGACTAGGCGGCTCGATTGAGTTTTTCCTTGTCTAATATCGGAAAATAGTTCATGCAAACTATTCAGAGCAGTGCATTAAATTTGAATGTAGAAGGAACTAATGTATCTTTTCCCGCATAAAAACTACCAGCCGAACATAAAACCGACTAAATTAGTTTGAAAACATTTCGTCCGGTCTTAAATTATGCCGCGTTTTGCTCGACTGGTAGTTACATCTTGGTAAAGTCACTACCGTTCATTTTATATTCCGCCCCAGCATATTGCCCTGTCTCGCTGGTATGAACTAATTCGGATTTTAGTTCATCAAGAAACGCAATCGGGCCCATTGTTATAGAAGACACGTTATCTGGTTAAAAAAGAAGAACATTTAAAAATCCAACTTGTTCAAAGCGTCTGCGCTTATGAAACGTGTCGCTAACAGGAGGGTCATATAAAAACTTGTCTGTCATATCCTCAGAATGACCACTGAATTGTCTTCCGCGAACACGATAACTCTCGCGTGCGTGCCGGGACACAGCATCAAACAAGAACATGAGAAAGCAGTTGCCCTGGTACGTAAGGGTCTTCAAAACCCTCACTGAGTCCAAAACGACCATAGGGATATCGTAGATCTATATGTGAGACCTCGAACGCGTCAAAAAATCGAATTTGCGGTTTTTATTATTATTGGTTTACGTCACGTGGGCTTAAACTGCTTATTTCTCTTGCCATTCTCATTGCAGCGACATGTAATAGGCATAATTTGATGATTTTATCTGGTGATACCTCTTACGTGCTTAGTAGTGATTCCTCGAAAACAACTGAACTCTTTGCCAGTTTTGATTGCTAGTACAGTAAACGAATATTTTTCTTAAATTTTGTCCTATTTACACAACTAAAACTACATTACATAACTTATTATCGTTTTCCTCAAGGCCATCGACTCTCGCCAATTTTACGCGCTAAACTGACAAAATAAAAGGGACGGCCGAATGTTTACTTCGCAAAATGCCTATTACTTAAGAACTCTTTTTGAACCGATTTGAAAGAATCTTTTTTTTTTAATGATATACTTCCAGATTGGTCCCATTTTTATCACCAAAATCCTATTCTGATGATGGGATCCATAATGAATTGAGGGAACTCATCAAATATTACCATATCAAGTTGAAAATTTACATGTTGGTTCAGTTCCGATGACAACGCATTTTTAATAGCAAGCATGACCTGATTCTCCAGTCTACACCCAGGGCTAGCTTCCAAAGAAGGGACTCCTCAACGGCCAACAGCACAGACACGAAATTTTGAATACGCATTCAGTTATGATAGCCCGTTCTAAGTTTCATCATGGCATGACTGCTGCACCCAGGGTTGGCTCCTGTCGAGGAGACTCCTCGTCGGTCAACAGCTCAGACACGAAATTTTGTATATGCATTCAATTACGACAGCCCGTTCTAAGTTTCACTAAGACAGGACAGCGGCATTCAGGGTTGGCTTCCAACGAGGGAACTCCTCACCCGTTAATAGCACAGACACGAAATGTTGTATACGCATTCAATTATGGTAGCCCATTCTAAGTTTTACCATGACATGGCTGCTGCACTTATATAAATAAGTGGAGTCGGTTTTTTTTGTGTTTAAAATTTTGTCGATTATATAAAAATCATGTCTGAATAAATAAATTTAAAAAATGTGCTCGGAATAAGGGAATCAAAAACCCTGATAAGTCTGTCCCTTGCACATATATCTAAAGCATTGCTCAAACTGCTGAAACCCCAAGAATTAAAAGTGTCAGGACTAATAATTACAGGTTATAATACCCTCAACAAACACCTCAACACCATCGGGAAGGAGGAGGGTATCCACCTTAAATGTTTATTGTGGATATGATTCAGATTATGCGGATGCACTATGTGGCTTCGTCACTTCCAGTATAAAAGGCCCAATATTTTTATGATGAAATGACTTTACCTATCATCTATATACATATATAAAACAAAGTCGGGTTCGTTCGAACACTTATAACTCGAGGACGGCAGGACCGATTTTCATGGTTTTTGATTTGTTGTATTTGTCTCCGTCCCAATTAGCAGAATAGCTATTAAAAACGAAAATTGACGAAAAATTAAAATAAAAGAAATCATTTTCCCATACAAAATATAAGTCCGTGTTTATCTCATGGTCAGTTGTACGTGGCATGTTCACGTGTATGCAAATCAGCCGATTTATTTGTTCTTAAGCCTGATAAAAAACACTAAAAATGACATATCACAAGTCACAAGGTGCTTCAATGAAGAGAATTAAACTGAATGTATTCCATGTTGCACAATATATAAATAGTTTAATTCAATCATGTCTTGCTGACACGCGATTTATATACCTACTTATTTTTTGTACTTTTATATTTCTTTTGGTGTTATTATCTTAATAAAGTAGTGAACTTAGTATTTATTTTGTATTCATTGTATTATGTACTTTCATAAAATCATAAATTAAGTTCAGCTAATCTATAACACGACATTCATTGCCTGATATGCGGTACAAAGTTCGCCGGGTCAGCTAGTTATAACACAAAGGTACCGGAACATCTATACTCGTTCGTCGTAGGTTACAGTAAAAGTACTTAAACGTGACCAAATCCCAGGGTGCGTTCAATCAATTATAAAATCCCTTCACATTCTTAATGAAGCATTTCATTCCAAATCGGGAAAACACGAGACGATAATAATTAGGGAAGCGTCTCACAATTAGGACAATTAGACAGACAATTCCCCTTTCCTTAACTCCTCTTTGCTGCTTGCTTACTGAATCAGCTGAAATCGGAAGATTCTCTCACAGTAATAGGGAGATAATGAAAAGGAAAACTTTTAGGGAATTAGGGGATTTCGGGGAGACTGGAACTAGGATAAGACAATTTTATTACTATGTTTAAGATAAGTTGCTTAAGATAGTTGTTGATATAAAGTAACAGTATTTCAAATAAATTTATCAACTAGGGCTTGAAGGACCTGGAAAACGGTAGCTCTTCATACAAAACGCCAATACAAATTATTCTCGAATAAAAAAGCGCCGGGTCAAAAAACTTAGCATAGCATTATATTACGCCATAGGACAATTTGCTGTTATAAATAGGGTTAAAAACAAATTTACCGCGTGAAGTTTGAAGCATCTGTCGTTTCGGCGATGTTGCAACCGCCGTTGTCCAGAGTAGACAGTCTACCCTAGACAATAACGGTCGCAACATCCCCGAAACATCGGGTGATACAAACTTCACGCGGCCAATTTGTTTTAAGCCTATTTATAAAGTCAAACAACCGCGATATTCTTCGATTTCATACGTTGCTGTTAGAGTAGATAAAAAAATATAGGAAAGTATGTTTTTAAGAATTTTATACTAATTTTTAAATCATAATAATTTAAAATCATAGCAATAATTCAAAATAATGTCACTTCAGCACCTTGTACGATATCGTGATCTAATACTGTGCTATATTCCATGATCTATTTTTCATTCATTCGAGAGTAATTTGTATTGGTTTTTGTTTCAAGAAGTACCCCTTTAGCGGACTCTTATGTGTATCGATTGAAACCTGAATATCGCCATCAAATTCTTCGATGTCTGAAAGTCTATCATTGTATAGCATCTGAAGTATCGCAACTATCTGAAGTATAGCATTGTATCACAATGCTAGACCAAATTTACGATGGCGTTTGATTCAAATTTTAATTATTATTTAAAACTTGTATTCGACTCTATCTTCCCTTAAAGCCCAGCTATTAGAAAATATTATGCCCAGTCATTTTATATGTAAAATTGCTCCAAAACTGTTTTATTTTATATTTTTACTAGCTGATTCGTCGAACTTCGCACCGCATAACAGGCAATGAATGTCGTGTTACAGATTAGCTGAACTTAATTTATGATTTTATGAAAGTACATAATACAATGAATAAAAAATAAATACTAAGTTCACTACTTTATTAAGATAATAACACCAAAAGAAATATAAAAGTATAAAAATTAAGTATATCAATCGCGTGTCAGCAAGGCATGATTGAATTAAACTATTTACATATTGTGCAGCATGGGATGCACTCGGTTTAATTCTCTTCATTGAAGCACCTTGTGATATACGACATTTTTTGTTTTTTTTATCAGGCGCAAGAACAAATAAAGTGGATGATTTGCTGATACGTGAACATGCCACGTACAACTGACCATGAGAAAACACGGATTTACATTTTGTATGGGAAAATGTTTTTCTTTAATTTTAATTTTTCGTCAATTTTCCAATTTTCGTTTTAAATAGTTATTCTGCTAATTGGGACGGAGACAAATACAACAAATCAAAAACCATGAAAATCGGTTCTGCCGTCCTCGAGTTATAAGTGTTCGAACAAACCCGACTTTGTTTTATATATAATTTATTATTACTTTCCTGTATTGTATTATATTACTATTACTATTACTTTCCTGTATTGTATTATATTACTGAAAAGTATTGTGGACGCACTTCTGTGTGTCTGTCTGTGTGTATTCTCCTACGATAGCGCCGAAACGCTTCATTCGATTGAGCTGAAATTTGGGATGCAGGCATCACTTGGTCACAGCATGAGCTGAATATATTGTGGTTGAAATCCGTCCACCCAGGGTTGCCTCCCGACGAGGGAACTCCTCAACTGTCAACAGCAGAGACACAAAATTTTGTATACGCATACTTTTATGATAGCAACTTCCAAGTTTCATCATGACATGGCTGATGTACCCTGGGCTGGCTCCCGACAAGGGAACTCCTCAACGGTCAACAGCAGAGATTCAAACTTTTGTATACGCATTCAATTATGATAGGATCTTCCAAGTTTCACTATGACATAGCTGATGTACCCTGGGATGGTTCCCGATGAGGGGACTCCTCAACGGTCAACAGCAAAGAGCCAAAATTTTGTGTACGCATTCAATTACGATAGCAACTTTCAAGTTTCACCATGACATGGCTTATGTACCCTGGGTTGGCTCCCGACGAGGGAACTCCTCAACGGCAACAGCAGATACAAAATTCGAAAAATCGTAAAGTCAAAAAGTCGAAAAAGTCTTGACAGGAAATTGTTGGGGTGATACAACGGATTTTTCCTTCACTGTAGCTACTATGTAGTTCTGTTACGTGATAACATGGTAGATTACAGTTTTATCCTTGGAAAACTTATTTTACAATACAATTTCTATTTTGATTTAAATTGATTTTATTAAAAATGGTTCTCTTGCCAGAACCTCGTGGCTTATCGGTGTAGCTAAACGGTGGACTGCTTCTTCCCCAAGTCTCTGCGTTCACCTTACGGTTAAAGAACGAATGAATATCGCTATACCTTCCTGGGGTAACGGAATTTGCCCATTGTAGGTTACAACGCCCCACTGATCTTCGGATCTAATTTAATCTGATCTAATAGGCAATTTCACAGCTTTTCAATTTCTAAGTCTGAAATGACATCCAGTGGAAAATCAGACACTAGAATACTCTTTCAATTGTCTCTATCTCCTAATATAACCATTTCCCCAACAGCGCTGAACGTATTTCAGAGTAAAGCATTCATTACTGAAAGTTTAACGTCTCCGACGGACAGTAAAAAATCCGACAGTTAAATCGACGCAGCGGAAAGTCGCTCCCCGCCCGACGCCATCTACTAAAACTCGTTGATTTAGGCTTTTAGTTGGAAATGGATTTAGGAGGTGTGACAATTAAGAGTAAAATTTCTGGGCCCAATCGGGTTTTTGCTATTTTTTCTTGTAACTTTGTTTACCCAGAAACTACGCAATCTAAAATTAAAAAAATAATTGAGCAAACCAATTAAAAAAGTTCCTTCATAATTTCTTTATGTCATTATGTCGAAAACACGATTATACACGCAGTAAAAAACGCAAATTCACGGGGTAATTCAAAATTTGGCTTGAGTATAAGAGTTTTAGCAAAAATATTTCATTTAGTTCATTTTATTTATTTATTTAAGAAAAGCAATATATTTTTAACTGCAACTAAAGCTATCAACTACTACAGATGAACCCGTCACCTAAGGAAGTTTTAACAATATTAGATCGATCTATCTCTCGTGAGGTGAGCGTAGAAGAATTCAGACGAAAACAGTCAATCGTCTAGTTACGCCACCTGCCCGTTAGAGACCATCGCCTTACAGGAAGGAACCGGAAAAGGTACGCAGCGTGCAGCCTCGCACCCTTACTACCAGTTTGGAAGGATATCTCCGACTGGAATTAACCATCAGGATATCTCCTACCTTCTGACTGGTTACAGGATCGAGGTCGTTTGCGCGGTCCTCTCCCTTACGTAGCGGTGAAATGGTGTCTACCGAATCTATCGCAGACCACGGCATCCCGGCTCTTTACCTGGTATCGGGTAGCCGAATGGTCGTTTCAAAAGCACTTTCTGTAAGGTTAACAACTACCCCCGATCTATAGGAAACAATAATGTTACAAGACTCCCCCGGCTGAGTCGGAATGCACAATCGATTGGCTAACGCCGCACGGTAGCTAACGCCGCACGGAGTCCTACCCGGGCTCGCACTTCTGCGTGGAGGCCGCCGAATGGGTGTTGACCCGTACGCTTAACCGACCCTATACGTATTGTTCTTAGTGGCCAAACTGCAACAGGCCCCATTAGCTCCATTTTTAATTCGGTACATTATTACATTATTACTAGAGGCTTCGACTAAACAGTTAAAAAATAGAGAGCACCGCAGCCGATTAATTCTTTAAATCAACTCCGCCTAAATAGGCCTAGGCCCATATTAAAGCAAACATACAAAGTAAACAATGGCTTGTGCATACTTCAAACTACCAATTTTTCAAGTTATCAATTTAGTTAAGTTTCAAGTTTCAAATAAGTTAAGTATCGAATAATACACAAATTATTAATAAATCTAAAAACTGAGGCATGTATATATCAAACCGTCTTTTGAGATTATAAATATTACATCCTTAAGAGTTGTATACCATTGTTTTATAATTATTTTGATTTATAAGTAACATGATTTTGAAAAATAAATTTAAAATGGAATTAAAATCAAAGAAATAGTTAGAAGTAGTCTAAAGTATTTCAGATTAATACAGATCTGAATTATATTTTCCAGAATTATCCTGAAAAGTGTTATTAAAAATATTAAAATGTAGTCAAAATTAAAATAAAATAATCAATAGTCAATTGAAAAAAAAAACTATTTTCGTTGGAATTTTAAATTGAATAAGTTCTTTAGAACTTAAAATTAAAATTATCAATATAACAAATAAAATCTAAATCGTTAAAAAATCACTCTCACAGTTAAAAAATCACAAATCAAAGTATAGTCAAATAATTTATGACTCTTTTCATGATCTCCATATATAACGACTTAACGACTATCTCAACAAGAGTCATTATCTCGCCTTTTATCCGATAGAGGTAACGAAAAAAAAACCTCCACCGCGCACACTCCCCCCCCCCCAACACCCCCTACCAACAATCCCCCAAACCTCGCCCCCCCCCCCTTCTCTGGATAGTAATTTTCTCAAGTGATTATGATCGCATATGTAGAATAGTTGTAGTATTTTTATAGTATTTCCGTGGTATTAAACTGGCTATTTTACAATATCATGTAGTATTTTCTTTAATACGAAGGAATTTAAAAATTATTTGTGTCGCTTGTATAAGAGATATTCCAATTCAAGTGTAATATGGTTTCGGCTCAACGACGCATCTTTGTACCGAATTTCAAGTATTTGAGTTCAACCACAATCTTTTCAACTTTTGCCAATGATTAAATGATGGCTGCATGACAAATTTCAGTTCAATCGCATATTGCGTCTTGCGGCTATTGCGTAGGAATACACACAGAGTCACACAGACACACCGACATACTTCAGAATAATGGTCGTAATCGTTTTGGGGAGAGGGAGGATAGAGAATTTTGTCGTTATCTATAAAAAAAATGGCCGGTCACATGAAATAAAATAACAAATCAAACTAGAGATCCAAATACTTTATCGCTTTTACACGACTTCCATATATAATCAATGATAATACGAAATAGCGAATCGTAGCGACTCTCTCCGCAAGAGCTCGCCTTTTATCCGATAGTGGTAACGGAAAAAAAACCTCCACCGCGCACACTCCCCCCTTAGGGGGCCTACCCCCCCCCCCCTCCCCAACTCCCCCTACCAACAATCCCCCAAACCTTGCCCCCCCGCCAACCAAACCCCCCTCCCCTGGATAGTAATTGTCTCAAGTAATTATGATCGCATATGTAGAATATTTGTAGTATTTTTGTAGTGTTTCCGTGAAGAGATCCAAATAGTTTATGGCCTTTACACGACCTCCATAAATAATCAATGATAATACAAAATAGCGAATCGTAGCGACTCTCTTCGCAAGAGTCAGTAGTTCGCCTATTATCCGATAGGGTTAAAAATAAAAAGAGTTTCATTATACCGAATGTTTTATAAGTTCATAATAAAATTATAATAAGTTTCACAATCACGTAATGGGATTACAGAATAACCCGCTACTGTGAGATATATCAACAGCGTTCGTACTAATTTATTTCAAGGCGACGTTCACATATTCAGAGGACAGACCACAATATCCCTGATTTCATCACAGATTCCTAAAAACAATGAACCTCCGTTCGCCTTTGTCAATAAACCACAATGTTCTCTTTTAATTAAAGCAAATGTTCTGACCGATGTAACCTCGTTAACTCCATTCCCATTGACGGTAATACTCAAACGGAGGAAACCGATCTATTCCCATTTGCACTAATGAGACCACACTAACCCCTTACCAAAATTGATTGCTTCGATTTGGAGTTTATAATCGCCAGTAATTTAGAAACTGTATCTTACCAGTACAAGTTTATTTGAATGGTTATTTTAATAATAATAAACGCTTTAGTTATACGATAAGTTAAGTTTTTGCGTAGGCAATAGAGGCCTGCGCAGTAAGGTTGATTGCCTGTAGAGGCAAAATTCTACAGCTAACCTTTATTGATTTACGAAAATTGTTTGAGAGTAACTAACTCAACCTATATAATGAAAACTAACTAACCATAATAATGGGGAGAGAAATGGGTCATTGCTCTCTGCTAGAGCTCACCACTGGCCAGCCTCCCGCGGACAGGTAACCGTCAGTTTATCCCGTGGCCTTGTTCAGGGAGGTTGTAAGTTCATTGCTTCGGCCGGACAGTGTTTTTTTTATTTCTTAGAAGTTTAAGGTATATTATCTTTAGTTTCAAGGCGCATAATAAATCGAAAGAAGCTGAAAATTAAAGATAAATCCTGTGCCTTGACACTGCTTAAAAAGGGGAATCTGTGATTTCTGTAGCGAGAGATTTAGAAGTGTCATGAAATAACATTTTACAACTCAAGCGATCGTCTGTGTTGTTGCCACCTGGGGCAGTACCATAGAGAAAGCCAGTCTCTGGTGTGCCCAAGAAGACTACTTCAAGGACTAATAAGCTTTCGAGACGTGGCGGAATCAAACATCTTTGAATAATCGCAGTCGGACTTAAAAACAAACACCCTGAGCTCCTGAACAATGTGGCTAATAGGACTATTCGTCACAGCCTGCAGAAAGATCTTGGAATAGCGGTCACTAGTCACCGTGCGGCAAACAAGCTCCTTGTTACAGAAAAAATGAAGAAGGATAGGCTTAAATGGATATTTGAGACTTGGAAGAAAGCTATGTTTAGATATGAGAGCACTTTAAAATTGGTCAGGGCCGGATCGAACATGGTGCACCGTTCTAAAGCGTGTCGGGGATGACCTGAAAGTTACCGTTAAGACTGTGAAACATTCCAAGAGTGTGATGTTGTGGGGTGGATTTCATGGAAGCAAGGGTACGCTGGTTAATTTTTCCTTTAAAAGAATGTAATCATGAGAGCCAGCTCATGTAATCATGAGAGCGAGCTCATGTAATCATGAGAGCGAGCTCTTCATAATATTGATGTTCTGGATCAACAATTAGTGATTTTGTGCTCATTCGTGAGTGCGACCACTACATGCACAACGACCATAATATGAGTGTGTTAGAGTAACCAGGTAATTCCCCGGTCCTAAACCCAACATAACATACAAGGGACTATATAAAAAAGACGATACTAAGCTCTAATCACTTCGTGCTCTATGTCTCGTGCGCGACGTCTACTCCTGTTACCTAGATCCTGAAATGCTTACTTACAGTAAACTGAAATCTCTGCGGACCTAATTTCTTGATAGGACCGTTCAAAAGTAAAGATGTCCTCATTCCTCACATTCCTATAATTCCAACGGATATGCCATTTCAATTTAACCCCTCAAATGAATGGCGATTAGCTCGGGTTGCCTACGGCAAAATGTATATAAATTTATATTTACATTTACATTTACATTTACATAGAGCGGGGTTTACTATAGAGCTATAGCATTACTATAGAACGGATTACTATAAAGCGGCGCACATTTACATTTATATTTACATTTATATTTACATTTATATAAATTTATATACATTTTGTATACATTTTGCCAAGGCATCCCTTAAGGGACGCCTCACATTTGAGGGGTTAAGAGATTGCAATTCCCAATTCGATTGGCGTTAGCAATCACTATTAACAAAGCTCAGGTCCAATCTTTAGAGGTGTGCGGTTTAGATCTAGACACGGATTGCTTCTCACAAGGACAGTTATTTATATGTTGCGTATTCTAAAGTCGGCAAACCAGAAAATCTCTATATCTGCACATACAATGGAACAACAAAAATATTGTCTATCCACTAGCATTTTTAAATTAAACATATAAAAAACGTGTGTATTCTCTTTTCTTTATTTTCCATATAACCAGACTGAGCCACAGTAACGCGTGGCTTTGTACAGCTAGTTATATAATATAATACGAACCTAGTCAATAAGGTCTCGGTGTGCTTGTTAATAATCTAATATAACGTAATATAATGCGCTCTGAATAATTCAATATTGAAACCACGCTTACAATATCTCCAAATAAAGCATAAATTCATTTGATGGAATACATAATACACATGAAATAGATATGTTTCCTGTATAATGTGTAATCATTTCATGCTTCAGTGGCTTCAATATTATACAAGTGGAATACGATATCACAGGACAGATTATATGGAGAAATAATAATATTTTGTATGTCTACCTATAGAATTTGTCAAAATTATATGTCGCAAATTCAAAGTCACAAATTTAAATACAATACAATACAATCAACCACTCCAGTAGATAGGCATTCCTAGACTTGGATGCGTCACAAAATTAAATGCTAAAAATGCTATCAACTATCGTGATAGTTGTCATGGCTGTAATATTATATTCAATATTACCTACATACAAATAATCAAAATATACTAATGTGATTTAAGAGTCAGGGAGAATAATATATTAAAATAGAAAGGCAAATTCTTTGTAGAATAATCATGCAATATGCCTTCGTATTTTTTTAAAAAATGAATAGATGAATTATGTGAAAATTAGAATGTCAGCTGTCGTAATACCATCATGTTTAAAACTTTACGCATTTCATTAATCATCAACATGGAAAATAAACTCAGAATTTTCAAACTCCCTCATACCATAAATTGGGTTTCTTACCAAATTATGTATAATTATCTTTTTAAATTGGTCCTCTCCAAGGCTTTTCATTTGCTCTGGAATCTTATTATAGAAGGACAAATCTTGGTGAATAAAACTGTATCGCAATTTGCTAAGTCGCTGTCGGTTTATGTGGAGATTGGATTTATTCATCGTATCGTGATGATGAAAATCACTATTCACCGGAGCTTCTGTTAGGTGTCTACGAGCGTATATAATATTTTGGTAGATGTAAGATGAAAATAGAGTCATTATTCCTGATTCTACAAATAGCGGCTTACAAGAACTTCTTGGCGAGACTCTATATAAACTGCGTACCGTTCTTTTCTGGAGGAGAAAAATTCTTTTTGAGTTTGGTGCCATTCACCAAAACAGTAGGCCATACGTTATTAGGGAGTGGAAATATGCAAAATAAACGGATTTAGCTGCTTCTGAACCGCATAAACTTCTTATCTTTCTAATGGCGAATATCCAATTCCAATAATCCAATCATATTAGCAATTCCAATTGGCGATCAATCGAAAAATAGGAAAGAAAATATTATTTTAGATTATTTTGCTATACAGTAATCGTTAATACACATTACAGTTCTGATTGCTGATAGATTAACCCGTTTAGGGTTCGCAGAAAAACAGTGTAGTTTTTTGTAAACCATAAATTCTTTATTTGTCTGGATTTTTACGAACGCCCAGTGGCGTGTTGGCGCACTCTCTAAGGTCATGTGGTCTGCACAGCCTATTAAAAAAAAGTAAACCGAAATCTCACTGCGTCTACTACTGAGAGTAAACAGTTCCTGAGGAATTGGGCCATTAACCCCTCCTCTCGCGAAGTAAAAATTCAGCTATCACTTTTGCCCGCGACATTTTCACGCGTAAAATCGAGGCGAGTCGACGACCTTGATACAAACGATCATAACTTGTAAACCGCTATACGGATCATAAAAAAAAATACCTACTGTAAAATGATCGCATTGAAATTTGACATATAAAAAGTTATAACCTGGAAATTGGGGGAGTCGGCCGTTGGTCTCGAAAGGGATGTTAGGGAGTTACCGGGTTAGGACCTGCTCGTTATTTCAGGTCGGCTAAACTCACGGTCAACTCCTATCCAGTAGCCTCCTCGAAAGAGGTCGACCCAGGAAAGGACTCTGTTTCTTCTGCCATAGCATGGTTGATCAGTTTTCCTGGCGGGGTTCTGGGCGGTTTGCGCACCGTGCGGCGTTATCCTATTGACTGTGCTCTCCGGCGAATAACTGGTGGGGCCTGGAAAAGGTTTTACACGTTTCCTAAGTAGCGGGGGTGGATATTGACCTGATGTACGACTCTTAAACCGACTTCTTGCCAGGACGCCATGGTCCCGATAAATTTGAACCTAATTACCGCTTTAGGTACATCAAGTAGAGGCCGCGAAAGGACCAAGCGGACGGAGAAATTCGGCCGAATCTGATAGTAAAGGCGCAAGGCTGCCCGCTGAGTTAGTTAACTTGCCAGTGCTATGCGGCAAGGCGTTGTACTCTCACGGACAACTTGGCGTAGCTAGACGGTGGAATTTTTCGTCCCCAAGTCTATACGTTCACTCCAGATTGAAAGAACGATCTATATCATTAAACCTTCATGGGGTTCCAGGTTGGTTTGTTGTAGGTGACAACTCTCCAGCGAATCTACTACTGCATATACTACTTCGGACATGTTCAAAGTACCTACATATATATGCATTACTAGGTAAAAAATGACAAGGAAAAAAATGTCATTATTGGCCTTAAGGTAATAGTAAAAACACATTTTAAAAACAAGCTTTTATTACAATGCTCTGTCCCGAGCCAACCCTGGGTGCATCAGCCATATCATAGTGGAACTTAGAACGGGCGATCATAATTGAATGCTATACAGAATTTCGTGTTTTTGCTGTTGACCGTTAAGGAGCCCCTCGTTGAAAGCCAACTCTGGGTGCAGCGCCGTGTCGCGGTGAAACTTAGAACGGGTTATCATAATTAAATGCATATACAAAATGTCGTTTCGGTGCTGTGGACCGTGGAGGAGTCCCCTCATCGGGAGCCAACCCTGGGTACATAGTCAGGTCATGCTTACCATAAAAATGCATTGTCATCGGAGCTGAACCAACTTTTAAAATTTCAACTTCATAGGATAAGAGCAAGTGGTTATAATTCTGTTTGCAAGATTTGACCTAAACAAACATACTGACAAACATTGCAAGATTAATATAAGCTTGTAAAATAGGCATTGTTAAGAACTGAGTCATTAGAATAAAACCTTATCTGATTGAGTTATCATTATATTAGCACGATGAAAATATTACATACATTTCATGGACCAATTGGTTCGCTGTAATTATATGTATTGATGTATCAGATTAACTCATCATTAATTACATTTGAAAAAATATAATTTTTGGACCAATTTATGAAAATTAGGTTTTTTCCTAAGTATCTACAAAAACTTCCTAGCTTTAAAGGACATATAATCATGTGTTATGTGCGCGACATTAACCAATGCTTCTTTAATACCAAATACTTGGTTTATGCGGATTTTTCAAAGATGTTTTCAAAGGTGATCAATGTGAATGATTTTCTTAGTATTATGGATGATTTAAGAAACTAAGCTATATATGGCGAAGTAAACGAATTAAATATGTTATCAAGTAATGTTTCCGCGTCCCAATCGCAATGATTTTCAATATAATATTTGTAAAAATGTCCTTAATAGAAAGAAGGAAATTAGAGACCTCAAAATGTTTTCGAATAATAGCCGGCCTAATCTCAAGCATATATATATCCAGAATAATCGATAAAGCCTACCAAACTCTTGGATTCGTTTATACAATTTGTAAGCCTTTCACGAATGCGCTCGCTATCAAAGCAAACTATCATTATAGTGCTTACGTGAGAAGTATACTCGAATTCGGAACAGTGGAATTAGAATCGTCGGTACAACGACACGTTTGGAAATGTCAACATGGTTCAATCTATCCATAATAATTTTGTAAAACGAATGTCATATTGTCCTTCTCAGCAAACTGGACGGCTATTTTAAAATGGCCTGCCTCGAAGTTGGATGTACTGTCGATAATATGGCACTTCCCCATGATTTAATCAGTAGCAGGACCGACACCTCTTATTTACTTGTCGGTTTACAGTTGCAAGCTCTTTCGTGAGGGACTCGAGAGTGAGTGACCAAGAGTGACAGCTGTGAGAATGACACCTGTCCGGAATATTGACAAATTAGACACGAACACAAACACCCTTTTTCTCTCACAGAGTAGAGGGTGTAGATGGAGTATCGCATGCAGACATTGTATTATATAAAGCATATTGCAGACACACACTAGTATTTCACATACATACTATCATTAATTATTTGATAGTCCAAACTAACACGTTAAATATATATCTTTTTTTAATAAATGATAAATGTAAGTCAACTGTATTATTATGTAAATATATTAATATATTATGTATTTATGTTTTATTTTATTTATTTAATACCTTTACAAAGAATAGTAGTTACATTGTTACGGAAGTAAATAATTTATACATAGTAAAGAACAGCTTAAGAATTTTTTTAAATACTTTTTTGATTTATTCTTTGTACATTTAGCCCCATTGTTATCAATGTATAAGTAACTCGGAAAAATTGAACAACGAAATGCAGCTAATGCTCAGTGCCCACCTAACTAGGACTAAACTATCCCGTATCTAGGCGGGTCAGAGTAAATCATTTAAATAAGTAATACAACTTATGTAACAATTAGCCTATTTAACGTAAAAAACTCTTTTTTATATATTCAATGTATGTACTTAATTAAGATTGAATAATATATAATAATAAATAAATAACACTATAATACACATCAAACTAATAAATTTGTAAGAATAATACAATTTAGGTAATACAATATGGCAAATACACATATACGTAAATACGATTTCAATAAATAATAAATGATATATGGTAACAACATATTTAGAATTTAATAAAATATATAACTACAATTATAAAAGCAGTGCTACAATTTTTAAATAATATAAATAAAAATAATATATGATATACTATTAAAAAATGCATAATAATTTGATTGACACAGCTTAAGTCACAAATTGCGCTAAACACTTCTAACGATGCTTCTTAGGCCTGTATCTAGATGCACATGGTTCAGATGGTGTAAAAACATGAATAATAGTATTAAACTAATATAATTCGGAATTAAAAAAATAAAAGAGAAAAGGAAGGAAAAAATCAAGATAACCCTCCACCATTTTACATTTTCAGAAATATCAAATATTGTTTATAGATTTAAGTAATGTATTACACCATACATTACGTGATATAATAAATACAATACACAAATAGATATAAAATTTACATACATCGATACAAAGACTTTTCTACTCATACTATAATTCGTAGCAGTTTATTTTCTAATGGCAGGTATCCAAATTCTATTATCCATCTGTTTATTTTAAATTTAAACTTCAATATTGGTATTTCTTTTCAAATTGCCGTCGACGCTGTTACAAAATTTTGGGCCATAAAATACATATGTATATTGTGACGTACATTTATAAAAAATTGTAAAATAAAATCAATATAATAGTATTTATTAGTATTTAATAGTATTTAGTGACAGATCGAATAAGTAAGATGCTAAACAGATTCGATATAAAAACGATCTTCAAACCGACTCAAAATATAGCTCGATTTTTGAGGCCTGTAAAGGATGTAATACCACTGCAAACCCCGGGTGTGTATAAAGTCGAATGCAGCTGCGGTCTAGCCTACGTTGGACAAACGAAACGGCCCATAGCCACGCGACTGACAGAACACATCAAAGCTGTTAAAAACGTTCAGCGAGAAAAATCGGCGATCTGCGAAGATATATTGGATAGCGGAAGTAACCACTGGATGCAGTTTCAAAATCCCATTGTTCTATCCAAGGAACAATTCTACTTTCCTCGCATGATCCGGGAAGCCATTGAAATAAGAAGAACTCCGAACTTCAATAGAGATGACGGCTACAAACTCTCTTCTACGTGGAACCCTCTTCTTAAAATGTTTCCGCCGCCGAACGCCGAACGCAAAGACGTAAAACAGGATACAGTGAGTGTTGTGTGCAAGACGGATTTTAAAAATTCCCGCGCTCCGAGCCCGGCCCCCCACCACCGTTATAACCTACGCAGTGGCGGCAGCGGTTTGCGGCCTACCCGCAAAACAACGGACTGACAGCTCTTCAATTTACCCTAGACAACGGCGGCTGCAACGTCACCGAAACGTCGGGTCCTACAAATTTCACGCGGTAAATTCGTTTTCTATCCTATTTATAATGTCAAACAACCGCGATAGTCTTCGATTTCATAGTATTTATTCGTTGCAAAATACATACATCTTATGCGGTCTGTACTTACCATTGTGTTCATTGTAAAGTCTCTAGAAAATTTTGTCATCTCACTTTGGTGCAAAAAAATATTCTATCATTTAATCAATGTAAATTTAAATCGTATGCTTTTTTAAATTCGTATTTTATACACTTATAGGTAGAGTTTCAAATTGATTTGACTAGCTTTATTTAAAAAAAGGTTTGAATAAAGCCAATAACGACTTTTTGTGGTTTATTATATTAAATACGTAGGCAAGCAGCTATAAATGGACTAAACATTTTTATTCATTTATTTTTAACTTCATTTCTTCGTTTTTAATTGTCTAACCAGATGTGGAGCCTAAGCTGCTATTATAGTTCAATTTATCCAAAATTTATCAAAGCTAGTTAGAGAGAGGACTAATATCTAAAGAATAGAATAGAATAGAATAGAATAACTTTATTGTGCTATAAAACATAACTTAATGAATATTACGCTGGTTTTATAAAAAAGACAATTAATGCACAAATGGAAGACTTATCGCTATAGCGATATCTTACATGTGCAGTCAATCATTACGGATTCATTCTCGATACGACATAAAATCCGAGATAATTTAATGTGAATATAATCGTTATTTATTACAAAAAACTATAATATGTAAATCGTTAATATACGTGAATAAGCGTGTTTAGGTCTGAGAATAGATACGTGGAGTGCGATACAGTCTACTAGTTAACTGTTTATATTAGAAATTAAATCTCCCTTCCTGCTCATGTTATTCCACTTTTACGGTCGCCAACATAGCTGAACAAAATACCTGAATTACACTACCATGTCATTCTCCTTCCCGCTCGCTCTAATTTCTCGCTTTCTCGCCGCCGTTATATATAGTAAATACGTGCACGCCGGCCGCCAGCGGAAGTCCGACGGCGGCGAGGAGCCCACACTTGACGTCGCTGTAAAATCTTCTTTTTTCAACTAGCACATAGTTAACCGCAAAACGACAGCAAATCTCAGGCCGTCCTATTGCCATACTTGCCGCTACCGCCGTTGATCTACTCCTTCCACTGCTGGGTGATTCGTGCATTCTGTCTTTGCCGTGCAGCGCTGTCTCACTCCATCTCCGCCTTAACGATGACTCCAGAATGGCCATCCGTTTCCGCATATTTTCACGAAGATGTTCATCAAAAAGTGCGGTAGTGCAAGTCTCCGATGTGTGTGCGCGTGTGTGACGTCTTCTGCTAAGCTTCGTATATATACGCTTCTCTATTAAAATACAACCTTTCCTTACTTATTTTATTTCTTAGCTTGTAACAGCGATAGGTTTCAACACTTGAACCTGCAATTTTTGACTTTGATTTAAACATAAAATGTTAAATCATTAGGTTAACGATAAAATGTTAGAAGTTACAAAAAAAAACAAAATGTAGTTTTTTATTGCTTTTATTCAAATGGGTATTTAAGAGTTTATATTAAACTTGTACAGAGATAACAAATATAGACCTCAAGGATATCATTACCACTAAGCAGTAGTATGATTTTACAAATGGGTTACTTTGATCAGAAATTTTCAAATTTCGAACGTTATGGTATTATTATAACAGCGTTGTTTCAGAGATTTCGCTTTATTCGTGCGGTTTTCTTAGCAACGATAGTCTCTGCCTTGAGGAGAGATAAAACACTCAGTCAGATAGACGTTTTAGAGGCTTTATTTTATAATTATCTAGCTATTCGCGTCATGTCAGAATACTATAGCGGAAAATAGGTCTGGACTTCTTCCATAAAAGTCCTCTCACTCGAAAGTCGTATAACCGCTGATAAAGTTTTGGATACCTTCATAGAAGTATTACGAGAAGTAGAAGTACTTACGAGATTTACAGGCAGATCAGGATGAAGGCATCGCACTTCACCTGCCATCCCGCCATCACCGTGATAAATACAAGTAATGACAAAGCGACAACCGCAAAACGACTAGGTTTTATTATTATGGAAGAAATATGTCAAACCTAATTTACGGGAATGGCGCTCGGGAATTTCGTCCCGGCGAAATATACCAGGATAAATCACCGCTAACGGCGAGTCGCGATTCGCGCAGGCTCGCGAATGGGAGAGAGAGAGGAAGAGATAGAGAGAGAGAGAGAGAGCGAGAAAGAGGGCATAAAGCCGCGCTGTCATTACAAGGTCACTTCGTATTAAATATCTATATATTTATTTAATTATTTACGTATTTACTAATCATAATTATCATCATCCTCACCCGGTAGACGACCACTGATCAACCTAGGAATCCACCATAGAATGACTTGGCAAACGGTCTTGAGCCGGCTTCATCCACCTACCTCCTGCAACCGTGGCAATGTCATCGTTCCATCTTGTGGGAGGGCGTCATACACTCGCCTGCCGGTTCGATCCAGAACGATCTAATATCGTTAAAACGTCCTGAAGTAACGGGTACGCCCGTTGTAGTTGACAGCTTCAGTTGCGTCTGCCAGCTCGTGGTCGTCATTCGAAAACATTTTTTCCCTAACGGTTGTGGGTATGCGGGCCATATCGCCATTGCCATTTCAATTTTCTAATTTTACGAGCTATGTCAGTGACTTTCTTTCTTTTGTGGATTTCCTCGTTTCAGATCCTATCACGCAGTGAAACTCCAAGCATAGCTCTCTCCATGGCTCATTGCGTGACTTTAAGCTTGTACCTATATGAGGCCAATAGTTAGCGATCACGTATCAGTGCCGTAAGTCATACAAACAACAATGCCATATATCATATGCCATTATTGATGTCATATGCCATATGTCATACAAACCAACACTTCGATGTTCCTACCTGCACTCTATTTGGTACCGCTGTAATGGCCGTGGCACTGCCCAGGTCTCGACTGAATCGAAGTCTTTCTCGTTGTCCGTAAATACTAGACATATCGGTAGATTATACTCTTCAGGCTAATGTATAATCATAAATAGGATAGAAAACGAATTTACCGCTTGAAATTTGTAGGACCCGACGTTTCGGTGACGTTGCAGCCGCCGTTGTCAAGGGTAAACTGAAAGAGCTGTCAGTCCGTTGTTTTGCGGGTAGGCCGCAAACCGCTGCCGCCACTGCGTAGGTTATAACGGTGGTGGGGGGCCGGGCTCGGAGCGCGGGAATTTTTAAAATCCGTCTTGCACACAACACTCACTGTATCCTGTTTTACGTCTTTGCGTTCGGCGTTCGGCGGCGGGAACATTTTAAGAAGAGGGTTCCACGTAGAAGAGATTTTGTAGCCGTCATCTCTATTGAAGTTCGGAGTTCTTCTTATTTCAATGGCTTCCCGGATCATGCGAGGAAAGTAGAATTGTTCCTTCGATAGAACAATGGGATTTTGAAACTGCATCCAGTGGTTACTTCCGCTATCCAATATATGTTCGCAGATCGCCGATTTTTCTCGCTGAACGTTTTTAACAGCTTTGATGTGTTCTGTCAGTCGCGTGGCTATGGGCCGTTTCGTTTGTCCAACGTAGGCTAGACCGCAGCTGCATTCGACTTTATACACACCCGGGGTTTGCAGTGGTATTACATCCTTTACAGGCCTCAAAAATCGAGCTATATTTTGGGTCGGTTTGAAGATCGTTTTTATATCGAATCTGTTTAGCATCTTACTTATTCGATCTGTCACGCCCTTGACGTATGGTAAGAATGCTCTTGATCTGCTCGGTTTTTGAGTTTCGTCCGTATTAGATCGTGTGCGTGTCTCGTGATATTTTCCGAAGGAGATGGAACATGTCAATGATGTCCTTAGGAAAAATGGATACGGAAAATATCACGAGACACGCACACGATCTAATACGGACGAAACTCAAAAACCGAGCAGATCAAGAGCATTCTTACCATACGTCAAGGGCGTGACAGATCGAATAAGTAAGATGCTAAACAGATTCGATATAAAAACGATCTTCAAACCGACCCAAAATATAGCTCGATTTTTGAGGCCTGTAAAGGATGTAATACCACTGCAAACCCCGGGTGTGTATAAAGTCGAATGCAGCTGCGGTCTAGCCTACGTTGGACAAACGAAACGGCCCATAGCCACGCGACTGACAGAACACATCAAAGCTGTTAAAAACGTTCAGCGAGAAAAATCGGCGATCTGCGAACATATATTGGATAGCGGAAGTAACCACTGGATGCAGTTTCAAAATCCCATTGTTCTATCGAAGGAACAATTCTACTTTCCTCGCATGATCCGGGAAGCCATTGAAATAAGAAGAACTCCGAACTTCAATAGAGATGACGGCTACAAACTCTCTTCTACGTGGAACCCTCTTCTTAAAATGTTCCCGCCGCCGAACGCCGAACGCAAAGACGTAAAACAGGATACAGTGAGTGTTGTGTGCAAGACGGATTTTAAAAATTCCCGCGCTCCGAGCCCGGCCCCCCACCACCGTTATAACCTACGCAGTGGCGGCAGCGGTTTGCGGCCTACCCGCAAAACAACGGACTGACAGCTCTTCAGTTTACCCTTGACAACGGCGGCTGCAACGTCACCGAAACGTCGGGTCCTACAAATTTCACGCGGTAAATTCGTTTTCTATCCTATTTATAATGTCAAACAACCGCGATAGTCTTCGATTTCATAATGTATAATCTGCCGTAGTGTGTTGGTGTGGTTTACGCTTGTTCAGGAGACTCCACGCAGAAGTGCGAACCCGAAAACGACTCTGCGCCTGCTGGCAAGTTCCCCTTGGAATCACCGTTCGTGCGCTCGTGGACAGTTTGCGAATCGTGCAGCGTCAGTTAATTGACTGTGCATTCCGACTGATATTTGGGGTCATCTGGAAACGGCTTTGTTTCCTATAGAGCGGGGATGCTTGTTACTCTTACGGAAACTGCTCTTGAAACGACCAATCGACTACCCGATACCGGGTGAACAGCCGGGCAAAGGATGCCGTGGTTCGCGATAGATTCGGTAGACATCGAATCACCGCTACGTAAGGGAGAGGACCGCGCAAACGACCTCGATCCTGTAACCAGTCAGAAGGTAGGAGATATCCTGATTTGTTATTGTTCTCGCGTTTATTTACTAATGCTTCCCCCCCCCCCCCCACCGTAATAATACAAGTACAACTTAGAATTATAATCAAGGGTGTAGATGATATGTCCCAAGTCGCCCCACTAAGTGAGCATGCGGGTGTGGAGACACCCGCACGCTCAACACACTCCCACACACACAACACACTCACACACATACTCTTAGCAGAAATCTCTAAAGTAGTAGTAAAATTTTAGGTACTTTAGTTATATTAAGTAGTTTAACGTATTTTATGTAATTTTATTGAATTCCGTAGCCGGTTTTACTTGTTATACTTAGTTTTAATAAATATGTTATATTGTTATTGTTAATCTGTTATTTGTTATAAATCTTAGTAAGTTATAAATAAAGCTTTATTTGTAATATTTTTTTAGGTAATTCATCTGCAGTAGGTACTGTGATTTAATAATAAAGAATTGAATTGAAATCCGAGATACTCAAATTTTGATCTCTATTATCAAGACTTATAATTTATTCGTTTAAATTGTTTGATTCGGACAAATAACGACGATCGGAGGAATTCTTACAGTGAAAACGCGCCCTAAAGTAAAATAAAAATAAATAAAAAGGCGTGAAAAAACAGGCGAAAACAAACTTTCTGTGAGCGGCTGAGCAGGGGAGAGTCGTGACAATGGAGTGCGCCGCTAAAACTCGTAATTTCCACATTGTTACATCTGCCATTTCGTCTTTATTGTCGCTGCGATCGTGTAAAAAAAAGTCAGATAGAACTTCAGTCAGTCCTTCGTCGCGAAGGTTACGCGCGGAGGTTAGCACTGCGGAGTATTTTCGAATACTCTTTTTCATATTACATTTCATATTTCATATTACGTACAGCGTATTTTCGAAACTCTTTTTCATAATATCACTTACGTAAAAAGAACGTATTACATTTATCGGAAGTAATGTACTGCACAACACTATAAAATGATTATCGCCTTAACATTGTATATTTGGAGGTTTAGACAACATTTAAAAATTGTGCTTTTATTTGGGACACGCTTTATTTAATTTTGGTAATAAATGAAACACAGTCAATATTAAAATTCTTTGCTACATGCGAAACAGTTTTTGGTACGTGCGGAAGAGCCAAAACGCGTATTCAAAATACTATGTATAATTGTATTCAAAATTTATTTTTATTTATATTTATTTATAGTAGGTAATATACAGCGGCTTGCAACAAGCTTAACACTAAGCTTAGGAAATAAGTAATAACATTGAATAAAATTTAGCCTTGAAAATAAAAAACCACAGCAAGTTGTCACGCTTATAGTGAAGATCGGTTCCATGTCGCCCAACTAAGTAAAAACTTGTTCTAGGGCGAACATGTTAAACATATGCAAGTTTAAAAAAGAAAACATGTTCAAAAGAAGAAAAAATAGTTATAAAAAAAGCAAAAGTAAAAAAAACATTGAAAAAAATAAAAATATATAAAAATAAATTGGGATTATTATATCAATGCCGTTGGTGATACCATACCAGAAAGCACTTGCGTTCGCGACCTTGGTGTATACCTTGACAGCAAACTTCTAGGCGATAGTCACTGTCGACAAGCAGCAGAGAGGGCGTACAGAATGCTAGGGTTTGTGTTAAGGATGACTAAGCCCTTCTCGGGCACCAAAGCCGCACTGACACTATACAATAGCTATGTCCGCAGCATTCTTGAATTCGCGTCTCCCATTTGGTCTCCGCAATATAGCGTGCACAAAGCCCAACTGGAGCGGATACAAAGACGTTTCGTCCGGTGCATAGCCCGACGCGAACATCTCGCTTTTGACTGTTACCGTGATAGGCTACAGCATTTTAATATGCTGTCGCTTGAGGATCGGCGAACTGCTGCGGATATGACTGCGCTACATGACATCGTCAATGGGACGCTGGATAGCCCATACATAGTTTCGAGCATCGCTCTAAAGGTGCCGCAACGTAAAACCCGATCTACACAGTTATTCGAGCCCCCGAGACGACATTCTAACTACACGCGCAATTCAATTTTTAACAGATTGCCACGTACGTATAACGATAAATCCACAGAGCTTGATATTTACAGTAGAAACAAAATTAGCTTCAAATCGGCAGTACGAACCGCCCTTGAAGCTGCAGCGACAACTGCCAGTAATTATTGATTTGTATAAGTATGTATAAATATAATATAACTTATATATGTATTCCCATTAACTTATTTTGAATTTATTTTGTATAAGTATGAATTATATGTTTGTGGTAAACTATAAAACTATTGCGGTCATTTGACATTTTTTGGTTGGTGGGGATGAGTCCTTGCCGCGTGGACTTGGACGATGAGTTCTCCCGGCAAAGTTAAATTTTCGGCAAAGCTACACTGGCCATCTACAAATGCATCGGGAGGACTGTCGTTTATTTCCGCGCGGTATAGATCCGTTTCCTCTCAACCAATAAATATTTACGGATGCATTGTATTTTTTGTTTCATAATTTAGTTTGTAAAATATTTTTCAAATAATTTCGAACGGCGTAAGCAATAATCGGCATAAGAACATGTTTTTTATAAGAATTATGTACCTAACTATAAGTTCATGCTGTTACTTACCTAAATAAATAAAATAAAATAAAAATAAATAAAATGTATAAATATATAATTATAATAAAATGAAATATTGAAATAAATAGATAATTAAATACATTTAACCTTCGGTTAATAATAAGCTACATAGTCATAATTTAATTATAAATAAAATTTGTAATATTTGTAAAAAAAATAAAAAGTCACAATAAAATATAATGTATAAAATATAAACCCGGCATTAATGATCAAGGTATAAATATAAACAAAAAAAGACTAACCCACTGGTTGGTCACCCAGGGAAGAAAAGAAACGGAAAAACTAATTTGTTTTAGTCCTAGCTAACTTACCAGTCCTAACACAGTAACTATTATCATTATTATTTACCTACCACATATTTATTATTGACATTTATTATTATTATTCTTGTTTTCTATTCTTGTTTCTATCTTGTTTCTATTATTATTATAAATATTTCTAGGTTTTTGGGAATAATGTATTGATTTCACGCCATTTTTAACGTATTATTTTATTTATCATTAGGCAGTATTTAATTACACGAATCTGAACCTACGTTAGTGCGGACGTCTCGTGTGGTCAGGTTAGGTTTAATTCATCTGTATCTGTTACTATATTTTTGAAAAATAAAGAATTTGAATTTAATTTATATGAATAATATAATTATATGAATGTTATGTGAATAAGGGTCTAAAATTTCATGTAATTAAAGTTTTCTTTAGTAATGTTATATATTAGTGATGCGGGAAATATAGATAAAACGAACCAAAATGGTTTATAAATTAAGATTTTTTAAATAACATATCCATGTATCAATTTATATGTGTATAAAATATCCCTCTTCTGTAAAAAGTTTTGAAATACTTCAAACTCAATTATTTTGCCCTACATTTTAGCAAACATTTCCAGCGAAAAACAATTATAAAATAAATATTTCAAAAAATAATTTTGTAGAATTTGACTGAAAACCCAGTACGCTCTGGAAAGTATAACGGAGCTGCTGTAGAATTCACCGGCTGGAATCGGGCCCATCATAATATTATTATTTTACTTGTAGGGGGCGAGCGCTTGACCAGGGTTGTTGCTGATGCAGGTTTTTTTTAATATCAGCGGATGCTGATGCTGTTTTTTTATATACTCGTAAATATCGGCTGATGCTGATTTTTATGAATTACTTATATAAAATATATCCAACTGTGAAATTGTAATTAAAAAGGATAATATTATAAGGTATTTTAAATGAAATGTTAGTTATAACACTTCTGTAACTTTTAATTATCAAAAACAATCTTGTTACCTACATTTTGAATAGGTAAAGTACCGTTACCTAACATACAAAAATAAAATACAATTGTCGATTAACCACCCAACTTGAAATTTTATTAAACGTAAGTTATATTTTAAAAACAATAGCTGAGCTGCCTTTTCAGATTGCATTCGATTACGGGAAGGCTTATATATAATTCCGGCACTGCTGAATAATTGTTTGCTAGGAACACTTGCCGGCGGAAATGACAGCATGCGCATGCGGCTAGAGCTAACCTCCGCCCTTCGAGGTCATGTCACGAGCAGAATATCAGCAAACAATAAAAATCAGCATTGATTAATGCGGATACTGATGCAGATGCTGATATTAAAACTAATGCTGATAATCCGCTGATGCTGATATTCACAACGACCCCGGCTGTAGTAGGTTTACCTTACCACCCATTCACTCCCCCTTCGAAGCCAAATCGCACAGTTTATAACACTTCTACAACTATGATCCTACGCAGTGACATTTCGTGAGTTTGTATGGTGCCGATCTTAAAACGGGATTGAAGGTCGCGCTTACTGCAGCGCGGTTCAGGCTCGTTTGTAAGCGATATTGACGCAGCAAGGCCAGAATGGGGGTCTTTCGTTGGAAGAAAAGAGTTCATCATATGGTTCAAAGCATCTCATTACAGCTACAATGAAACCATCGCCATTGAAAGGCCCGCCCGCCCGCACGCGCTCCACACGGGGAAAATATTGCCGCAGCCAGAGCGAAGTCAATTCAAATATAGCCCAGCTCGTTTTTCTCATTTATTACAAGAAAAATGCGGCCTTTATTTAAGTAGCATCACTATACGGGCGCGTTGAGTGGAAACATGATTGAAAAATGACTTTTCAAAGGCGAGGTATTTATTGATTTATTTAATAAATTTACCGTAAATTTACAGAAATAAATGATAGAATATTTGCAAAACCTATTTACACAAAACTAATTTACTATTCTATGAAAAGTTTGCAATGCTTGCATGAACAACTTGTAATAGAAATACCATTAGCAAGGTAATAATAAGTAAGTGGGAAAAAATTGTGGTATAGGTATTAAAGCAATAATATACTATATGTGGATATTAATGCTTATAATATGATATAATGCATAGAAAATAAAATGAAATTAAAAATCTCTTTATTGCACAATTAAATCAAGGTACAATGGCGGACTTATATCTCTCAGTCAACCAACATACCAATATCTCTCAGTCAACCAACATGCTGATGTGAAAAGAAGTGTTAGCGAAAATTAAAATACAATAGAATTTTAAATTATAGCAAATATACATTTTATTCGTTACTAAAGACAAAAGTATAAAAATAAATGAATTTTAATATTTACATACATATATTAAACTGTAAATTGAACTGCCAAAACAAGGTAAGGAAAGGGAATTGATAACGGAAAGGTTAGAATTTATGGTTCATATTTATTGTAAAAGGAAGTGCTTTTTCAATGATTGCTTAAAGGTAGACAGCGAGCTATCGCCTCTAATAGTTAGAGAAAGCTAATATGTACGGAGAAGGAGTAGTAAAAATAGGAGGTTTTGTGTTTTGGGATACGTAGAGTATTATTCTGACCTAAACGAAGTGGGATATTATGACTTCCTAACTCTGTAAAAGCCTCGTTGAGGTAGGAGGGAGATGAAGGTTTGTGTATGGCATTATATAGTAGTGAAAGGATATAAATTTATCCGGTCCCGTATCCGAAGCCATTGCAATATTATTCGCTACTCCGAAACATGGTTATACTTCAGCAGATTGAATATGTACCTTATGCAAACGTTCTGCAGACGCTCAAGTTTATCACGTTTGGTCTCGGTGAGGTCCAGATATGCGACATCGGTATAGTCTAGCAACGGTAGTAGCAGACTTTGATCTATGGTTTGCTTAGTGCTCACAGGGAGGAATATCTGCAACCGTCAAAGGCTATGAAAGCCATTATAGATTCGCCTGCTAACTTCATTGATTGGGGCTTGCCAAGAAAGATTCTCGTCCACGAGTATGCCTAGATTCTTCACGACTTTAAATTGCCGAATGACGTTGCCTTCGATTTCTACTTGTCGCAGAGACGACAGAGAAAGAGGAGACAATACATGTCGACCGCCAATTACAATTGATTGGGTCTTTTATAACTAAAAAAGGCCATTTATAACTAAAAAAGAGGAGACTAAAATAAGAGGCTAAAATATTTGTGTCTCCTGAATAATCCCATGCATTTTTTTTTGTGTGGAGTCTTTGTAGGATTCAAAAGTTAAGTCCCCAATGCAGGGCAAGTCTCTGTACAACTCGAGGACTTGAGCAATCACTTTATAGTCACTTTTTTGTTTGTTTGATTTTATCCGCAGAGCGACGCGTGCTTCTGCGTTCGCCGTCTGCAGAAGCGCGACTGTAGTTCGCGTGGTTTTAAACAAGCGGCTAGACGGTTTCAAACAAGTTTTAAACCAACGCTGCTGCCACTGGTTTGCAACGCACGCCTCGCTACCAATGGCGTTTAAAGGTCACACCTACACTATTTAAAACCTTTGTTTGAAACCGACGTATAATACCATGCAGCACAAGCTTAATGCACGAATTATATTTAATGAAAACTTAATACCCGAATTAATAAAAACATAACTAGAATGATGTACACAAGCACTCACTTCAGTAAAATAGGGTTTTCCTGCGTTTACTCGTGCAAATCAAGTTACTTCAAAATTTTTCGTTTCTCTGCGCAGTCCTGTATCAGAAAAGACAAAAATGTATTATTTTACATTTACATAGTACGAAACAAATGCAATTTTATAATATTTAAAGACGTACTTAGATATAATGCAGCCTAATCAAATACATGAAATATTACTTTAATTGAATAAAAATAATAATAAATAATTCAGTGGGATAATATAAGCTATTATAATTACCAATAATAGTAATTTTAAAACCCAATGAAAGCAAAATCTAATTTTGATATGTGTGTGTTTCTTCATATATTTGTAAATAAACTTTGAGTTAATTTCTGAATTTAATAGGCGCTCTTTGAAGGTTTCATCTAGGAGCTTAAATGCTTTTCCGCTATAAATACAAAATATCTCTGCTCGCAAGTGGACTTGATCATTGAACTATTTAAAACGTTATTTATATACATATGTATATATCATTTTTATAGGGTTTTTAATGGTCCGGTAAAATTAGCTTGGATTTCATTAAGTGCGACTTTAATGTATAACTGCCTTATATCTAGTACATCTCAGCATCTAAAAACTGCATCAAACATCAAAACAAACGCTATCAAACATCAAAACATCCAGGCTTTTAGTATAGATATTTTTTTAATATTTTTTTGGGCCTTTTTTAATTTAGTATCAGCTATGCCTCTCCATCCTATGATGCCATATGTTAGTATATTTTGGGACAAAGCATTATAAACCATTTTTAGTCATTTTTAGTCCGAAAATTACCTCAGTTCTCTAACGTGATTATTACAAATTTCCCTATCTATCTCAGTGGTTTCAAACCGGTGGTTCGCGACCCCTTGGGGTTGGAAAGAAACCCACTGGTGTCACATGCTATCTATAAAAAAATATATTTTTTTTTATTATTATTAAGGAAACATACAGCTGTTACAATAAATTTGTTACAAAATTATTAAGTTAAAAAAATAAAGCTAATTACATTTTTCACTTAAACATTCATAATTTAAACACAACAATATAATTTTTTTGAAGAATTAACACACAAGGGAGAAGTGGGAACTGGGAAGAAAGGAGATAATAATAATAAAATATCTTTATTTATCTAATATGCCAACATAATATACAGCTTCGTAAGAGAAACATATTTATTATTTGTTTTGTTATCGCTTTTACAAAACTTTATAGTGAGCTAAGATGAAAACGGTTAGGTACAGCTACGAAAATGAGATGCCGTTAAAATTTATGAGATTTTCGCCATCATTTTAACAAAACTTTATTTATTTGATGCCTACTGTTACAGCTGTGGAAGAAAATAAGAGATGGAGGGGGGTGGGTCGAGAGAAGTAACTTTCAGTATAAGGAGGTGCGTAAAGGTGTTATTTTTTTAACAAAAAGGGGGTAGCGATCTAAAAAAGTTTGAAAAACACTGAGTCTATCTCATTCTCGCCGAACAGACACTCATATACTTGTGACTCCCCTCACGTAATGGTCCAACTGTTCATCCGTCATTCGCGCCGCTCCATCCGCATGGGTAGCAGCAGTTTTGACTGTTGGCTCGCAAGAGAAATTACGCCCTTGCTTCTCGTACGTGACGACTGTGGACAAATTTTGCACAGTGTGCGACAAATTACAGAAGCTGCTGGTTGATATAAGAAAGTGCCTAACAAAACCCAAATGCAATAAAACGATATTACGAGTGATATGCAGTTATGATGTTATTCGTATGCTATAGAAATAATTACCTCACATAGGTTTAAAATTTAGTTTGTTTGATTCTTAATAAAAAAAACTATTTTTATTTCAATATTATTTCTGTATCAAAAATTCAAATCCTAACTCTCTAATAAAGTAATGATATTATAATTAAAATTAGTGATTTCGATGGTAGTTATATTAAATTAGAATAGATTGTTTAGACTACGTCACAATATTAAAATGAATTGCCCAGAAAGAAAACAATTTAAATTTTCCCGCGCGAAGTATTGCCTCGAGTGAAGTAACTATTAGAGTCATATAAATAGTCAAATAGCTTTTACGAACGCACATCGTATAAACACGGCGAACGAATTTCGAACACATAGACTCGCCCGCCAGTTGCATTTAAATCATCTGCCGAACAAGTTCACTGCATTTTTCTTTCGTCGCGCTGTTTCGGTAACCGCCATTGCCATGCAATCGAACGGTGGTATTTCTCTACAATGGACCACACAGTCGTGGTAAATGGGATCCTAATCAAACCCACGGTGGTAAATGTAAAGGGGCACCAACGAGGCTGACCGACCTCTAAAAGATTAAGAATCTAAAGTTTAAACTTTAAATGTGGATGAGTTAAGAATTCAACAGTGGGAGGACGGAGTAATGATCATTCTTTATTAGAATTTATTAGTGCCTTCTGCTATTTTCTTGCGTATAGTTGTATTAGGATCAACGTTCTTTCGGGTCATATATTGCTGTAGCTTTCTTCAATAGTTTTTTTTCTTGTTTGCCACTTCGTCCCATTCTTTCATCGTTATGTCGTCTTCCATGTCGTGTTTAAGTAAGTTAATCTACCAATCTATAGGGCCTGCATAGCCTTCAAATACATTCCAAAGGCATGGAGAGAGGCAAAAGTAGTCTTCCTACCAAAACCAGGAAAGGAGGACTACTCACACGCCAAATCCTTCAGACCCATCAGCCTAACATCTTTCTTACTAAAGACGTTAGAAAGACTGATGGACCGTCACCTAAGGAATGGGGCACTAAGAAATAAACAACTACACCCACAACAACACGCCTACACAAAAGGCAAATCAACAGAGTCGGCACTACACATGGTGGTGCACAAAATAGAATCGGCTCTAACAAATAAGCTGTCAACACTTGCCGCCTTTATAGACGTAGAAGGGGCTTTTGACAAAATCATGCACAACAGCATAAACCACGCCCTACAGGCACTTAAGGTGGAACCAGTTACCATAAAATGGATCACGGAGCTGGTTAGCAAAAGGGCAGTCCAGATAGTGATGTAGTTAAAGGATGCCCCCAAGGGGGGGTCCTATCACCACTTCTATGGAACATAGTAGTGGACAGCCTCATAAAAACACTAAATGAAAGGGGTTACACTACTATTGGTTATGCCGACGACCTAACAATAATGATAAATGGAAACGCAGAAAATATGCTATGTAAAGTCATGCGCTCAGCTTTGCAGATAGTAGAAAAATGGTGTGACGAACATAAATTTTCAGTAAATCCGAAAAAGACAAAACTCATCCTCTTTACCAACAAGAGGAAGGTACCAGAACTACAAGTACCAAAATTATTCAACACCAAACTCTCCCTATCAACACATGTGAAATATCTGGGAGTCATCCTTGACAGTAAATTAAACTGGGCGAGTCATATCGATGCCAAAATAAAGAGGGCCTGCCTAACTTTTTGGCAGTGTCGGAGACTAGTGGGAAAAAAATGGGGTCTCAACCCAAAAATCACACTCTGGCTGTACACATCAGTCATCAGGCCCTCTCTGACTTATGGATCAGTTGTATGGTGGCCCAGAACACAACTGACCACAGTGAAAGCGAGACGCCAGAGCCTGCAACGCTTAGCGTGTGTAGCAGCCACTGGATATACGAGAACCACACCATCGGCCGCACTAGAGTACCTCCTAAACATGAGACCTCTGGATCTTGTCATCCAAGAGGAGGCTAAGGCAGCCGCTCTAAGACTAAGAGCAAATAGACTGTGGAAACAAAACACAGAAACACCACACTCAAAAATTCTGAAACGGGTTCTAGAAGAAATACCTCTTCTGGACGCACCCATGGACAGAATAATATGCCATCATGTCTCTGATCGTAGATACAATATCCAACTCATTGCAGAACCAGCAGATCACTCTGGTACAAATAAAGTAAGGATATACACAGATGGCTCCAAAACCATTCAAGGTACCGGAGCCGGCGCCTTCTCAAATGATCTAAACATCAAAATATCAACTACCCTAGGCAACTTAAATACGATCTTCCAAGCAGAATGCATTGGCATCACCAGAGCAGCACAGGCAGTTGCAGCCAAAGATGTCGGAGACCTAAGCTTGAAATTTGTCTCCGACAGTGCCTCCGTGCTACTAGCGCTAGCAAAAATACTATAACCTCTGTCCTTGTACTGGAATGCCACAATGCGCTTCAATCCATTGCAAGGTCAAATAGAGTGACCCTGCAATGGATTAAGGGGCACAGCGACTCACCGGGCAACGCCGCGGCAGACGAACTGGCCAAAAGGGGATCAAAGCAAATAGTATATGGACCGCAACCCTTGATGCCCATACCCCAGGCCCTAATAAAAACATAGCTACGCAGAAACACCGACGAAACCCACCTTAAAGAATGGAAAAAAAACGCAGGATGCAGGCAAACAAAGAATGCGGTTCCGGAAATGCCTAAAAAACTTGCCCGCAACATCGCCAGATTAAAAAGGGACAAAATCCGTAAAGTCATAGGTACTATGGCAGGCCACTGTCCCCTAAACAAACACCTGTTTACCATAGGTGTGACAGACAGCCCTCTATGCAGAGGATGCATGGAGGAAGAAGAAACGCCACAGCATGTGCTCATGGAATGCAGGAGCGTGGCAGAGTAACGGGCAAGAATACTACAATCTCCAGCATCTGTCCCGGAGACCTGTAGCACCTAAACAGGCTGCTAACCTTCTGAGACAGCCTGGATTGGCTGGAGTAACATAAATAGAAACATGAGCCACGCACAACGGCCCAATCAAGAGGCCAAGTGCGGGAAATAGCCCAGGAAAACTAACTAACTAACAAACTAAGTAAGTTAATCCACCCCACTCTTCCTTACTTTTCATTGCATAAATAAAGAAGAATATAAACACTTCAAACTTTACGGCATCACCTGCCAAGGGTTAATGAATTTATCTCTGGTACGACGCTTCCACTATTTAACTTCCTCTACGTATTATGTGACGAAGGGTGGTCCTTGTTTCAGCTAACAGTATAAAAAATACGTGCCTAGGTCAACTTGGGACCCTACTGTTTGACAGCATTAGGATTTTAAATTTAATTATTTAAAAATATCTCATGCCTTTCAAACGAATTCAATGACTCGGCCACAATCTCGAAATATTTCGAAGAGAATAGGGAGATAAGACAAGAGCTACAGTGTACTTAATGGCCAGTCCACATTTTTTTTTCAATGACACGGAACGGAACGTCAGCCAACAGTGAGAATAATATTATAGCACGCGCCGAGACTTCCGCATAAGAAGTTTCGCCCTATTCGGCCTCTCGCCGGAACTATTAATCACAGCCACGATGAAACTGTCAACAAAATTTAATCATTTGTGAGGAAGGCGTTGAATTGCCTTACTAAGTAAATTGGATAGCTTTGTAATATTTTCTCACTCGCGGAATATCAAAACTTTTGCATTTGCTGGGGAGTGAGAGAGATGCCGCTTATTGTTGCGTCTTCTTTTGGCACGCTTCGGTGCGAACGCGCCTATCGGCTAATCGCCTAATCGCAGCCGCCATACCCAGAGCAGTCCAGTTCATCGTCTCCATAGACGATGATATGCCGTCTATCTAAAGTGAGCATCATCTGCTGTGTATGGTTGAACTCGCGCGGCCACCGCTTGATTCGACTGGAACCTCCAACCTTCATAAGGTCTAAAACACCGAGCACTCCAGTGCGGTTTACAACTATCTGCAAGACCATCTATGAAAGAAATCCTGAAAACAATTCCTGTCGCTAAAGACAACGGTGTAACTCCACTGTCGAACTCAGAGCATTAAGCTAAGGAAGACCGATAACCGACAAACCTAAAATATTGGAGCTCTCTACGTTCACCAACTTTTGTGTATCTTAGGACTACTGCATTTCTGCATCCAACTCGGTATTTTTTAAGATATAGATGATGGCTAAGGTGAGCATTCCACTGAAACTGCAAATGGTTATGCGGTAACTGGGTAGTTACTTCCCGATATTGCTGATGGCCATCCTGATTGTCACCTAATGGGCCGAGTGCAATTGAGCCACTATGACCCATGTGTTAGGATCAGCGCAACTCATAGGTCCACACATATTCAGTAGCCTCCACGCAGAAGTGCAATTCAGGGTAGGACTATGTGCCTGCGGGCCGGTACCCCTTGGAATCGCCCTTTGGGCGCTCCTGGACGGCGTCAGCGCACTGTGCGGCGCCAGCCGTGTAAGGCCAATGTTACATTTTAAATCCATTACATTCCGCGTGTCGCACGCGGAATGTAATGGATTTAAAACGTAACAACAATGTATTAGTAATTGAATGAGTTTATTTTGATTAAATCGGACTGCAATGTGTATATTGAGAGCACGGCACGATCGACAGACTAGAATTCTGCAAACCTTCACGGTGTTGTGTCGATCTCCCGACCATAGTTGCATGGTTCTTTCACACAACCCATCAGTGTACGTAACGGCCGTCGCTAGGTAGACTAGTGTGGTATGCTATCAGTCGTGATTTGCGGGCCGATCGTAACTAATATTGCTATCGTTTGAAGAAGTTTCTCTTTGCGGCAGTAAAGTGGCTTACCAGGCAGCTCCGGATGTACGATTTTTCCGAACCGGGGCAAAAGTTGGACAACGAGGCACTCCATACTTTGAGATCAAGATAACTTGCTACTCTTTATCCCTAGTCACAGCACTGACTTCTTCTCATCCTCTTTCACCGTGCATGGAGCACGTCTTTGGAATGCTTTTCCGAAAAATGTCAGAAACGCGCCAAGCATAACGAGTTTTAAAAACAGACTCAGAGATCATTTGAAATTTTCCACGTAAATTCCCTTTCCCTTCCCATTCTCCTCCTTTTTAAACCTTAGCGTCCTTATAGGTGTTAGATTATTTTGGTGTGGCACATTCTGTGTCCACAAAGAGCTTTCTATCCTCTTTTTTTTGTCTTAGTCTTTTTAAATAGGTTATGTAGCATCTACTCGCAAATAATGTTACAATAGTATAGGTTAGCTCTAAAATATTGCCTGCAGGCAATAAGCTCGCCTTTTCGTACGAATAAAGCGTTTTATTATTATTACTACTTTTAAATAACTCACAAAGAAATATAATAGGCGGGATTTTTTTGTGACCGGGGTAGTTCTTAACAAAGAAAGCCAACGCGTATTACTCGCAAATCCAATCAGCCACCTAAATATCAACCGTCGCTTGACGTTTGGCCGTTCGGGTATATTCGGCTCTGTTCGTGTAGCCCCATCCCCTTATGTCTGTTAGTAGAAACTTGTCTAGGTGCGACAGAAATTTACCTGGCAGAGACCACACAGACTGTACACACGTTAACCCCTCAAATGTGAGGCGTCCCTTAAGGGATGCCTTGGCAAAATGTATACAAAATGTATATAAATTTATATAAATGTAAATATAAATGTAAATGTGCGCCGCTTTATAGTAATCCGCTCTATAGTAATGCTATAGCTCTATAGTAAACCCCGCTCTATGTAAATGTAAATGTAAATGTAAATATAAATTTATAAACATTTTGCCGTAGGCAACCCGAGCTAATCGCCATTCATTTGAGGGGTTAAGAAATCAACTTAGGGTGCGTTCCAAAATCTTAATATGAACAATTGATATTACGACGCGCCGTGGATGCGCGTCGTTAAGTAAAACAAGATTTTTACTTTGAGGCAAGTATTGTGAACTTTTACAAGGGGGCAAAATATTGTGAACGCACTTATGTGTGTCTATGTGTGTATGCGTGTATGTATTCCTCCACGATAGCGCCCAAACGCTTTATCCAATTAAGCGGAAATTTGGCCTGCAGGCGTCATTTGGTCATGGCATGAGTTGAAAATGCTGTGGTTGAAATCGGTCCACCAGGGGGCGCGTTAATCATAATCTCAAAATATTTTACAAAATATCTACAATCTCAAAATATTGTACTTACAAAAAGTCTACAAATTTGGAGCACGGATGTGCTGTTGGGCTAAAACCACATTGTAAAATTTTGGTTGGAATATATCATATACAAACTACACAAATAATTTTTAAACTTGGTCCAATTTAAGAACATACTGTACATTGGAAAAATACAATTTTAATACCATGGAATACACTACAAATATATTACGAAAATACTACTAAAATACTACGAAAATATTGCTGTTAGGGGGATTGACTCGCGGGGAAATGGGTTTGGGGGTTTGCAGTGGGAGGGAATGAAATGGGGGGCTAGGGGAGGGCTGTCTACTTGCAGGAAAAGTCTTGGGGTGACCCACCGATTTTTTCAAACACACCAATTTGGCGCCCCTCAAAGAGCCGCCCGGGGCAAGAGTACCCCGGTTTGCCCAGCCCCCCTTCCATTCCCCTAGATCCGGGGCTGTTACCAGGTTGATGGATATCATCATAGTAACTGTAGTAATATCGTTACGGCTTGTCTTGCAGCCTGGTGACTTAGGTATTATCATGTCAGGTAATAAAGAATGCAATCAAACGAACCTCAATAAAATCGCGAATTTCAGCCGCCTGGGCTTCGCTCGTCCCGTGCAGTGAAACGGGCACTTACCCAAATTGATACGGGCGGCAATTTGCAATAACATGAAACTTTGCTGCTGTCAATTTCGTCATATTTATGGCTGAGCTTCCCCCGTCCCCTTCTTCTTTCGTATGACACCTCTTGTTAAAGGAGACGCGTCATTATTGTGTTTCAAGTTCTTGCGACTTTGAGAAATTGGACAAGCTACGAAACGTATTCAATTTAGTAAATATATTTTGGTAATCCATCAATAAGGTGGATCATTCAATTCACAAGTCAGTGATATACAGAATATAAAATATTCATTTCCATTGCAACTTCACAATTGTGTAGGAATTACCAAGTATATCAAAATTCATCTTAAATTACTTACTTAATATCTTAAAATACTTACAAAGAATAAAGTACTGTAGTAGTAGTAGTAGTAAACGGAGTGGGGGGGAGAAAGTTTTAGAACGCACCCTAAGTTGATTTCTTAACGCGTGTACAGTCTGTATGGTCTCTGCCAGATAAATTTCTGTCGCACTTATGCAAGTTTCTACTAACAGACAGAAGGGGATGGGGCTACACGAACAGAGCCGAATATACCCGAACGCCTAACGTCAAGCGACGGTTGGGATTTAGTTGGCTGATTAGATTTGCGAGTAATACGCGTTGGCTTTCTTTGTTAAGAACTACTCCGGTCACAAAAAATTCCACCTATTATATTTCTTTGTGAGTTATTTGAAAGTAATAATAGTAATAAATTGCTTTATTCGTACGAAAAGGCGAGCTTATTGCCTGCAGGCAATATTTTAGAGCTAACATATACTATTGTAACATTATTTGCGATTAGATGCTACATAACCTATTTAAAAAGACTAAGACAAAAAAAGAGGATAAAAAGAAATATTTATTTAACACTTTGTGGGCACAAAATGTGCCACACCAAA
Source organism: Micropterix aruncella (assembly GCA_944548615.1). Taxonomy (NCBI): domain Eukaryota; kingdom Metazoa; phylum Arthropoda; class Insecta; order Lepidoptera; family Micropterigidae; genus Micropterix; species Micropterix aruncella. Next base: position 20,745,944 of record OX155966.1, read on the forward strand.
ATAATCTAACATCTATAAGGACACTAAGGTTTAAAAAGGAGGAGAATGGGAAGGGAAAGGGAATTTAGGTGGTAGATTTCAAATGATCTCTTAGTCTGTTTTTAAAACTCGTTATGCTTGGAGCGTTTCTGACATTTTCGGCAAAGCATTCCAAAGACGTGCTCCATGCACGGTGAAAGAGGATGAGAAGAAGTCAGTGCTGTGACTAGGGATACAGAGTAGCAAGTTATCTTTATCTCAAAGTATGGAGTGACTCGTTGTCAAACTTTTGACCCGGTTCGGAAAAATCGTACATCCGGAGCTGCCTGGTAAGCCACTTTACTGCCGCAAAGAGAAACTTCTTCAAACGATAGCAATGTCAGTTACGATCGGCCAGCGAATTACGACTGATAGCATAACACACTAGTCTACCTATCGACGGCCGTTAGGTACACTGATGGTTTGTGTGAAAGGACCATACAACTATGGTCGGGAGATCTCAACGTAACTGTGTAGTGCTGCTATATTATCTAACAAAATAACGGGTTATTCTTTAATGTATTTCATATCAAAGTATTATACTAAATGAAACATGGCCTAATAACATCTGGAAATGACACATTTAAATCTCTTGTCAAAACCGTTTAGGTTTGGGTTTTTCGCTATGATATAACCGATTATACAGGAAAAGTTTTAATTAACCGGCATTCTTGGCGTGGTGATTCAGTATAAGCAAACAGGCAACTATTAATACAAAACTGTGGAAAAACCAGAAAAAAAATGTTTTTTGGAGATTCGAAAAGGTAAATGTTCTGAAAAAAGTATAAAAACTGGTGAGCGCGCTGCATCATCTAGCGGTAGGTAAAATATCTCAAATATTGTTTATTCGTTATATTTTACGTACCCAGCAAAAATTCAACATTTAACTTTTAAAATAAAAAAAAAAATTAAAAGTTATAAAAACGTTTTTTGTTGCTCGTACTGATTAACCAACTTCAAGGATGCCTGTTAATTGAAACTCAGCCTGTATACATTATGTGCCAAAAATATCACTAAAAATAGCACCAAAAATAGCACTAGAAAACGAACAAATGATAGATATATTTCCATCTCTTATTTTGCTGTATTTTATTCCTACTATATTAATTCATTTTAAAAAACTTCAATGGCGTATAGCGGATCTAGTCCGATAGCGCATCCACAATTCTAATCAATCTCTAATATCTTAGTAATATCACGATTCGACCTCCCATTTGGACGAAACGAAAAAGCGAGAGGCAAGTTTTGCAGCAAGATTATCCCAAGGGAGCAGAAACGTGTTTCCTCTACTCAGAGGAGCAGAAACTCGGCGAGGTTTTTTCCGCCCGACTTTTCCTTCCACCCACGAATATTATGGAGCGAACGCTTCGGTGCGTAGCGAATAACTATGGAGAAAGTGTAGATTGGATGGTTTCTCCAGCTAGGAAGATTTTTAACCCGTCTGTATTACTCTCCACATTTTGCCACGCGATTACCACTTCCGGGTCATTTTGACCCGTATTTTTCTTTTCAGTTATATCAGAGATTTTAAACTATAATCAAAAAACATTTTTCAGAATGCAGTACCAGTTGTAAAATACTTTTTCTAATTTTATATATCGGAAAACTATCAGCGTTTTATACTAAATACTAACACATATTATCCAAAACAAAGGCCAATAAAAACTTTCCCCGGATAAAATAAATATTTTGATACAGTTAGAATAACTTTTTTATGCTTTAAAAATATTACATAATGAATATTACACTGGTTTAAAAAAAAAGACAATGTATGCACAAATGGCGGACTTATCGCTAGTTCGATATCTTACAGGCAACCATTGTCTACAGTCTATTATATTCTATATGAAGAAAATACAGTTTTTGAGAAAGAGGAAATGAAGCCACATTATTTGTTTTTTTATTATTATTACTTTATTTATTTATTTTTTGTACATTAATCCACATTGTTATCAATGTTATAAGTAACTCAGAAAAATGAACATCGAAATGCAGCAATGCTCAGTACCCACCTAACTAGGACTAAACTGCCCCGTATCTAGGCAGGTCAGAGTAAATAATTAAAATAAGCCATACAGATTATTTAACAATTAATCTAATTAACGTAAAAAATGTTTTATTTTTATAAATAATAAATGTACCTAATTAAGATTAAATAATATATTATATTAAATAAGACTATAATACAAATCAAGTAGGTATATACATAATAGTATTTGTACATTAATATGGAAAATACACAAATATGTACGTAAATACGATTTCAATAAATAATATATGCTTTGGCTAAATAATAAAAGCTTTGCGAAAAAAATGAGTATTAGGTTGCTGGCATCTTGGCGCCCCATCTTGGCCTCCGAAACCTAACTAATATTTTTGAAGCTATATTTTTGAAGTACTCATGCTCAAATATATACAATTAGACATTTTGGACGCGTTCCTGTGTCAAATGGGGGTTCCTTTACAGCGCTGATTTCGGGTGTCGGTGCCATATTGGGCGACATCTTGGATATCTCACTTCCGGTCAGGATTTCGCTTTGTCAACCAGCATTTTCGGCTTCAGTAGAATCGAAATAGGGATAAAAGACATTCCTTTTTCGAAAAATTTGACTAGATTAAATAATCAATTACTCCATATTATTAATATTTTTCTACTTTATATTACAGGTGCTCGCTCAAATGTAAAAATTAACACGATATACTCTGAGTACGGTAAAATATATGCTGAAGCGTAAAACATGTGTAATGTTTTAAATCCCCGTAATTCGGCGTTATCGTACTTTTTATCGCATGTTTGCGTCATTTGAGATAGCATCCTGCATGCGGCCGTAAATAATATCGTTTACGAGTTTAATGTCAGTTTCAGAGTAACGATCGTACGATTAATGACAAACAAGCGCAATGAAAGTGCAATCGCGCCATATATTAACGTTTTACAAATGTGTACAAAGTATTTATTTAATATGAGTACGATTTACGTTTATATTACGGATATATTTACCTAATGAATATCTGATGTACTTGTTTACTTTCAGAAAAATAAAAATAATATTATTCGATGAACCGCCAATATTCCGTACAAATTGACCAGTAGGTAAACTACCCTTTACTATTGATTATATATGTATTATATTGCTCAACGCCATAATACGATTTAACAACTAGAGTTGTCAACTACAACGGGCGAACCCGTCACCTCAGGAAGTTTTAATCTCCCTGGAGTGAGCGCAGAAGACTTGGACAAAACAGTCCACCGTCAAGCTCCGCCACATGCCCGTAAGAGGCCAACGCCTTAACCGCGAGATAGTCAGGAGTGTTACCCAGCGGGCTTACACTCACGCCCTTACTTCCAATTGTGACCAGATTACTCCAGTCTGTTGATTGGTTACGAGTTCAAGGTCGCTTGCGCGGTCCTCTCCCTTACGAAGCGGTGAAACAGTGTATACCAAATCTATCGCGGACCACGGCATCCTTTGCCCTGCTGTTCACCCAGAATCGGGTAGCCGATGGTCGTTTCAAGAGCAGTCGCCGTAAGGTCCACAACCACCCCCGCTCTGTAGGAAACAGTACTGCTTCCAGACTCCCCCGACTGTTAGTCAGAGTGCACAATCGATTGGCTTACGCCGCACGGTGCGCATACCGTCCAGGAGCGCCAGAAGGTTGATTCCTGAGGGAAAGGCGGAAACTAGCCATAAGGTCAGAGTCCTACCCGGGCTCGCACTTCATGCATGGAGGCCGCCGGATGGGTGTTGACAGGTAAGTGTGACCAACCCTGAACAGAATGGGTCTTCGTGGCCAACTCAGCAAGGGCCCTTTAGCTCCCGATTTACCAGCTAAGATTTTACTACGAAATACGATTTAACAGCTAAGATTTTACTTCGAAACCCAACGTGTAGACGGCTATCATAGTTCAAACATACATTAACTTTCTCATATATGGCAGGATGACGGCTCACTATAGATGAAGCTCCAAATACGCCTATACGGTATATGTACGGTATATGTATTTCAAAATAAAATACTAATATAATGGAAAACGAATTTTTAAATCATAACTCTTATTATATAATATTATTTAATTTAAGTAATTAGATTTGCATAAATATGTCAATATTTAATATGGTACACAGGTTTTAATAAGTAATAAATACGCGCTTAATGTTCAGATATAATAAATAACATTCTATCTCCCAGTATTATTTATGTGATCTAATGAGTATATACAGGATGGCGCAGAGCCAACTGACACATTTCAACTGGTCGTATATTATATATATATATATATATACATATATATATATATATATATATATATATATATATATATATATATATATATATATATATATATATATATATATATATATATATATATATATATATATATATATATATATATATATATATATATATATATATATATATATATATATATATATATATATATATATATATATATATATATATATATATATATATATACGGAAACAGGGAAAAAATAAGTAATTTCTACAGAATCGAAACCGCAAATTCGCTCGAATATACACGAGGCAGCTGCAATTGATTTCCAACTAAATTCGGCATTTTATGCACAGTCAAACGATGACTAATGTCATTTCTCCTGATCTATACGAATTAACAAGCTCATTTCTCACCCCACTTATAACTATTGCGTCACTGCATACCATATAAAACGCAGTAAATTTCGATCGATCAATATCATTCCCTGGCGGACAGTAACCGCTCATCTGCAAGTACTCGCGCTTTTCATTACCTTCGAGTCAACCAACCTACGCATAGTATACGCGATCCTCATTATCTTCGAATCTATCGCGGCGCTTCACACTTCGGACACACAACCACGACTTCACCTCGCGTCCACATTACCTACACATCGGCGAAATACCGACCAAGGCATTACGAACTGGCAACCTACTACAAACCTTCTGAATAAACACTTCAACTTCAACTGCAACGACTTTCAATAACGGAGAAAACAATTTGATGAGAACCACCCTTCGCTCACAATCAATTAGAGTCTAGTGAAGGGTGTTCACTCTCACACAAGATACTAGTTTCTTCAAATTTCTTCATTCAAGCCAATATGTCGACCAATACTGAAATGTTTTCTATAGACATGTCCCAATTCCGTGACAGAACTTGTAATGTCGACGAACACACGTAACACGGTCTTGCAAGTTCCAACGCTCCATTGCGACTGACACACCGCGGCGGCACTCGTAATGAAATGGTATCCCCTCCTCTACCATACCCCCTCTAGTCAACCACACTAAGCTTTCGCGACGGCGCACAATCCACATTTGAAATGTGTCAGTTGGCTCTGCGCCACCCTATATAAACGCGATATATGATACTAATATTTTAATGTTACTAATATAATTGTTATCAACGTTGTAGTTATTGTTGTCATTGCTTTAATTATTAGGTTTTTACAATCAATCTGTCCTTTATAATATTCATTATCAATACTACTCTAATTGGCCTAATAAATTGCTATTAGTTTCGCCGACAGTGCTGCCAACGTCACCTGCATGTCGCCGGCGCAGAATAGTTACCAAAACGTACTATGAAGTTAAGCAATCTTATACAATATATAATTAATGGCTATACCTACTTAGTAGTTCTCTTGTTTTAAAATAAATATTGACATATACCATACAATATATATATATATATATATATATATATATATATATATATATATATATATATATATATATATATATATATATATATATATATATATATATATATATATATATATATATATATATATATATATATATATATATATATATATATATATATATATATATATATATATATATATATAATATTTGATTGTAAATGTGTAAATTATTATTTTTTCAAATTGAAATTATGTTTATCACTAAATAAATGATAAAATAATGAAAGGGCACTTATCTGGTCTGTGGTGACCAGGAGCGACTCCACGCCTTTTTCGTTTTCTCTTCTTTCAGTATTTGCGGTTTCCTACTGTGCCTTATTCGAACCTTTCTACTTTATCCTACAGCGGCAACACAACAATGCGAAAGACGAAAGACAATCGCCTATTATTTTCCAGCATTCATTCTCGTCTTTCGCATTGTTGTGTTGCCGCTGTAGGATAAAGTAGAAAGGTTCGAATAAGGCACAGTAGGAAACCGCAAAATCTGAAAGAAGAGAAAACGAAAAAGGCGTGGAGTCGCTCCTGGTCACCACAGACCAGATAAGTGCCCTTTCATTATTTTATCATTTATTTAGTGATAAACATAATTTCAATTTGAAAATATATATATATATATATATATATATATATATATATATATATATATATATATATATATATATATATATATATATATATATATATATATATATATATATATATATATATATATATATATATATATATATATATATATATATATATATATATATATATATATATATATATATATATATGGTTCGCTTTTCAGATTATATCCTTGAAGCTTTTCTTATTATAACCGCTGTCGATTTAGCGGTGGCGTAAACTTAACGAATAGCAGTCGAAGTATGGAAGATCGGAGATTTCAGCGCTATACGTATTTCGCGAAGGAAAGCTCGATGGCCGTGACGGGAAAACGAGTATTTCGCTATATTGAGTAAATTGGACTGCGAGATGGGCGGTCGAAATTTTGTTCAAATCGCTGACTGATTATTTCATTGCTCACATTCTACGAGGCATTGCAAAAAGATATGAGCATTTCTTTTTTTAAACTTTTTCTCCCTTTTAGATTGAATCTGCGACGATCATTACTTTTTTTTTTATTATTTTGTGTAGTATTCTGCATTTTAGCTTTATTAAAAAATACGCATAATATTACGTAATATTATTTTTAAACCAAATAAACATAAATCACACGTTTCTTGTCATATAGCTCATTACAGTGAAATATTAGAGTAATTTCTATATAAAATCTATAAACAGCTAAATCCACAAAAGACATTTCAAGAAAACTCACATTCAAAATGACGAAATGGACGCTCATAAGGAGCGGCGTTCTCAAAACGCAAGAGTATGTAATTTCTCTGAAGTTTCTAGTCCGATTTTGTTATATAGGTGTAAGTGGGTAATATTTCTAATGATATTTCTAAAATCCTATTGCTTTATAAAAGATTATACGTAAGATATGATTGATGAATTTGCTCTATATAATTTTGATGAATTTGACAAGGCAGTCTTAATTTAAAGATAATTTACCTTAACATATTGATAGATTATTTAAAAGAAGAAATAGTTTGCATTTTACGTATACAATAAATAATTATGAAAATGTAATTATAGTCAACTTAGGTACTTTATCACAATACAATAAAAAATATCCAAACAAATAGAGAAAAAACAACACATGTAGATGATCAGGTTAATGCGTATAGTAGGCTCGATTGCGTTTCTCTTGAACTAAAATCGGAAATTATTTCATGTGAACGAGACAGAGCAATACGTCAGAGCGGAATTTGAAATGAACGGTTGTTACTTTACCGCATTAAAACTACCGATCGACGATAAAGCAGCTAAATCTAACACGGCACGAAATGTGTTCAAACTTATTCGGGCGTCTATAACTTCGACAGGTAGTTTTGTTGCAAAAAAAAACGACAACAGTTCATTTCATATTCCGTTCTAATGTATTGCGCTGTATCGTTCGGTTGAACTAAGTTTCTATTTTAGTTCACGAATAAAACGCAATCGGGCCCATTATATACGTATATTATATACATATATACGTCGATTGAATGTATGTAAATTATCATAATAAAACCCCTTTCTTAATAAGGTCCGGAACCCTCTAACCGCGAGTAAAACTCGCACTTGACCATTTTGTTTTTATGGCACTAAGAGCGCGGTCCATATCGCTCGGCGAACACATCTTATAGCGGATTCGCCTCAGTCATATTCAGGCTTTGCGATCAGTACGACCGCCTGACGCGGCTTCCCTTATTTATCTTCAGGATCAAGTATTTTCCAACAACAACGCTGAAGGTTTTTTATCGCTTCCATGTCAGCGATATTTATTATAATGTATCGAAAATGAAATCTTTAGACGAGATTCTCAATCATCGACACTGGATGATTCATATCAATGAGCAAGTAAACCATAAATTGTTTTTGTTGTTGAAAAATAATATTGCACTGTGAATTATACAAATAGTTGAACCTATTACCTAGTAGCAACATCTACTGACCAAACCCTCAATTATATTGTAACTATTTACCTTAAGTTGTAATGACTTATGATGATGAACCATGTAACATTTTAAATCAACAAACATTTTCAATTCCAAGAGACGGTTGACGTAATTAAACAGACAAAAATGTCGACTTGCCTGATGACAAATAGTATTCAAATTTTTAAATGAGTCTTTCATACGATGCAATTTTATCATTGTATAGAAAACAGCATCTTTCACGATCATGAGTTTTTATTCACATGAAATTGACCCCACCTGCAGCAGTTTGTTGAGGACTTCGCCCAACATATTAGAGTCAACAAAAGAAGTAAATTCTCTAGAATCGAAACTGCAAACACACTTAATATAACACGCGTGAACTAGCATTGAATTCTATATAATTTCGACAATTAATGCAGACACGGCAAGTAATAAGTCAGGAGGTAGAAGGTATCCTGACGGTTAAATCCAGATATAGATATCATTCCAAACTAGTCGTCAGGAGGCGAGGCTGCACTCTGATTACCTTTCCCGGTGCCTCGCCGTAAGGCGTCGGTCTCTGACGGGCGAGTGGCTTAACTATACAGTGGACTGTTTTCGTCCCAAGTCTTCTACTCTCACCTCATTGGAGATAACGATCTAATATCGTTAAAACTTCCTGAGGTGACGAGTTCGCCCGTTGTAGTTGACAGCTCTAGTTGTCCAAACCGTTATTTGTGTTGTAAATATTTAGTTGACGCGGGTTCAATAATAAATGTTAATATAATGAAATAAATAATTTTTAAAAAATGATATATAATATAATTGATAATAATAATAAAATAACAATAATATTCTACAAGAATTATTATAGTTAAATAATATGTAAGTGACTAATGTTGGGTACTTGTGATAAGCGACAACTACCAGTTTATGATTATACTAGCTGTTGCCCTGGTCTTCACTTCGCGTAAAGTTTCGTATCGATTTGTTAATTCAAGTAGGATGGCGTTTATTTTCCTATTTAGACGCTACCTTTAGATATATTTGTATACCTAGTCCAAGACGTACCACCTCAGATGCACGCTACCTACATACATATCGTCTACCTCGTAGACGTACTCGTCTTGTTCCTCGCGCCTGCCGTTGCGCCACCCGCTATTGCTACTAGCCCCTTTTGCTGAACGCTGACTTTGCTGCGACAGCAGCCGCCGCCGCCCGCTGGGTATTAGGAGGTGCTTGCAGGCGTTACTAATTTCATAATATCTCTAAAACTATACCATCTAAAAACTTATAGTAGATGGCTATTTTTTTTAATTAACACCCGTGATGATGGATCAATTTATTCTGAAAGTGATTCTTATTTTATTGCTAATGTCTTCAACAAACACTGAATACATATTTTTCTTATTTCTTTGAGCCATAAAAGCAGTTAATGTAGATTAAATATAAAAGTTAGGTATATGCTGTTGTTGATTTTTTTAAAGATCTTATTGAGGTTGATGTTTGTGACATATATTGTTGTCACATATATCAAAACGTTTCGTCTTGAGTGTTGTAGGTTTTGTTTGTTGTTTCGACAGGTCGCAATTATGAGGCATCTATTATTTGATGCAGATTTCTAACAATGTGGCATTCTAGTATTAAACACATTTCCCTTTCTGCGGTACAAATTGCAATCACAATGATAGTATGGAATGGTATGTATGTAACAGCAATCAAATTAAATTTATAAAATATCGGTTTTATACTTTATTTTGTTTAGTACGATTATTGTATTACTTCTCTGCCCCCCCCCCCCCATTAAATATAATATTTATTTTTAATGTAATTTAGAATTTTTATATATGAGTATGATTTTATAGTACCGTTTGCTCTATTTTCAAGCAATTATTATTATTCAAATACTATATTCAAATACTTTCAGTATTCAGTATTCAGTATTCAATTTATTTATTCAGAATATACAATAAAAGCATGAATTATGATTTAAAGCTAATTATCGCATATTAGAATTCGTCAGTTTAAATGTAGATATAAAACGATTAAAGCATAAATATTAATTCGACAATAGCGTTGACTAAAGTCGGCTTTACACGGCAGACAAATAAAATTAAAAAAAAATAAAAAATAGAGCTGAATCCATGTACATGAGTATACATATAAAATAGATTATTATAAGAATATTAATAGTCATCAAGCACTTTATACAAAAAATAATCACACAATAGGAAGTATCAAAACAAAATTGGAAAAAACAACGTATGTATATGATCAGGTATGTTACATTACACATTGTAATCTACATATTAAATATTAAATTCATAATATTATTATTAAACAATAAGAACTAAAATGAGGTACCTGAAAGTTACATATTAATGTTATTCCCATTTGAAGGAATTGGCATGCTCAAAAAAATCACCCAGCTTATAGAAAGCATGTGTGGATTGTAGCTTTTGTTTAATAAATCTTTTAAACGCCTTTGTTTCCATCTTTCTTGTGGAGAGTGGTAGCTGGTTAAAGAGCTTATAGCTCAAATATCCAAAGGACTTTTGTGTCTGCGTAAGGCGTACTTTAGGCAGGATAACGTCATCACGTCTACGTGTATTGTGGGAGTGCATATTCCCGTTTACCTCTTGTTCGTTAATATTTGATTTAGCATAGAGTAGACATTGTAAAATATATTGAGACGTAAAAGTCAGTATTTTGTACTTAAGAAAATATGGTTCGCAGTGCGTGTCACGGGATACTCCTGCAATTGCTCTTAGTGCACTTTTCTGTAAAATGAAAACCCTAGAACTGTCTGTGGCATTCCCCCATATCAGTATACCATAAGTCATTTTAGAATGGAAACAGGCATGGTACGCAGTTAATGCAGCGATTTCACCAGCTAAGAATTTAATCTTTTTTATCGCATATATTGCCGAAGAAAGCGCACTACACAGTTCATTAATATGGATGTTCCAGCTAAGATGATGATCGATCATGATACCTAGGAACTTTGTCGATTTGCTTAATTCTAGAGTACTGTTGTCTAGAGTTATATTAAATGGTATAGCAGACGATTTATATTTTGAGGAGAAGTGCATAGTTACGGTTTTTTTTGCATTAAGCAAGAGATTATTCTCTGTGAACCATGAACTTGCTAGGTTTAACGCATGATTGGCATTGGTCATTAGGTCGTTAAGATTGTTATCGTGGAACAGGAAACTTGTATCATCCGCATAGAGTAACGTTTTGGTGTAGGTTGGCAAGCAATTGCCTATATCATTAATAAAAAATAAAAATAATAATGGACCAAGAATCGATCCCTGGGGAACTCCGCAGGATATCGGTTGCGGTGTAGATCTAAATCCATCTATTTCTACTACCTGTGACCGGCCTGTTAAGTAGGACTTCATCATATTATTGGCTTTGCCCCGAATCCCATAACTGTTTAATTTATTGAGCAGTATTTCGTGGTCAACCGAATCAAACGCTTTGGATAGGTCACAAAAAACTGCCACGGGTTGGGAAGAATTTTCAAAAGTGTCGATAATGAAATTTACCATCTCCGAAATAGCCGAGGTGGTGGACATATTTTTCCTAAAACCATATTGATATTTATTTAGTATATCGAATTTATTTGCGAATAGATATAGCCTGTTATATAAAATTTTTTCGAAAATTTTAGAGAAAGCTGGAAGCAGTGAAATTGGCCTGTAGTTTTCAGGATCAGTTTTGTTCCCTTTTTTAAAAACTAGTACTATCTTTGCTATTTTCATTAGATTTGGGAACACACCTTGTTTCATACAATTATTAAAAATAGACCTCAAGGTGTTGGAAATCGTTGGTGCTATATTCTTTATTAATTTAATCGAGTGTGCCCAGATATCCATTGATGTTTTTGTTTTGATGCCATTCAAGGCCTTATCAAATTCAATGGAAGTTATAGGATGCAACAGTATTGATGCTGGTATCTCACCTACAATTGTTGAAGAGGATAAACTAGGAGAATTTGTCATGTCGTTTTCATCCAAGTAGTCAGTTAGCCATACTAGCTTGGCATGTGTAAATTTAGCAATCTGCTCGGCCATCATTATGTTCAATTTATATATATCTTCGTTTGCCCTCGTGTTGTCAAGTCTATATGGTATTGATGTTATTATTACATTAGTGTGTAGCGTAGCATTTAGTATGCTTAACAGATTTGTCTTTGTTGACTGTATCAATAATAATGGCTTTGTTTTGTGAAAGTAGGAATGGTGAATACCTCCGAATACAATATAAAAATCTTTTTTGTCAAGATTTTTTGCAAGGATGTCAGTTTCTTCACCGAGACAAAATTGTGGAGCATGTGTTTTTACAATCCCACTTACATTCGTATCTTTCAGGCTGTATTTAAGTTTGCTTGCGCAACCTTTGCCGTTCTCATCTGTAATTAAAATCACTTTCGGCTTCTTCTCGGTTTCATTTCTAACAACTTGCATTTTCTTCCCTCCTGTACTTATTTGTGTTTTTATCGACGTTTTCGTTATTTTGTGCACATTATCAGGTTTTTGGGCTTTGGAGATCTTACTTTTTTTTGTAGATTGTTTTTGAATACTTGATTGGCTTTGCACTTTGCTATTGTCATTTTTCCTCTTACTAGATGTTTTTGTTGATTGGTTCAGGTTACTGTCCGTATTTTTATGCTGTATTTCCTCGTGTGCTAATAGTAGTTTTTGTTTTAAAATGCCATTTTCAGCCAGAAGTGAGGTGATTTGATCTCTGAGGGGTTTTAGTACCGTATCATTTTCTTTTATAATTTCAGTAAGTTTCGTTTCATATCATTTTCTTTTATAATTTCAGTAATACTCTATTTGTTCATCATTTTTTACACGACTGACCAACATAAAAGGAGTGTAGTGTATTCAGGATTCATCTATGTATGTTTTCCGTTTCTTTATTCAACGGAGTATGGGGTATTGTTACAATCGTTATATTATCCCTAATGACATAGGATACCTTAACTGTCCAAATATCAAGTATGTAAATGTCTAAATATCCAAATATCTAAATGTCAATGAATTAACATAAATATATCGTGTTTAGTGTTAAATGAAAGGTCTGATTGAGTACATTCTGAAAATATATGTGTATATATTAATAAATATAAAAACCACCAAAAAAATATTTAAAAAAACCATAATAAAATAATTATAAATTCAGTAGTTCACTTTTTATAACAGCATTCATGTTTCTATTGCTTTTAATATATTAACTTGTGTATTATTATGATTATGGTTAACAAATTTGCTGTTTAATTTAATTTTTTCATGATTGTCCAGCTATTAAAAATTTGTTTAAACATTCTTTCAAATTTATTACGTTCTTTTTTACTTAGTTTTATATATGTTTATACACATATTTATAATAATTTAAATGTTCGCCTGAGTTCGCCTTAAAATAGCATATAGCCTGGTTAGGGAACATTAAAATTAGATCACCGTCAACAGAGTTGTCATATCATGTAATTAGTTTTTTACTGGATTTTCGTCTAAGACCTTTTATTTGTACCTTTTGCCCATTTTGTCATAGGATATTGTGAATTGCCAATTAAATTAAATATTACACATGGGTTACTTACTCAAATATATGAACGTAAAATTAACAAGGTTCGCAGCAGAGAACCGTTTCCATACTTGAGCTTCACCGTCAGCGCCTCGAGACATAACTCGTTTATAAAGTAAGCAGTTCGCATGACGATCAAAAGTTTACCTAAAGCTTTCTATCTTTCTGGAAATCTTGACTCACCGTGAGCGAAACTTTCCTTGGAAAAGGGAGGACTTGGAAAGGGGGGGAAGAGGGATGGGGTACATATCGCTCCAGAGAAATCCCAACATCTATTACCTCCCTTCAAAGTGATTTACAGAGCGATATAGCCTAATTTTCTTAAGGGAAATATTTGCAAGAAAGATTTGGCAATTTATTGCTGAGATTTTCTCTCGGGATTAGTTTTTTCTCGTAATAGGTAATGATTAGGGCAAATACGTCCGAAATGACGTTTATTTATTTATTTAATATTTAGTATATTTGTTACACGAACAATACTCTAATAATACATTGATAATCACTAATATTTGTACATTATTACTAATTAGAGTATAATGTCTTATGCGTACTCCGCATGTTTAATTAATAATTGCGTACGTGCCGTTTATATCATGATTTACAAAAGAAGTATCGGTAAAAAGATTAATATACTTAAAAAATATCAGAAATATATATATAATTCAGAAATATATATAAATATCAGAAATATATACATTCGGTTCCTGTTATTTTTGTAAGCTAATCAATGTTTTATAGTAATTAATTCTTAAATAAATAAATAAAAATAAATAATTTTACAAATAAGTTTACATTAAATTCTGAAAACCAGTAAAGAAAATGGATTTGCTATTAAATATTGTCTGAAGTAAAATAATAAAGACATACGGTAAATTATCAATTTGTCTCATAATATGCTATCTATAATAGACTTACATAACTGCTGAGGTTAAAGAAATCAATATTATCTGTTATAGGGTTGTATAACCGGCATGTACGTGGGATAGGTTGTGGAAATATTGATTTGTCTGCGAAGTGGGAAGGTAAAATGTTAGGTGCTGCCTCAGTCGCCCGGATAGTACGTTGAAATATAACGCTTCTAATAAAATTAGAGAGTCTATCTCGCCGTTAAGGAGTCGTGTAGAAACATTAGGCTTACACACTCTCTCCTCTTTCTAAGATTAAAAATCTTAAAATAATTTAAAAGCTCTTCATTAAGAGAATGCCGGGGTAGAGTCAGCAGGCCAGACTCCGGGACACCTGGCGCTACCGTACTAGGAAAGGTATAATTTTAATTAGTAGCCCCAAAAGTTCTCTGTAAAACTTGAAAATTCATCAGTGGACATTGGATGCAATACAGAACTCTAAACAAATTGTCAGACTGCTTAACAATAGAATATGTGGCGTCAGCATTACTTCATACATGTCACAAAAAATAAGTCCCTGCAATTACGCCGGTACGTATTTGTCGGTAACTATTAGACATCGGTCTAATGTGCCGCGCAATATTATTTCAGCGCGTTGCCTATAGGACAGTGGCGTACTCACCGTGTATCACTTAAAGGTTGGGCGCAGCTCTTATTTCAACTAATATTGAAGCGGCTTTCAAAATAATAATGATAGATCATTTTTACATGTATTTTGTCATTTTGTCCATCTTAAATCTGTTTATATAAATGACTAGCTGCGCCCCGCGGTTTTACCCGCGTGGTGATGGAAAATTGTGATAATGATGATAGAAAACGCTATATAAATTATAGCCTATGTGTTATTCTGATGTGTAAGCTATATTATTGTAAAGTTTCATCAAAATCCATTCAGTAGTTTTTGCGTGAAAGAGTAACAAATATCCATACATACATTCTTACAAACTTTCGCGTTTATAATAGTAGTAGGATATTTCATGAATAATGTGATATTTCCTAATTTGATTTCATTTGTTTTATTGAAATTATAACTAAATGTGTGCACAGGTAAAATAATTTTCTGTTAGGCCTGGGCGTTTCGTTGGGCAGTAAACATTTATACTTGTGATGAAATTATAAGTGTGGTTCAGTTAGTACTGAGTGCTATGATTTATTTCCTGACTGCCAAAGGAGGGTTATATTTTTACCCCATATTTTTACCCCATACTGAAAGGGTAAATAAATTCTTTAATTAAGGGTAAATGATTTCTTAGCGCTTCAATAACACGTTCCATCGAGGGACTGAAACCGATCCATATGTTTCGCCCATTTTTCCACAGAAAAATACGAATTTTAAATTTAAACTACTACTTATCTTTTTTTATTACTAATTCATGATTTAGATTAATGTGTATGTTATGTTCCTGTTATTTTCTCACGTATTGAAAACCAATCAAAAAATGAGAAACCGACATTTCTCAAAATTCGAATATTTCATAATTATTGTAAACTAGCTGCGCCCCGCGGTTTCACCCGCGTGGTGATGGAAAATTGTGATAATGATGATAGAAAACCATATATCTTTATAAATTATAGCCTATGTGTTATTCTGATGTGTAAGCTATATTACTGTAAAGTTTCATCAAAATCCATTCAGTAGTTTTTGCGTGAAAGAGTAACAAACATCCATACATACATACAAACTTTCGCGTTTATAATATTAGTAGGATGTATTTGCATAGCAATTTGCCTATATTACCGGGTATCGAATGAGTGAATGAAATGATTATGATTAAATAAATTATGTTTATTTTAATTGTTCAAAACTTCTCTGTATACTATATTACTTAGATGTAATGTTATTATTTGGTACCAAAATATATTGTCTTTCAGGATTTCCAACCCGACATACTGTCGCGGTTCCATACCTATGTCGTATTATCTCTTTAACCATTTATGCAGTAAAAGGGAAATTATATGCAGGAAAAGGGAAAAGTCTTTTGTTTTAAATACTTGAGGCGATAAAATTACTTATTTTGATAAGAATTCATAATTGTTGATAATATGACCAATAAACATGACCTAACTAACGATTTAAATATTTTTTTAAATATAAAAAACTTCTTTTTGTGACTTAAATATAAAAGCAAGACATGTGCTGTCGCTGACTTTTTAGTAGGCATTATGAAGCTATATAACTTTTCCCTAGAACTTAATCATATATCTCTCATCGTTAGGGCAGCGTTCGTAAGAAACGTTTCCATTCGACCGTTTTTTCTCCAACTTACTTTGCAAATCCGACTACCACGAAAAAGAATTTTTATTTTTCGCATTAATATATAGTCTATGACACTCACAAATAACGTGGCTTTCTATTGGTAAAAGAATTTTCAAAATCGGTTTAGTACATCCAGAGATTACTCCCTACAACCTCACGAACTCACAAACTTTACGTCTTTATAATATTAGTAGAGATAAATAATAAATAAAATTCAATATTGTACGTATTTTTGTACAAATATTTATATGTTAATCATATGTAAATGTTGTATTAGAACTGGTTTCATTTTTAAAAAATCTGAGGAATACCCCGGTTTCTTTAAAATGTCAGTATTCAAGAAATCGTATATCAACGCATTAAATCCGATGCGAGTGCAGAAACTATCTTCAATCTAAGCTAGTAAAATAAAAGGAGTTACTCAAGCTACTAAGGAAAGAGGGTATTAGAGAAGTGGCTAGAAGGCATAAAGTCGTGTCAAGATTTTCCTTAAAGCGAAGCAGCGCCGATCAAGCGTTTAAAGCGGGCTACTCATAGCGCAATAATTTCTGTCGCGAATACATGTGCATCATGCGTGCTCGAGGCAGGAATGGCTGCTATTTTGTAATGAAAAACAGGCGAAATGATTTTTTTTACATTATCGATGATGCTAAAACCAATGAATAAACGACACATTTGCTATGATTTCATAAGTCTTCAAATATACCTAAATCCTAAATTAATCTTTAAAATAGTCATGTTTAATTAGTTGTTTTTGCATTGGTTTGCGCAGAAGAGAGAATTTGCAAAGCTAGCATTCCCCATGGCTAACTCAGCTGTTCTTCCAGAATTCGGTTTCTCCTGGTGGCTTTATTTATCATTAGGTCCAAGATTAGGATTAGGCAAAAAGGCTTCTGTCTGTCAGTTATTAAACTACACCAAATTTGCGAATCAGTTAAAAACGAGTAAGCTATTTGAATTCTCATTCTATTATTATTGCATCCATTATTTATACTACGATATTATTTTATCACTTTTTTTTAAGCCTGACTTAGTAAATGCGAGGCCTAGTTAGGACGGCTTTGCATTTAAAAATATCTGTAACTTTATAGATTTAATAAAGAATTTAGAAATTTAATTTTGAATTTGAATGTATATTTAAGCAATTCCTTTCATGTAATAGGTAAATATGTATTTAATTCGTAATGTTGCTTTCCTTTCCTTTTGCTCGATATTACGTAATTTAAACTGTATTTTCTTTGCATATTGTTGTTGCGCTGTAACAATTTGTTTAGTTTAATTGTGAAAACTTTATTTGGCTTTAGTCTTGTACAATATGTGTTAATATTAAGTATAAAACGCTGTAAGCTATCTGAAAAATAAAGTAATAATAAATTACCTTTTTTATTTGGATGATATTAAAATAAACACATATTATGCTTTTTGCGGTTACGTTTAAATTATTACGCATTAGGTATACTTAATAATGGATTAGAAGTTTCAGAAAACCGCTTGTGACCTGTATTGTATTGCAATATTGCCGAGCGGTACGGTACACGGGCATTATTAGATTGAAAACACATATAAAATAGGAAAAATATTTCGCAGATTAAAGGGCGAAGTGGCCAAAATTTATAAATTTTTAATGCGTCACAGATACACAAAATTAATATACTTTGAAATTAAAATATAAAACCAGTTATTGAACAGCGGGTTTCACGGAATTAAAATAACATTAAAGTAAGCATTAAAAGCCTAAAAGACTATTGCAGCATAGGTTAGTCTAGGCAGTACTACTGCTTAGACTAACCTATGCTGCAATAGTCTGGTGGTCCAGGGTGAAAAAGCTTGAGACATTAAAAATGCTTAAAAGCCTTCAAGGTCTGCAACTGGGGTCATGAGGGCTGCAACTGGGGTCATGAAGACCACCACAACAGTGGGATTAGAGGTGGCACTCTGCTGCCCGCCTCTGGACAAGCTTATCATCCACTCCGCCAGACTTACAGCATACAGACTGAAGTGTTTGGGCGAGTGGAAGCGAGGAGGGCTTAATCATCCTGAGCTAAACCTCCTCCACAAAAGCCCATTCACTCTGACCCAGGATCGACTACGAAAAAAAAAATCGGTAGAGAAGTCCTATAAAATCATAATCCCCACCAGGGAAGAATGGAAAAATTCGCAGTGGCTTCAAAGCCACAACGCAGACGCCTGGTTCACCGACGCCATAGGAACAAATGGACGTTTTGGGGCAGGTGTGTATGGACCCAAAACCAACCACAGAATCAGCATCCCCCTTGGACAATACGCCACGGTTTTCCAAGCCGAGGTATTTGCCATATTGGAATGCATAAAACTATAAAGTCGACTTGAGGTAAAAACAGACAAATCCTCATCTGCTCTGACAGCAGAGCATCACTGGACGCTCTGGCTAAAGCCACCACAGAATCTTCTGTGGTCTGGGACTACATGCAGGAGCTCAACAAATCGCGAAAATCCAACAAAATCACCCTAATATGGATACCGGGTCATACCAGGCATACCAAGGCATACCCGGCAACGAAGAAGCCGACAGACTGGCAAAACTGGGCACACTGGAATGCCCAGTGGAGCCAGTTGTAGGGGTCCTCTTCGCTACAGGTAAGACAATCATCAGGGACTGCTTGGAGCAGGAACATCGGACTTCCTGGAAACAGAGTCAGGGATGTCGCCAGGCAAAAGCCATGATGGAGCAACCACTACAGAAGAAAACCAAGGCCCTACTTGACATGAGCAAGAAGAACCTTAGAACCACTATCGGTCTCCTAACCGGACACACGACCCTTAGAGCTCATCTATTCAACCTTGGCTTGACTGAGAGCAAGGATTGCCGAATATGTGGCGAGGAACCTGAAGACAGCATACACATTGTTGGTCGCTGTCCAGGGCTCGCCGCCAAAAGACACAGTTTACTGGGACGAGCCTTTCTCGAACCCAGCGATCTGCCCAACTTGAAGATCAGTGATCTACTTGGACTGGTAAGAAGTACCGGGCTACTAGCTGACCACTGATCTAACCACACAGTGGGTAGTTACAAAAGACCTCACAGATCTAGGAAACATCAAGGGCTGGAAACAAGCCCCCCACTCTATCTACTACTACTAAAGCATTAAAAGAGGGGTAAAGGACAAATGTAGGTTTTAATCGTTTTTTTAATTCCTGAAACAAGAATTCTGATTCGGACTTTCTCGTTTACCTAATCTACCCTTTATGAGTATTATCTATGATGGCTTAATAAGGCTTAGTCCTAGCCTGTACGCGTCACGTTGTGTCGCGGATGGCGCAAAATTTATATCCGAAATACGATTATGATTTTTGTGTATCCGACCGCGATCCGACTATGATTTTTGTGTTTTTTTTGACACAGGGCCAATGTATTTCACTAAAAATTCTAGCAGTAGGTATATATTGACCATTCCATAAGAGCATATTATTATTATCCTTTCACATATTAACTTGTAAAAGGTTCTTTGGAAGAGGCTAGTAAAAGGTTTTTTTTTAACTTATCTATATTTGGTTTCCAAACGAAATACCAAGCCCTGGCTAAAATGTCATTTTTTAAGATAGTATTTTTTTATATTGTAATTACCAAATTACCAACGTAACCCTTATATATATATATATATATATATATATATATATATATATATATATATATATATATATATATATATATATATATATATATATATATATATATATATATATATATATATATATATATATATATATATATATATATATATATATATATATATATATATATATATATATATATATATATATATATATATATATATATATATATATATATATATATATATATATATATATATATATATATATATATACTAGCTGACCCGTGCCCACTTCGTTGGGCGGTAAAACATTTTACCTACTTGTTATGAAATTATGAGTGTGGTTTGGTTAGTACTGAGTGCTATGATTTATTTCCTGACTGGCAAAAGACGGGTTATATTTTTACTGCATATGTATGTATGTATTTGCATGCCAATTTGACTATATTACCGTTATTTGTGAGTGTCTTCTTGTGAGTGTCTTATTTGTGAGTATCTTATCTCTTTAACCATTTATGCAGTAAAAGGGAAAAGTCTTTTGTTTTAAATACTTGAGACGTTAAATTTACTTATTTTGATAATAATTCATAATTGTTGATAATATGACCAATAAACATGACCTAACGATTTAAATTATTTTTTTAATGTGAAAAACTACTTTTTGTGACTTAAATATAAAAGTTTGACATATGCTGTCGCTGACTTTTTTGTAGGCATTATTAAGCTCTACAACTTTTTTCTAGAACTTAATCATATATCTCTCATCATTAAGGCAGCGTTAGTTAGAAACCTTTTCGTTCGACCGTTTTTTCCGACTTACTTTGGAAATCCGACTACCACGAAAAAGTCTTTACATTTTTGGATTAAGATATAGGCTATGACACTCACAAATAACGTGGCTTTCTATTCGTAAAAGACTTTTCAAAATCGGTTCAGTAGATCCAGAGATTTCTTCCTACAACCTCACAATCTTCACCTCTTTATAATATTAGTATAGATAGACGACACGGTCGCGGTTCCATACCTATGTCGTATTATCTCTTTAACTATTTATGCAGTAAAAGGAAAAAGTGTTTTGTTTTAAACACTTAATACGATAAATTTTTGATAATAATTCATAATTGTTGATAATATGACCAATAAACATGACCTAACGATTTAAATTATTTTTTTAATTTGAAAAACTACTTTTTGTGACTTAAATATAAAAGTTACATATATGCTGTCGCTGACTTTTTGTAGGCATTATCAAGCTCTACACCTTTTTTCTAAAACTTAATCATATATCTCTCATCGTTAAGGCAGCGTTAGTTAGAAACGTTTTCGTTCGACCGTTTTTTCCGACTTACTTTGGAAATCCTACTACCACTAAAAAGTCTTTACATTTTTCGGATTAATATATAGCCTATGACACTCACAAATAACGTGGATTTCTATTGGTAAAAGAATTTTCAAAATCGGTTCAGTAAATCCAGAGATTACTTCCTACAACGTCACAAACTTTACCTCTTTATATTATTAGTATAGATTAAAACTGCTTCCACAGCGGCGCCGATCGCGACCTTAGGTTGCGAGCGCATGTCCCAATGGCGACGTCACATGTCGCTATGGCGCCGTGAGCGACGACAGCGCTAATTTTACGCGGTGGTCGCGCGCAATCAAGTAGGTATAACCGTGTACTCATAGAGGGCGCTAAAAAATACCCCTAACGTAATCGTACCCCGCTTCATCTCACCCCTCGCCTATCTCAAAAGAAAGTTGAATTTGATTTAGCCAATAGCGTCACCTTAAGAGCATTAATTGTAAAATGTTAAAATGAAATCACGGCAAAAATCTTGGCCCTAGTTATAATGTATTTAATATTTGGTTGTACACACATTCATTTACATATTCATGTAAACATTAGACTGTTTTACAAAAGCGAAAAATTTTATTTTTCATAATCATATCGAAAATATATGGTTAGAAATGGTAAAAAAAAATGAATACAAAAAAAAGTTTGCCCAATTTTAATAAAAATTAAATTCCACCGAATCTTTTTTGACCGTTTCCAACAACATTTTCGATTTAATTTTTAAAAAAATACTTACACAAAAGAACACACAAAAGCCGTTGTTGGTGGAAGCTCGTGCCACGCGTTGAGTACTTTTGAGGTTAATTATTATTAATAAAATAGGAATGATTAATAGTTAATATGAGAGTTACACTGAGATAGCAAAATAATAATTGTCAACGTTACTACTACACTTGATGCATAAACAATAATGATGGCCGACAACTGTGTAGGGAGTGAGAGAAGTCTTATTGTGTGAGAGAAACAGGAGACCGGCTTCGTTCTCATCCCTACTCCGTGCTGTTTACTGGGTGAGAAGTGACACCTGTAGACAACTGGCGGGGATAACTAATTAAATGACGATTGATCAGTTATCGACCGGGGATGAAAAATGATTAAATTACTAAAATGGCTATTAAAAAATAAGGGTTGGTGATAAAAGGGTAAAAATTTAGGGTTGTATATATTTTTTAATGCGACATAATAAAAAAAATAAAGAAATTAAAAAAATGTCTAAACATTAAAGAAAAATGTTTAGGGTGGACAACCCTTATCACTAAGGGGTATGAAAAATAGATGTTGGCCGATTCTCAGACCTACTCAATATGCTCACAAAATTTCATGAGAATCGGTCAAGCCGTTTCGGAGGAGTACGGGAACGAACATTGTGACACGAGAATTTTATATATAAGATATATATATATATATATATATATATATATATATATATATATATATATATATATATATATATATATATATATATATATATATATATATATATATATATATATATATATATATATATATATATATATATATATATATATATATATATATATATAAATATATATATATATATATATATATATATATATATATATATATATATATATATATATATATATATATATATATATATATATATATATATATATATATATATATATATATATATATATATATATATATATATATATATATATATATATATATATATATATATATATATATATATATATATATATAGATATAGATATATATATATATATATATATATATATATATATATATATATATATATATATATATATATATATATATATATATATATATATTTATATATATATATATATATATATATATATATATATATATATATATATATATATATATATATATATATATATATATATATATATATATATATATATATATATATATATATATATATATATATATATATATATATATATATATATATATATATATATATATATATATATATATATATATATATATATATATATATATATATATATATATATATATATATATATTGAAATATTTGATAGTTTTGTGTATATATTCTTTTTAGAATTGATCAAATAGATGATTATAAAGTAAATAATTATAAAAGCCACTTACATCGTGACGAAGGATTCCCTAGATCGGATTCGGGAATGCTTTAGGTGTAAACGAGAATGATGAATGTGTACTTTATCTATATTACTTATATATTATACTAAATAAAGGGCATTGAGTCATTAACTAAGTAATAATGTATTTTAAATCCTTGCTTGTGGAGCTTGAAGATTGATTTCATTTATTTTCTTGCAAATAACAGTTTTTATTGATTCAGAAAAATAAAATAATTTTTACTATATGAAATTTTTATTCATGTACAAAAATTAGTACATATTGTACAAAAATTTTGGCCAAAATCTACCATTCCCTTTTTGAAATTATTTATACATATCATTATGTATACGAAGCCAATGTAGTCTAATATTATTATGCTTAAGTGGAATCCTGTATTTTTGTCCAGCTGTATGTTTCCTGAATATTAATGAAATAACATAAACAAAAATATCCTGCTACTACAAAGTGTCATCTTCGTACAGTGTACTTCCTTCTTACGGGATGCATTAGCTCCGACAGAGGCATCGTGTGCGGCAAGCGCTTCGTAAACAAGGAGATAAGGACATAATGCAATATACTCTCAAGTATCATACTGACTTAAGCGAGGCAAGAAACCGTAAAGTCTAGATTCGCTCGCTGCCTCCGCTCTGCTGGTATCGTGAAATTATAATCACACCCTATTCAGATTTGGGTACATAACCAAAAGTATGTACATATGTTTATGCTGATGAGCCATTCTGGCGGGATGCCGATTGTAAAGACGGAGACACATGATTATTCCATTTGCATCAATCGTTTAATGTAACGTACCGTCGTACAAATATTATTGCATGTCGACCAGTAGAGAGGGTTATAGCACTTCTTATTTCCTTACCCATTGAGATAGACATATGTTGTATGTATAATCAGGGTTGGTCAAAATGTAGTCGACTAACGATTGACAATTGACGATTGAATACGTTAATCGCGATTGACGACCAACGATTGATTCGTTTAATCGTCAATCGGCGACTAACGACTGATTAGTTTCAATCTTTAGTCACGATTGACGATTAAACGTTGGCGATTGATACTCTCGACAGCGGTCAACTTCAGTTTCGCGTTTTTTCGTCGGTCGGTGCGACGCGATTTCAAACGCGACCGCAAACGCGACCGCGAACGCAATCGCATACGCCACCGCGAACGCGACCGCGACCGACCGATTGATCGACGAGAATAAATTGTAGGGTGGTATCTAAAGAGCAAGTTAGTCGCGATTGACGATTAACGACTAATTGATTTAGTCGCGATTACTTCAATCGTGATTAGCGTAAGTCGCGACTAATTCAATCGTGATTGATTAATAGATTAAAATAATCAATCGATTGACCCAAATCATCTAACAATTAAATAAACTATTGCATTGTACACTGAAAGATTTAATAGGAAATGAACAGCCTTTCGGTGGTCTGCTCAATTTATTATCTGATAATTTTCGACAACCTCTACCAGCTATACCACGTTCAAAACCCGCTGATGAGCTTAATGCATGTCTTAAATCATCAGTTTTATGGCGACACGTACAGAAATTGATATTAAAGACGTGTGTATACAACTGCAACATGATGCATTCGTTGAACATTCCGCAAAACAATCGTTGGATATTGGGAATGGTAAAATGGCAATCGATGAATCCACGCAATGTATCACACTGTCAACAAACTTATGTAAAATCACAGCCACCACAGTAGAATTGATTCACAGCGTTTTTCCGATTATCGCACAGAATCACAAAAAGCATCAGTGGCTCAGTGAGGCATCAGTTACATTAGCAGCCAAAAACAACGATGTCAATGACATGAATGTCTGCATTCAATATGAAATTCCAGGAAAAACGACAACGTATAAGTCCATCGATACTGTAATAAATCAAGACGATGTTCAATTATCAAACGGAATTCCTATATTCACTTGATTTGCCAGACCACCTTTTAACATTGAAAATTAGTGTGCCCATCTAAGTTCTCGAAACTTCAATCCACCACGACTTCGCAACTGTACCAGGCTTTCAGTGAAACAGATGATGTACAATATCATGGAAGCTAGAATTATAATTGGAAAATTTAAAGGAGAAGATGCACTGTTGCTACGCATCCCGATGATTCCGACAGATATGCCAATCGAATTCAAACGTTTACAGATTCTGGTTCGATTCGCATTTGCAATGACCATCAATAAAGCACAAAAACAATCGCTGCAAGCGTGTGGACTAAATTTGAAAATCCATGTTTCTCACATGGCCAGCTGTATGTGGCATGCTCACGCGTCGGAAATAGAGATTTATTCGTGTGCGCACTAGACGGAAAAACAAAAAATGTTGTGTGACGAAAACCCTTTATAGCAGCAAAAAAATAGCAGAATTAAAACACAGACACTTTCTTTTTTGAGTGGCACTGCAACGCATGCCGGGTACAGCTGGTTTAATATAAAATATAGGAGGATTTTAAGTAAACGTTCGTCACATAAAACTTTAATCATCATCTCTGTAGTCAACTGTTCGTAGTAAACATTCGTAGTAAACTATTAGTAACATATGAAGTAACTATTAGTATTTGTTGTAAAAATATTTTTATGTATACCTTTTCTATCAATTATGCAATGTGAAATATTCAGGATGGTAACCCTTTTTTATAGTTTTAAGATATGAAGAGAAACTTTATTAAGTGCTTACATTATCCGTTTCCTCTAAAAACAATATTTTTGTAGGTTGGTCTTCCTTTCATTTATGTACTGTCTTAATAAACACGAAATATCATTTTACAGAGTGGCCATAAATCGTGTCGGCAATTTGGTTTTTCGTTTACTGTGGTACGGAGGGGGAAGCTTAAGGAGATTGTGCTATATTACGTATCACTTTCTGAAAATTTAGTTGCTATGTAATCGTTAATGGTAACTTAACGTGCTTTTCTGGGCGGAGATGTTTTTTATGGGGCAGCGTTTACACTTTTATAATGGAATATCTGAAGAAATGTAAATTTACTTACAATAAATTGAGTCTCGCATTAAAAACTTCCTTTGTAAAAGGCATATTATTTTTATTTATTTATTCATTCATTTATTTAGGAATTAATTACTATAAAACATTGATGTCGCTTACAAAAATAACAGAAATCGAATGGCAAAACCTTAACCTGCTTGGATAGCAAGGCAGCTCTTATGGCACTAGCCTCGAATACCATTAATTCAAATCTAATGCAAAACTGCGTATCACTACTGAATTACCTGGGCGAAAAGAATAGGGTAATTCTAAGATGGGTTCCCGGCCATGCAGGAATCGAGGGAAATGAAAAAGCCGACGAACTGGCTAAGACGGGAGCAAAGGGAAAGTTATATGGCCCTTAACCTTGCTGTGGCGTACCAAAAAGTCTTGCAAACCTAAAGCTCAAAAAACCTAATGCTCCCCTATAACAACAGACATTAACAATTGCACTAACAAAATTAATGTTAACGTCGTAAAACACAACATTGCCGATATGATCGCAATGACACATCCGCAATCCATACACTAACATTAGCCAATAGGGAGTCATCGAATGGTGCGATATGGACCAGGTATATTATTGTCAACATACTATTTTGTGAGATATTTGAGTTGCGTTAACCTAGACGTGCGCCTTCCAGCCCCGGTCTCCCCTAGGTAGGTAGGTACTCTCTATTTAACCTGGCGAGGATGTGGTACAAAAAGGGTACGTTAAGAATGTGGAGGGTCATAATGACCATGTATTTCATTTATTTTATTAAAGTGTTTATTGGTATGTAATATAAAGCGACAGGAATGAAACTTATGAATACGTTACTAAAAAAATATTTTTTTTTTTTAAAATACCATTATCTGTAGACAAGTTTTTTTTATATTGAACATACAAAAAATATAAAAAATATCAACTTAAGCAGGATTCTCTATTACATATTTTAAAAAATCAACAGAAACAAGATATTTCATAAAAGGAATATTCTTTAAAGGCACTGTATAAGAGATCCTTTCTCATCACAAAATTACTATTTCAGTCTTGATATTAATCATCTCTCGCTGTAGCACATGGTTGACAGTACGGAACAATTTATTCTTGACAAATGTACGAATGAAAACTTTTGCAAACATTGATATATGTTCAACATAAACATATATATTCAACACTGTCAAAGGCAATTTTTTTGAAAAATAATGCCTTGAAAAATGACATAAAATTGCTCCGTCGTGGTTGTGGAAGGGTCAAAAATACCCTATATACGTTCGCGCTCGTCTATCTCCATCCGCAGGCGGCAGCTGACTGATTAGTGGCTCGCAGAGGTAAGGACAATTCAATAGCTCCAGCTACTGAGAAGTTTGCCAGCGTACGACCGCTGTACAAAATGCTGTACACAAAATAAAATGAGCAGGGTCACATTGACCCCTCCACATCCTCGCCGGGTTAAAAATAATTAATAGTGACCCAAACCTATGTAAGCTGACTTTTTTACCAGTTATTATACAAAAGAAACTTATTGGGTCACGTTTTATGTCTTTGCAATGTGGAAAGTACCTAAAACTAAATCTGGCACTAGTGTTCTATAGACGAGAATCATTTAATATATTTTGTGTCACCATTTTTCCGGCCCACCAACAAACTAGGATGAAGAGTATTGCCAAAGCGCCAAATTTTATTTTCGATTTGAGCCCACCTGAGACGATTAAGATTATTTCTAGATGGAAGTATGTCTGTGTGTAATCCTCTAAGACAACCCCCAAACGCTTAATCCGATTAAGATGAAATTTGGCATGCAGGCACCATTTAGTCATGGCAAGAGTTGATAAGGTTGCGGTTGAAATCGGTCTACCAGAGGAAGCACTATCTCAATCTCAAGGAATGCACTATTTCAATCTCGAAATGTTGGACGTATAGATTTGAAATTTGTTACACATATGCATTTTTGGACCGAAATCACATTAAATTTTCACCGGCCAGTATATTTGCGTAAACGATTTAATCAAACATGTTTAATATATTGTATTCTCACTATCCGCGCTCTTTGCCGACTATCCATTTCAAGCAGGTCAGCCTCCTTCCCGAAGGGATATCACCCTCAAAATCCTTTCATAAGTCCTTGTGTACTTGACGGGAAATTTTTATGATGAAATTCTTAGAATGAAAAATTAAATAAATTGTCGTTTTAGCCAATAATACGAAAAATATATTTTTCCATTTCGCCGCTTTCGAAGGGGTTTAATATTATCTTTGACCCAAATTTCGCAATAAATGCCATTTACTTACTAAAAATATAATAGACTTACTATTCCAGCTTTAAACAAGTAAATATATTAAAAGAATGAAAAAACACGACTGCCGTAACAGAAAGTGAACTATTGTATTTATAATTATTTTATTACGTTTTTTAATGAAATATTTGTGGTTTATGTATTTATCCATATAGTCAGACCTTTCATTTGCTACTAAACACGATATATTTATGTTAGTTTATTGACATTTGGACATTTAGACAAGTATTTTTTAAATTTTGGACAGTTTAGGTATCCCGTGACACTCTGAATGGCATAACGATTCTAACAACAACACACGCTTCTAAATCGGTTTAATCGTTTAGAAGTTATGGTGGAATAAAAGAATAGGGTTTTATCAATAATAAATACCGGATATTTCCCCGAGTACAATTGGGTAGTTTTATAAATTTCCAAAATGCAAGATTGGAATAAATTCGTATGAACCATAAACGATTATTTAAAAATCGGTTATATTTTGTGGAAACACTTTGTCTAATTTATTTTACTAAATTAATATTCTAAATAATTCTTTTCGTTACTATGCCTCCCGGATCTATTCCTGACGGCCGCGAAGAGGAAGAACTAAAAAAAACTAAACTGCCATATGTTGAATTAAACACGCACCGCGTAACACAACGATTTATATTAAAGACGCTGCTTTCTCCTTATGTGAGATCAAGGGGTCACGTATCCTATGACGGGAGGACAAATCGAATCCAACAATACGACACTGTTCTAAATCGGTTGAAGCGCTTATAAATTATGGTGGAATAAAGAAACGGAAAACATACATAAAAGAAACCTCAACACATTACACTCCCTTTTTGTTGGGTAGTCGTGTAAATCACAAAAAAACTCCTTTTTTTGGGTAGTCGTGTAAAAACTAAAGTTTCAACTGACTTGCCAGGTCAGGGGACTTTTTTTCTGAAATGTATGCACCCATGTATCCCCATTCTCCCTTTTATAGGTTCGTGAAAATACGCTGTGCCTCCGAACAATGTACGGAGGGGACTGTGCATATAACTCGGAGTTATTTACTCCGCAGAGGCACTTATTACTAAGAAAACAGCCATTTGTTGTGCAAGGAAGCGCGTCGTCTGCCGAATTTTGAAAAGCGTTGCAGTTTGTAGTATTTACTGTTAATTTATTCCATCGGCAGAGTGAGATAAGCCCGGGGTGGAGGGTGGTGGAGGAAGAGTGGTTGTGGGGGAATAGTCGGGGGTGGGGGAGGGTGGATCGGTCGTCGCAAGCTTTTGTTGTTGTGAATGGGTTGAAGCTAATGAATGCCATATTAATTTACATAAGCTACCTCATGGTATGCAATGAATTATTTAGTATCTAGGTTAGTATAAGCTTTAAAGAAACTAAATTTACGATAAATAAATATACCAATAGAGAATATACAAGGCCAAATATTAAACAAAAGAGCAATAGTCAAGATGACCATAAAATGATTTTCTTACCGTTCCAAGACGGGCGAATAAAAATTATCCGATTTATATTATTGTATCTAATCTTAATAATTGATTATACAGAGTAGCTTCTATATATCATATATAGAATAAATTTATCCATGAAAGAAAAATATTTACTAAGTTATTTTTATTATTTTTTGTACAGAAAAAGCTGTTTGGCAGAAAAAATGTTCAGCTGTTTTGGCATAGCGAACTTTTAATATTATTATTTCTGAAAACATTATTGCGCATGGTTACTTGCAAAAATCGTTCAAAATAATCAACATATTAAGCAGTGAAACTTTTGTGATATACCTATTTTTTTTCTATTTCATTGATATATATAGCCTACTAGCTGCGCCCCGCGGTTTCACCCGCGAGGTGATGGAAAATTGTGATAATGATGATAGAAAACTATATATCTTTATAAATTACAGCCTATGTGTTATTCTGATGTGTAAGCTATATTATTTTAAAGTTTCATCAAAGTCCATTGAGCAGTTTTTTCGTGAAAGAGTAACAAACATCCATACATACATACAAACTTTCGCGTTTATAATATTAGTAGGACTATCTGCGCCCCGCGGTTTCACCCGCGTGGTGATGGAAAAGTGTGATAATGATGATAGAAAACTATATATCTTTATAAATTATAGCCTACGTGTTATTCTGATGTGTAAGCTATATTATTGTAAAGTTTCATCAAAATCCATTCAGTAGTTTTTGCGTGAAAGGTAACAAACATCCATATATACATTCTTACAAACTTTCGCGTTTATAATAATAGTAGGATATCTGATTTAGAAGCTCCAATAAAAATATAAGGTATAGGTTTTGTTAAACTTTATATAAAATTAATTTTATATAAAGACTGCTGAATTCCAAAGCACGTTTTGGCAACACTTCTGCGCCAGCGCCATGCAGATGGCGCAGCTAATAGCAATGTATTTTCCGGCGTAACTAATAGCAATATATCGCCATCTATAATAACATTGATAAGTCACTAGTTTTATAAAGGGCTGATTGATTATAAAAACTTATTATTTAAACCATGATAACAATAATAACATTCATTAAACTTGCCATATATCGCTTTTTATAAAGGCTTATTATATAACAAAAATAATACGGAGAGACTAGTATGCCATCTATTAGCCTTTTGAACATTAACGAGCGTAATTATTACGATTTGCAACCTGTGTATAAAATTAAATATTGAGATATTTATGTAAATATTATGAAAATATTAGGAGCTATGTTTTAAAAATTCGTTTATTATTAGTTTATGTTGAGATAGTATACCGTAACGGCGTGTTTAGAACGCCGTTTTTGGGCTACTGGCCACACAAAAAGATTAATTAATGTCTGAAATTATGACTACCATATGCCTGTTGTGTTTCATAGTAAATGCCAAAACGTAGTACGGCTTGAGCAATCTACGCCCTATATAAAATCACTGAAATCAATGCCCTAATAAAATCACTGAAATCATATGGAATATTTTAAACGAGAATAACTATCATAAATCTAATGAAACAGTTGAATGAAGTTGAAGTTGAATCAACTTTAATTGAAGCAATTGAAACTGTTGGAGAATTAAAGAAAAAATATTCATAAATACAGAAATTACTCTACATACATAATTGTTACAAGGCATCATATATATATCACATTCAATATAATAATATTATCTACTCTTATACGTAATATCGATCGAACCATTTAAAACAATAAATCTAGGTTCGTATTCGTACATTTAATACCAAGGACTACCCCTCAGGCCTCGATTGGCCGATATCGGCCACAACACGATTCAGCGTGACGACCCCGTTTTAATTTTATTTTAATTTAATTTGTTTTATTTTATTATGTTTTATTATGTTAATTTGTTTTATTTTAATTATGGATACAGTGGTTTGGCAGTAATTAATGTTTAGGTAAGACAGTGTTATAATTAATTTTTTTTACTAATTTTTACTAAAAAATTTTGGGACATCAATTTTTCAATCGGCTGAGGGGCCGAGGCCTGAAGGGTTAAAGGATGGAATTCTGGAAAACTGCTCCAGATTGTTAAATTAAAAGACTCATTCTTTTGCTAATGCATGTATTGTTCAATATTCAATCAATGAGGTTTGAATCAAATATGGATAAAGAAGTGGGAAGCAAACATAACTTAGTGTTTATAAATAAGCGAGGAATATTAAATGATCTTATTGAAGACATTTTGATGTTTTACTGATAGAAAGGTATGTTGGTAGGATTAGAGTTTAAACGAGTAAGAACCACTTATATATGCCGCAAACGCATTAACTTTTCCAATGAAGATCTAGAGTTGCTGATCACAGCATAAATACCAACCAGAAGTAAATCATGAGGTTTAAAAATAAATTATTGCAAGATATCATTAGTTGTCTTCGGATATCTATCCGACAACTATTACATTTGATAATGAAGGACTGTATATTTTTCTGTTTTTTTTTAATTTCCTGCCCAATAAAAGTATTGTGAACGCACTTCTGTGTGTCTGTGGGTGTGTGTGTGTGTGTATTCCTCCACGATAGCGCCCAAATGCGTCATCCGATTGAGTTGAAATTTGGCATGCAGGAATCATTTGGTCATGGCAAGAGTTCAAAATTGGCTGTGGTTGAAATCGTCCACCAAGCGGCGCGCTATTCATACTTTAATCTCGAAATATTAGACTTAGAGACTTGAAATTTGGTACACAGATGCGCCGTAGGGTCGAAACACAATTGTAAAATTTTGCTAGAAACATTTCTTATATAAGCAACACAAAAAATACCGACATACCTTTCAATCCAATAATAACGTCGAGCCGCCCGAGGTTAGCCAAGAAAAGAACCATGTTGGAAAAAGTGATTATATTACAACGTGTATACTACAAAAATACTATAAATATATAGTATATTTGCTGTCATAATCAACCACTATCAGAAGAGGGAGGGGGGTTGGGAGAGGGATTAAGGGATGGGGGTTACGTAAGGAGGAGGGATTGGGGGGGGTCGAAAATATTATTTTCCTTCCGTGGGTTCTTATCCCG
Organism: Micropterix aruncella; assembly: GCA_944548615.1. Classification (NCBI taxonomy): domain Eukaryota; kingdom Metazoa; phylum Arthropoda; class Insecta; order Lepidoptera; family Micropterigidae; genus Micropterix; species Micropterix aruncella. The sequence goes on from OX155966.1 coordinate 20,779,815, forward strand.
CTTTATCTAGAAAGCTTTAACATCGAAGAAAATAGACCAATGATGGATGTTCCGGACGAAAATATTCTTCTACTTCCGATAGTCTTCTTCTTCCGTGATTTCTTATCCTGCCTTATCTAGAGTGTTTTAACCACTGGAATGCCAATACCAACGATCGGTGGTTTTTCTGTTGTGCCGATTCGCGGGCGGCCGATCTCCGTATTTATGCGATTATGCAATTAAATGCGAAAAAGTCGCCTTCATTGAATAGGCCACCATTATAATTAGTATGCATGCACTACCACCCCCTACAAACAATTGATCGAGGGTCCTAGACACACCGTCGTGAGTTTCGTTCCCATGGCTGGTTCAGTAGAAGTTATTGGGTCTCTGCTGGTTGACCGGAGTTTCCTCGTCGGGAGCCAACTCAGGGTGGAAGGATTGATACCACAATCTTTCAGCTCATGCCATGACCAAATGATGCTTGCATGCCAAATTTTAGCTCAATCGGATGAAGCGTTTCAGCGCTATCGTTGGAGAATACACACAGACAGACACACAGAACTACGTCCACAATACTTTCCTTAACAGGAAAGTAACAACCACGATAGTGTCCGACTAATCGATTATTGAAAGATCGTGTGGTTTTAATGTAAAATCTACTTTTTAAGATTTCAGTAACAGCCATCCTACTGTATTTTATTACTATTTTATTATACCATACCATTATACAAAAGCATATTATGTATTATTAATATTAATATCCAATTATACATACTCCATTTTCACTTTATATACCCCTTTCTCGCGTTTACCTTTACATTTTTCTTCTATGAACATGTTCATGTTATTTCTATTATAATATGTTATGCAAGCGTTGTAATAGGATAGTAAATTTGTTTTGTTTAAATATGTTTATAAAATACAAGCGTCATGTATTTACTATCTGTAAGTTTACTATAAAATAAAATAAATAAATAAATACAATGCAATGGTAGGAACTAAACTGAACATCGTTTTTTAGTATTTCACGTGTGTTGACCCGTCGGATGTCAACAGTATCCATAGGGAGTTTGCGCCGTACCTATGACAGATCCGCGCGTAACCGTTTCGGCCGGTCCCCATATATATTATATAAATATATACATGACTAATAAGATGAATTACTAGGTAACAAGAGGGAATTCAAGGAAAAACGATATTGTTAGAATTTATTTACAAAATCGACTAAAAAATGCGGTGTCTTTAGCGCGCGAAGGCTGGTTTTCGACCGGTTAATAGCTCCAGCGCTTCTTAGAATCAGTTGCCACTGTTTTGAGCACGTATCTTTGATAAACTAGTGTTCGTAATCCGTGATTTGCCATGTCGGTTGATGTATCGCTAGCAGCTTTGACTATAGAAATTATCTATCTGGGCTGGGAGTGACCGGTCGCCTAGGACACACGTGGCCTGCATTACGTCGCGACGATTGTAGGGCGAAACCGCACGATAAACTGTTTGCTCACGTCGGATTCAGCGCAGCCACTGGCTTGCCAGTAATCTGTAACGCTTAGCGGATGATAGGTAGCACTATGCGAGTACTCGACACCACTCGCCTGACAATCCACAGCGAGGTAAACAATTTAGCGGCATACGCTGCAGATGGATGGAAATTGTATGGAATAATTGGAATGCAAAACTCATGCATGACTCGTGGAATAATAGACGAGGCATGTCCAAGTGCCATCGAGTGCCCCGACTAATAGTTAACCTTTTGAGGACCATAAACTTCGCGGTAGAGTATAAAACATTTTGATATATATATAACTGTTAAAGGGCGATGTAAATAAAATAACATGTATGTCAAGTTTTGTGAAAATTGGTTTAATAGATTTTGTATAAATTGACGGGACATAAATGTCTTTGTGGTCCATACGTTACAACTTTTTCCAAAATTTGATTATTATATTATTTAACTCAGAAATCATTCGTACTAAAAGAAAAAAAGTCGAATTCGAAAGTCGCCATAAATATTTTTTTATTTATTTCAAAACCGCAGAGTTTGTTGGTCATTTGCAATATTTATAAAAAACGGTATATTTTATAAGCAATATTTGTTTTCGTTAATATTAGGATACTGAAGTTTCAATAATATGGAAAAAATATAATTTATAACTTATTCGTATTCTATAATTTATAAAATGTTTTTTTAAGTTATGGGACACGTATGTCCCATGGTCCCCAAAGGGTAAACATTGATGATTATAATGGATATTAACGCCCTACCAAAGCAAAAATGTTATATCTCGCAAAACAGTATTCGCCTTGCTAAAACCTCTCAGAAACTGAACTTACCGCCCCTACACATTCACTTGCAACAGGTGGCGAAAGCCAGCATGTACATGCTGTACAGGCTGTCTGCCCGGGAGAAGGTAAACTGGATCTCACAAGCACTAAGATCAGTTCTTGACTCAGTCGGTGAAACTCCAACCCTCCACATGGTAACAGACACCATGCTTCCACTCCTAAACTTTGGAAAACTTTTTACAGTAGTACTGCCGCCCAGAGACGACTGGCTAAAAAGCCAACTGCACTGGGAGACTGGTATCCTTAATGGTATACTGATGGGTTGAAATCGGGAATAGACGTAGGCTGCGAATCGACTACAACGATTACTTTTAAATTCCTCAAACGGTCAAAATCAAATAAGTCCACTTAACCTCGTTCTCATTTAGTACTGCCCCCTTGAATATAGAAATACTTGTAGCCCGGGCGATATTTTATGACATTAAATATTCTAAATGACACCGAATTTACTACAATGATTTCTTTTAAATTCCTCTCATCATTCTCAAACTATCAAAATCAAATAAATCGACCTAACCTCGTTATTTTTAATGCAGGCCACTAGAATATTTAAATACCTACTTGTAACCCTGGTGAATTTTATGACAATCAATATTTTAAATAACACGGAATTTACTACAACGATTTCTTTCAAATTCCTCTCATCATTCTCAAAGTATTAAGATTGAATAAATCTATCTAATTTCGTTCATTTTCTGTCCTGACGACACCTTGCACATTTAAATACTACACCGTTGATATTTTATGATATATTTTACCCCGCGTCTTTTGTATTTTGAAACCCGGGTGATATTTTGTACCCTGGGTGATATATGATGAGGGTGATATGTTACAAATGACACCGAATTTAGTACTATTTTCATTTTATTTTATTTTTTATTTTTTATTACTTTTATTATTTTATTATTTTTAAGGAAACCTACAGCTGTTACAAAAAATTGCTGCAAAATTATTAAGTTAAAAAATAAAGCTAATTACATGTTTCCACTTAAACATTCATAATTTAAACACAACAATATCATTTTTTTAAAAGAACAAACACACACAGGGAGAGGTGGGAACTGGAAAGAAAGGAGTCATAAGTAAATAAAATTTTATATAAATACACGTTCCATAATATAGTCATATTGATGTACATTTTATTTAAAGATATTCTTGAATAAATATTATTTATAATATATTATATATTGCGATTACAATGATAAATCGATACCGTCAATATCGTCAATATCGCCGAGCTGCGTATTACAAATTTTACATACCCTATAAATGAAACAGTTTTGTGCATAATTAGTACTAACCTGCGGAAGGTCGAATAACTCCGTTTGGCGAGTGAGTCGCGATGGTATACGGAAAGATACCATTCCAAGAAGATCAGAACAATCAATGTAACCTGCCAATAGTTTATGGAAAAACACAGTACAACGATTTCTCTTAAATTCCTCTCATCATTTTCAAAGTACAAACATCGAATAAATCTACCTAATCTTGTTCTTTTTCAGTACTGGCCCCTTGAATATTTAAATACTCGTAGCCCGGATAATATTTTTTTACATTAAATATTATAAACGACACAGAATTGTATTTACTACAACGATTACCATTGAATTTCTCTCATCATTTTCAAAATATCAAAATCGAATAAATCTACTAAACCTCGTTCTTTTTCAGTACTATCTACTTCAATAATATTCGGACGTCGGGAAGTTTTTTCGACTCAACGAAAGTTCTTAACGCGAAATGTCTTCCTCTACATTAGACATAATGCCGATGAAAGCTTTCCGAAGCTTGAAATTTTTGCCGCTTCTTTGGAGATTTCCCCACGTAATGATTCCGCACACTGAGCGCGGCTTTAATAGCCTGTTAGGCACGCTCAACGATAAATGATGAATCGAAATGATTTAGCGTTTTTTTTTTTTCGTAAACAATTTTCTCGCATTTTATTTAGGGGGGAAATGAGGAGAAAATAAATATTATTGCATTATCGAGAGTATCGTTTCACTGAAACACCGAACAATAAATAATTACCCTCCGAGAAAAACGTGCTGAGACGCAGCATTTTCTTCTTCTTTAGGTGCGCTCACTACTGCGAAGGTTGGCGGCAGTTCTGGCTGTTTGGGCCACGCGGTATACAAGTTTGACCTGCTCTACGCGGTATACAAGTTTAAATGAGTTAATAAGTTCATAATTAAAAAAAATTAAAAACACGACTGCCGTTACAAAAAAATAATTATTGTATTTAAAATTATTTTAAAACAATTTGTTCGCCCTGAAAAGCACGTATTTTAAACAAGAAAGTTCTTCGTTGAAACAATATTCCGTGAATCAAAATTCAATTTACGAAAACTCCGTTATGGCCCTGATGACGCGTGTTTTCTTTATAAACATCCAATGCTTATAGACGATGTACTCAATCATATTTTTCATTTGATGCTTCACACGACAGCTTATATTAAATTATTGACATTTAGAAATTAATATAATTATATATTTAACATTCGGACAGTTCAAGTACCCTATGACAGAGGAAGAAAGAAAAAAATCAACTTTCAAACGATGACAGTCAACACGCCAACGCACAACACGGCGATTTATATTGAATAAACCGATTTCTCCTTATATATGAGAGCATGGGGTCACGGGACGTACCCTATAACACTCGGCATGGCATTAATAATATTCTCGGATTCTAACAATATTCCACACTTCTAAATCGGTTCAAGCGTTTAGGAGTTATGGTGGAATAAAGAAACGAAAAACATACATACATGAACCCTGAACACTCTACACCCATTTTTGTTGGGCAGTCGTGTAATTAATATTATTGGATTTTTGAGAACATCTTCTCACTAAAAAGACCCAACGATAAAGAATAACCCTCCGACAAAGATGTGCCGACACGCATTCTTCTCCTTAAGGCGCCCTCTCTGCTGAGTAGGTTTTGGCAATTCGGACCAAGATCCTACACTTGTAGTACAAAGGTTAAAATGAGTTAAAAACGGCACTTAAACTGGAGCGGTATAAAATATCCGTGGGAGAAATAAGGAATATTGTTGCTAATTTCGTAAAACGTTTGTTGATGACCTGACCAAATGGGGATATTCTGAACTTTCTTGCTCGGAAAGAGTTCCATTTTACTTTCCCGGCCCACTAGACCAAAAGGAAAAGTATTGCAAACGCGCAAAAAAAATCGTGATGAAGACGGAAATATCCGTTTTAAGCCCTTCTGAGACTATTATGACCACTTTCAGATTAAAATATCTGTGTCTCTATCTGCGTGTATGTGCTGGAATGTCTCATATACCAGCTACAAATAAAGTTTCCAACTACAACGGTCGAACCCGTCACCTCAAAAAGTTTTAACGATATTAGATCGCTCTGTCTCCCGTGAGGTGAGCGCAGAAGACAGGATGAAACAGTCCACCGTCTAGTTAGGCCACATTCCCATAAAAAGCCAACGTCTTACCGCGAGATAACCAGGTTAATCACCCAGCGGGCCTCACTCGCGCCCTTACTACCAGTTGCAACCAGATTACTACGGTCTCCCGACTGGCTACGGGATCTAGGTCGCTTGCGCGGTCCTTTCCCTTACATAGCATTGAAACAGTTTCTACCGAATCTAACGCGGACCACGACGTCCTTTATCCGGCTTTCACCAGGAATCGGGTACCTGATTGGTCGTTTCAAGAGCAGTCGCCGCAAGGTGAACAACTACCCCCGCTCTATAGGAGACTGCTCTGTTTCCAGACTCCCCCGGCTGTCGGCCAGAATGCAAAATCAATTGGCTAAGGGAACTTTGGTAAAAGGGCTGACGCCGCACGGTGCGCAAACCGCCCAGGAGCGCCCGTAGGTTGACTCCTAAGGAAAACTGGCCCGAAGGCCAATGTCCTACCCTGGCTCGCACTTCTACGTGGAGGCCGCCCGATGGGTGTTGACCCGTGAGTATGACCGACCCTGAACACATGGGTCTTCGTGGCCAAACTGCAACAGGGCCGATTAGCTTCCATATACAAGTTACACAAATAATTCATATGTAAATTCCGCCATATATTTTAATCAAATATTAAAGCTGAGCCGCCCGAGGCTAACCGAGAAACGAACAGTGCCGACCGAGGCTGTCGCAAAGGAACACAGCCAGGTTCGTCTGCCGGCCGAGAGACAACGCTCATTGATTTAAATTATGAAATTAGTATTCCGATGAAAACAGTCTTTGGCTACTTCGCCGGAAAGTCTTGTGGTGACAAAGCCGATTTTTATTAGTTATTTTTAACATTGTAAGCGATAGCCTAATTTAATAAAAATATTTGCAAAAATGTTTCCTAGCGTTATTTATGACCACCCTATATTATAATATTATTACAAGTCATTGTTTTTCAATAAATATGTGTTTAATAAATAATAATATAATTGTTACAATGATAAAACAGTTAATAGGAGATAAATCGGCTCGTCTATAAAATTATCTCAATTTTATAATGGCATCTACTCTCTACATTGTAATATAGATATAATATTTCATCGAATGTCTCGAAATCGAATCGAGTCTAATCTGTCTGATTCGAATGATCAGAAAAGATTCGAGTAAGTGTAGGAGCCCGTACTAATTTATGGAATAAAAAAAATACCAACAAACCACACATTAGTTTCCTTCGTCTGATTTTATTATTTGGCCGAATCATCAAAATCGGAAAATATGTGTAAACAGCTACTTTTTGCCTGTGAGTGCAAACTTTGTAAGACTGTTGGAATTGGAAATTCAAATCAATAAAATAAAAACAACTTTCAAACTTGAAGTCTCTAAGTTCAGTAATGTCACCTGTGCGCTACGAATGATTTCCAACTTCTATTAGCCAAGAGCCAGCGACAAAAAGTGCAAGAAATTTGGAAAAGCTGATACTTTCAGATCAGATAGTATTTTGGCCATAGAATGCCGGGGTACAGTCAACCGGCCAGATTCCGGCTCACCTAGCGCTGACGTACTAGGAAAGGTGTGATTCTAATTAGTACCTTTAAAGTGTTTCGGAAAAGCTGAACATTCATCAGTGGACAGTGGATGCAGAAGAATCGAAACATACGGTCAGACTGCTTTATAATCAAATCTGTGGCGTCAGCATCTCTATGCATGGCACACATCGATCTATGACGCATCGGTCTACCGTGCCGCGCAATATAATGGTATGGATATGCTGACGCCACACATTCGGTTATGAAGCAGTCTGACCAAATGTTTCGTGTTTTTTATTGCATCCATTATCTGCTGATAAATTTTCAGCTATTCCAAAATACTTTGGGGATACTAAATAAAATCACACTTTTCCTAGTACGCCAGAGCCAGGTTTCCCGGAATCTGGCCTGCCAACCCCGGCATTCTATGGCCAAATTACTGTCTGATCTGAAAGTATCAACTTTTCCAAAACTCTTGCACTTTTTTGTCGCTGGCTTACCCAACTATAAAAACGAAGAAAAAAAATACATCAAAATTTATCCCATTATTTTTCAGTTGACTACTAGAAAATAGAAATAATACTTCTGGGAGAATTATAAAGTATGTATATCTTTCAAGGTACGTGTAAACCTACGAAAACAAATCGCTGCAAGGCTTGTGATCATAGTAGTAGCGGCCCATGTCGTTTTCCCACCTATCGCTTTTTGTTCCCTTTATGCGACTCGCTAACAATAAAATATTCAGAAGCCCATTTACTAAACAATGCACCGGATCTGTCGGCTTTTCACCGCGTTAATGTCACGGCTTTTCAGCCTGAAAATCCGCCGTGTCTCCTGAAAAAAGCGACTGGAAAATATGAACACGGAGCCAGGAATTTTAAATTTAAGGTGGCCCTCCGGGGGATTTGTGATACAATGGTCTTTTAGACGTCTCCTGTCCGTTTCTAATGATCCTTTTCATTGGGGATAAACGAAGGTCTAATTCCGGTTCTGGACATAATTAAGATTATGCAGGGCAAAGAAATAATTCGTATTCTAGTGGCATTTTAAGGTATATGTCTCAGTAAAATAATACATCAATGATCATATTACTGATCAGTGGCGGCGCTAGGCGTCGGCGACGTCGGCGACCGCCGACGGCCTCGCACCTAAGGGGGCCTCGCAAAACTTTTACAAATTATTTAAATGCATTTACAGACTTTTGAAATGCATTACAGAGTTAACTTTTTTAACACAATGATAGATGCTATTATAGTCGACACCGAATGTCGATTTAAAGCGCTCAATGAATATTTTGAGCAATTTGCGATATCAGTTATTTGAAATCGATATCAAAAGAGGACCTTCTCAAGCATTGTAATGATTTAGGTACAATACTGCGACATGGCGACGGCGAAAACAGTGACATACAGCCTTTCGATCTATCTGAAGAGCTACAGCTTTTAAAAGCGAATTCACTTGACTGTCAACGACGCGAAACAGCTCATTCAGTACATTTTAGAAAATAATTTGGAAGAAATAGGTATATCCAAATGTTTACATAGTAATATATGCTCAAATCATGCTCACAGTTCCCGTCAGTACAGCTTCCGCTGAGAGAAGCTTCTCAAAGTTAAAATTGATTAAGACCTACTTGAGAAGCACGATGACCCAAGAGAGACTATCTGCGCTATCAATTCTATCAATTGAAGCTGAAATAGCGGCTATTATTAGCTATGACATAATCCTGAAAAAGTTCAGTGAGGCCAAAAGCCGAAAAGTTCGTCTATTTTAATTTCTATTTGTGTAATTTTTAACATCATTTGATTAGCAATAAAACTCGTTTACTCAAATCAAATCAAATCGCATTTATTGTCTTCAAAAAACTTTACATATGTAGTTGTTTAGACATTTTATATAGCCGCTTAATGTTAAAATAACTTTAAAATGTATACTAAATATTTCATTAGAGACTCACCACATAATTGAGTTATATTAGATATTTATAACTACAGATAGTCATGAAATTATAATATTAAAATTAAATGGTCCTGTAAGTAATTATAATTGATTATGGGAGACAATTAAAAATAATAGTAATAATATAATAATCAATAAAATGGTACAAATGTCAAGTTAAATAATAAAAAATTAAAAAAAAATCGAGATGGAAATTGTCAGTAATCTAATTATAATTCGTTAATATTATATAATTCTCTCGCAATAAGGTAGCCTTTTAATTTCGATTTAAATTGGGTGATATTTCCGTTTCTACATATACTTTTGATATTCTCAGGCAGTTTATTGTAACACGCCATTCCAACGTAATTTGGATCCCTTTTGAATAATTCCAGAGATGGACGGGGTAATGCTAAATTGTGCCTACTTCTGGTGAAATGAGAGTGAATTTCTTTTTGGGTCTTCATTTTTCCTATGTTTTTTAATATTAATTTTATGCATTCAAATATGTATAGTGATGGTAGCGTTAGAATACTGAGATTTTTGAAGTGACCACGACATGATTCATTATGTTTAAGGTTTAATAATATTCTTATGGCTCGTTTTTGGAGAGAGAAAATATGTTGCCTTAAAACTACTGTACACTGTGTCCAGAAGGGAATCCCGTAACGAAGAATTGACTCGAAATAGGCAAAGTATATTATTTTGGTGTGTTTAACACTGATTAGTTTCCTTATTTGCCTTAGTAAGAAACAGGCGCTGGATAGTCTGTCGCTTAATTCCTCTCCGTGAGCATTCCACCTTAAATTTTCATCTAAAACTAAACCCAGAAATTTATGGCTTTTAATATTGGCTACTGTGTTTGCACCGATAATTAAATTTTGACTGTTTATAACCTTATTTTTTCTACAAGATAGGAAGATGAATACTGTCTTGGATGTGTTAAGAGACAGATTATTTTTCTCGAACCAGGTATTCAACAGAGCCAATTCATGGTTTAACGTTTTCAATACATTCTCTATTTTGGCATCTGCAAAGCTTATGCTGGTGTCATCTGCATACAAAGTTATATTTGAGTGAGCTACTATAGATGGGAGATCATTAATATATAGAATGAAAAGGGTCGGTCCCAGGATGCTTCCCTGAGGAACACCGCTCTTCGTTTCACACTCATCGGAAATGGTTCTCTTCAATACGCCACCTGTGCAGTCGTCTAATTGTACAACTTGTTTTCTTTTTGAGAGATAGCTGCTGAACCATTTTAAGCTATTTCCTCGGATTCCATATCTGTCGAGTTTAGTTAGCAGTGTTTGATGGTCTACCATATCGAACGCTTTTGATAAATCGCAAAATACGGTACTTGAATAAAGTTTCTTGTCCATGTCATTGTACATTTTTCTCAGAACGTTGTTCAGTGCATCGATTGTACCTTTATTTCTTCTGAAACCGAACTGAGATTTTGTTAGGATATTTTTATTTTCTATGTATTTTAACAACCTTGAATTTACTATTTTTTCAAGCACTTTGGAAAAAACAGGTAGCAACGCTATTGGTCTGTAGTTGTTTATTTCAGTTTTGAGACCTTTTTTATGTATAGGAATAATTTTAGCAATTTTGAATTGATCTGGGAAAATTCCATCTCGGAGAGATATATTGAATATATAGGCTAATTTGTCAACTATAAACGGAAGTGTCAATTTTACCATGTCTATTGCGATATCGTCAATTCCTGCGGATTTTTTATTTTTCATGGAATTCACTATTTTTGTTATTTCAACAACATCAGTTGGCTGCATGAAGAAAATATGTCTGCTGTAAGGTATATTGTGCCCACCTGTTAGATTGTTCTGTGAGGTGTTTGATTGTGATATTTGACCGATTTGGGAAAAGAAAGTGTTGAACATATTCGCTACTTCTGTTTGATCTTCGACCGTATCGGTTCGGCCCTTTCGGTTAAGAGTAATGTTAGAGTAGCACTTTTTTCCTTTGCCCATTTTATCATTTACAAGCTGCCATAATGCTTTTGAATTATTTTTCAAATTTAATATTTCATTTCGGATTAGATTTCTTTTGGCATTCCTAACCACTCGCCTATATATTTTCTCGTATTTATTTATAAATTTCATAACAAAATCATCGCATTCAAACTTTTGTATAAAACGAAGGGACCTCAGATTCTTAGCCGAAGCTTTAATTCCCTTAGATATCCAGGATTTCTTTAGGTTAGGATTTTTTATTTTTCTTTCTTTCTCGGGAAAACTGCTGTCAAAATGAGACTTAAATTTTTCGAAGAAAAGAGTAAATATTAGATCAGCATTTTCGTTTTCGGAATTAAAAATATCGTCCCAGTCGTCACTGATAATTTTGCTGAGAAATATTTCTTTGTTTGCTTTAGAAAACAATCGGGACTTTTTATAATATACCTGATTTTTTGTGGTGTTATTAATTGAGACGAAGATACCTTCATGATCTGAGAGGCCAGTAGAAGAGATTTTTGAAGAAAGTAGGTCAGTAGATAGGTTTGAGAATATGTTATCTATTAATGTGGCTGAGTGCCCTGTGATCCTTGTTGCAGTGTCTACATATGATTTTAAGCCATATATATATATATTCAGAATACTGCACAAATTATATTTGGCTACTGAGTCAACTAGGAAGTCTATATTTATGTCCGTGCATATGACGATTTGTTTATTTTGAAATATTTCTAATAGCCGTGAGAATCTTTTGAAGAATATAGTAATATTTCCGATTGGCGATCGATGTAACGAAAAAATATGAATACGGCTTTGGGTCAATTTTACTCCGCAGCATTCAAAGTGTCGATCCAGGCAGAGATCAGCACACTGCAGTAATGGTTCACTACCAAGATTATTTTTGAGTTGTACCATAGTCCCCCCCCATTTTAAAAATACTCCTGTGTTGGTACGCTCCAATATAAAAACCAGGTAAACTTAGTGAAATGTCTTCATTTTTCTTCCCCCAATGCTCAACCATACATATAATATTAATATTTTTATTAAGTTCTAAAAGTAGTTCCATGTCAATCAACTTATTTTTTAGACTATTTATATTCTGGTAGAAGATTGAAAGATCTCCGGAATTTAATAAAGTTTTCGCATTGTAAGAAGAGTCAGGCTTTTCATTTATAGTATCGCGTTGAACGAAAAAAATGCGACTTTTGCTGATTTGTCGGTTGGTAAGTAGAACGTCGTGTTTCGTAAATTGGAATATCTTCGTCGTAACCTGCGTTGATATGATTAATGTGATAGTTTGGTATTTTTGAATTATCATAAAAAACTGGTAGGTTTTTATTTTCAGTATATCCTAGGTATTCCTTTCTGTATTCGGTGACCTGTATGCTGTGTATAATATTTTGACAGATTGATTCAGTGCATGGTTTATTTTGAAAAGATCCCAGGTTTTTGATGAAGGTACAGTGTTGGAATAACTTGGAATAGCACTCAAAATTACGATTTATTTCCATTTCTCTTAGGTAATTACTATGTAAAACCTCAGTAAGGTAGACGTTAGTTTTATGTGACGTTTTTAGGCTGTAAGACAGCTCAGTCAATAGTTTAAAAGGATTTTTGTCATTACTTCCTCCCAATATTACGAGATGATCTCTCGTCGTCATGTTTTGAGCGATTTTTTCAATGTCATTTGAGATGGTTTCAAAAGTGGCGTTTTCTTTTATATACCCAGTGACAGCATATGTTTTTTTTTTACCTAACAAATTCCTTAGGCCGATTGTAATACCTTTGGCCTGCTGATCTCCTATGACAATGATTTTTCTTTCTTTGTTCGATGATTGTTCATTTGCTATAGGTTCGGACACTTTGAAATTGTTTATTATTATGTTTTCCTCGGTTTCATACATTAGTTTCACTATAATTCGGCTCATGAAAGCTAACGTTTTCTTTTTGACTGGGAAATAAAAAAGGCCTCGCGAACCTAATTTCGCCGACGTCCAAGTGTGGTCTAGCGCCGCCACTGTTACTGATACTGAACTTCGATCATTTTACCGAGACTGAACTTCGATTAATTTAGATAAATATGCTTTAACAGTCATCATTAATACACTTAGAAAACTATTGGATATCTTCTTATATCACCATTTTGTTATTACGGTTTCATACAGAATGACGATGTTTCAATCGTAATTTTGATGAATTACAAGGAATGTTGTTGAAATTCTATTACACGATTATATGTATCAACATATTTCTTGCGTTTATTACAGCAGTATACTGTAGTTTCAACATGATTTATGTGTCCGACTGTAACCGTACGTATACTAACTACAGACACGGTAACTACAGTCACGCCAACACCGTTACGCGTCATGTTAATTCATACGTATGGACCACAGTCCGCGTTATATACGTAATCCTTGTTAAATCATGCGTATTTTCGTGTATATTACATCGTTATATTCTTCTCAGTGTAGTTCTTCATCCGTCGTAAAGTTCGTAGGTACATTGATGATTGATTGACTGTCAACATGGAGAAAAATAGTTTTAAGAGACTTAATTATGCAACAAAATTCCTAGATTTAGGACCGTTTCCTTAAAGTGATAAAGCAGGTTTATTTTCAAAAATGAGTTTCTAATCGTTTCTTGTAGGTCTTCTCTCGGAGACATCAGCGAAAAGTAATTTCTAGAAAACAGGCGTAAAATATTGAAATACAAACTTCTTTAATAAATCTATAAAGTTGTACCTATTTTAGTTTCAAATGCACCCTAAATAGGCCTCGCCTGTACTAAGGTAGGATTAATGTAAAAGAATATAAAATATTTATTATACGTAAACCACTTTATTATAGTGGTTTACGTAACTTGCTGTATTTTTATTTTATATAGGTACATACATAAGTTTGTATATGTTTGTAGTTATTTACATGAGTATAGTTGTAGTTATATACATGAGTTTCTCAAAGTAATGCATAATCTATAGATAATCTTTGATTCTGTGTATTGTGAGATTTTTTTATGACATTAGCGAAGATAATTATTACACAGACATATTAGGAAATAATAATAAAGCGACCCTACCAAGATACCGAAGTTATGTGTCTGGTATAAGAGTCGAGGAACCAATTATTATAACATTGACAATGTTGGAATTACTATCGAAAATTTTGTCGAAGCGATTCATCTACTGCAAATGTATCGTTTTGATAAAAAGTCGCAATGTCATAATTAAGATATTAGAGAAGATTCGTAATTATAATTATCTAGATACTTTTAGACTAATTGATATGTAACTTACAAATATTTGTTTAATTTAAATATATTTATTAGGAAACATTTTATAAATAAAAAAATCGTTCTGTTTAAAAAAATTTTGCTCGTCCTAAATTTTGTTGTGATAAAATAGTGTTGCACTATTAAATCTGTACTCGCTAGCGCCTAGGCACGTAGGCTCTATGCCTGACGTTTCATCAACCCTGGATCTTTACTGATCAAATCCTACAACTATGACCCCGCCTATTTCTTCGCGGGTCCGCCCATTTCAGATACTTTTCTCAGGTATTATATCGCCGAGGGAGTAAGTGTTATGAATGACATGAAAAAGGGGAAGTTTTAAAATTAAAAAAAATAATCTTTCGGTTAAATTACCTATTTCTATTTATTAGGTAAATAAATAGTATTTAATTGGCGTTTTGTCGATTCCAGGAACACTTTTTAGGTATATTTTTCATTTATCATCAGTGCAAAATAAACTATAATGTTATAATTTCTTTGTAAAATTTCAGGCGGTATAAGTATAAATCTGACATAATTATGTTTGTCCCGCATTCTTTACATTTCATTTCTTTGGTTTTTTCTCTTTCTCTCAAATATTAAAATTACTAATAAATAAATATATTTAATTAGTTAACGTGTCCGGGTTAGGTTAGGACAAGTGTCCCCAAAAATATGCGGCCCGGACGGCCTTATCGTTTGCCTCTTGTAGGTCTTGGTGTGTGACGGGACTTGGCAGTTGCGGGCAGGATCATAGGTGGTCTTCATTTTTCTAATATTATATTGAAATTAATTCTATCCTATCTAAAAGGTGGTAGCGAATGGTTTCGTGCAACTTGGGACATAAGAACCCATTTTGTTCTCGGATCGTCTAAACCATGTAGGTCCTATTCAGAAGCTTCCACGCGCGGAAGGCTTTAGGCCTCACAGCTGGTGGTCCGGTTTCTCCTGGTGGGATTCCATACTGGCGCTACTGGACGGTTTGCTCACCGTTCGGCGACGCCAATCGGTTGTGCACTCTGACTTATTGCTGAAGGAGTCTGGAGACTATGGAAATATACTGTCTCCTAAGAAGCTGGGGTGGATGTTGACCCGTTTCGTAAACCACCCTTGAAATTACTAAATGGCTATCTGATCCTGAATTCAGAGCCGGGCAAAAGATGCCTTTGGTCCGCGATAGATTCAAACCGAATCACAGCTGAATATACGGCATGTAGAAGTCGCGCAAGCGACTACGGACCCGTAACCAGTCGGGAGGACGGAAGTATCCTGAAGGAGATATCCTTCCAAAACTGGTAGTTAGTGGGCGAGGCTGCCCTGTGTACCTTTCTCGGTGCCTCGCCGTAAGATGTTGGCCTCTAACGGTCTTGTTGGCGGAGATGAACAGCAGATTGTCTTGTCTCTTAAGTCTTCTACGCTCATCCCACGGCTGAAAGAATTTTTACATATGGTTATACTAGCCTGGGGTGAAGGGTTCGCACTTTATAGTCGATACTGTCCTACTACTATATCTGAAAAGTAGCCTTAATACATTTCCCTAATAATACAAAAGGTGTGGCAGAGGTACCTATATATTAAATAAATTAATTACCGTTTAGCTTTATGGGTTTTATTGTTCTGGGCTCGGATCATTCAAGTGAAATAAATGAATGAATAAAACAAAGTACTTTATGCGACTATAAAATTACTCTAAACGAGGGGACTTATTCGTTAAATGATAATGTCTTCCAGTCAACCCTTAATTATTACAAAGAGCGTTTCAATTTGATTTGTCCTAGATAAATTAATAATTGCGTTGTAAAGTTGTAAAAACAGAAGGGATGAAATTGATTATTATTGTGTTTAATGAATTATGTATTACGACTCCAAATGAAACAGCATTACTCAATATGAAAATATTTATTTATTTGACAAAACATAATTAAAATTACAGGCAATTCCAGATCATCAATTATTATTCCAGGCTATATTATACACACATCCGATTATTATCTAACCTTTCTTGTTGTTACTTGGTACTTTTGAATAATATTTACTTTCCTTGCAATAATAGTATTGTGGACGAACTTCTGTGAGTCTGTGTGTCAGTGTGTCAGTGTGACTATGTGTATAAATGTGTATGTGTGTATTCCCCCACGATAGCGTTATAACGCTTCATCCGATTGAGCTTAAATTGAGCATGTAGGAATTATTTGGTCACGGCAATTGAAAATATTGTTCTTGATATCTGTCCATCAGGAGGCTTGAGTTGGGGGGGTCGGGGGAGAAGTTGGGGGTTAAGGGGTGGTTAGGGGGATTTAGGGCGGCTGGGGGGAATTGAGGGGAGCTTGGAGGGGGGACTGGTGGATGTTTTTGCTGGGGAGGCATTGCGGGGGGGGGGGGTAGGGGAAAAGGGATTGGTAGAGGTTTTAAGGGGGGTTGTGATGGGATTATTATATTGTCTGCTTGCCGGAAAGTCTTGGGGTGACACAACCGATTTTATACAACATACTACATATTTACCTAATTCGTTGATTGCTGAGAAATGCTTCAGGTGGTGAACGGTTTCGTGCAGCTTGGGCCAAAAGATCCATTTTGTTCTTGCATCGGCTCAACTCATGATTCCGCTCCTATTCAGAAGCCTCCTCGAGTGGAAGGCTACCCCGGGTAAGACTCCCGTGTCTCAGGCCTCAGAGCTGGTGGGCCGATTTCTCCCGGCGGGATTGCATCCCGGCCCCACCGGACGGTTTGCGCACCGGTCGGCGAAGCCAATCGGTTGTGCATTCTGGACTAATTGCTGAAAGGGTCTCGAAACTATGGAAATACACTGTTTCCTAAACAGCAGGGGTGGATGTTGACCTGTTGTCATGCCACTCTTGAAATTACCTTGGGCCACTCGATCCCGTGTGGCACTACGGGCAAAGAACGCCCAGGTCAGCGATAAATTCGTGTTTTAACGACAACTCGAAAAAATTGTTATTTGAAACCACCTGATTAGAAACTACTAGTCATCGCTATCTTAGACTGTGGAGTAACTTTCCTCGATTGATGCCATGAAGTCGCCAGCAACGAAAAGCCACCATAACATCAGTCTTCCAACACGGGACTCATATTGGCCAATGTTATTATCATTCCTCGTAAGACGATATCTCTAAATGTTTTAAATTTTCGAAATTTCTTATGTACACAGACGACATAAAAATCATTATGCAGATTAAATTTAATAACAGCATATTATGCTTACAAATTGATCTAGAGGGTGTCAGAGTATTAAACAATTTAGAACTTATCATAAAAAATGTTATTGCATTAAGTTCGCCAGAAATGTAAAGATAAGTGTGGCTATGCTCTTCATGGTTACGCGCTAATAGACTTGCACGAGGTAAAAACCTATGCATTACTCCTGCTACAAACTTCTATAGGATTAAGTATAAACTCAGTGTAGAATGTTTAAGTGCTTTCTTTCTTTCATATAATAAGCATATCAAGCTTGTAATGATTAGCACAATAATGAGCGCGGTATCATTTTATGATATTTTTAAATAACTGATAAATGCAAATGGAGACAGTTTAAGGGGAATCATCTGTGAATAATGATCGTGACAAAAAATTATGAAGCATTTCAATCAAATAGTATACCTATCGCCGAATCGCACATATCTTACGTCTCAACATTATCCTACTTTCAGAAAATGGATTCTTGTAAAGGGGCAGGATATGACAACATTCCTCTCTCCTTTATTAAACAATGTTCAGTACATTTCTGAGAACAGGTACCGTATCTACCCTTTGAAAATACACATTGGTAACGCCTATCTTTAATATAAGGACTGTTTCCAAATATACACCGATATAAAATTATCTATGATTGCGAGTCATTGAAAAAATATCTGTCATACCATTTTCGAAATTATAAAAAAACAGATTTAACAACACGGTTCTTATAGCATATTATACTAGCTGTCCCGAGGGACGTTTTGCTGTCTAAATTTCAATAAATATGGTTGTGATAGTTTTGTGAATTTGTGAAAAGCTATTGGAATATGTAAACAAAGTAAAAAATCGGTTGTGTCACACCCCTCAACCCCCCTCCCCCCCCCCCCCCTTCCACTCTTACCTACCCTTCAACTTCCCACCAATCCCCCCAAACTCCACCCCTCCAACCCCCCTCAAATACCCCCCCCCCCCCCCCCACAAAACTCTACCCCCCCCCCAAATCGTTTAAGCCGTTCATCCTAATATGCGATTACCAACAAACAGCATTTCATTTTAATTTATATAAATTTTATTGTAATTTATTATACTTTATTATATTACTTTATTATACTTTTAATATTACACCTTATTACACTTTAAATTTATTATATAAAACATATTTTTTTCTAATTAATAGTCAAATCCATTTATATTTATTACATTTTAAACGCTTCCGATATGAGCATTAGCATATTGTACTGCTGTCACGCAACTAAGTGACAGGACTTGCTTCAAGTCAGCTAGCTCTTAAGTTTAATGTAAGTATATTCGGCAAGTTATTTTTTGTATTAAATTACGCGACCGATACGAGCATTGGTACTGTTGCCACCCAACTACATAAGTGCCAGAACTCGTTTTAAGGCAGCTAGATCTTTAGTTTCATAATAAAGTATATTCAAAATGTTAAAAAAACCTTTATAATGGAGTAATCCTTACAAATAAGTTATAACAAATAACATACATTGTTAGTTAGAGTATTGTCAGATCGTTTATTTATCGCATCCCGCGTCTATTAGGACTCGAGCAGATAAGGCGAAACGAAATGAATCATATTGTAAATTGTCATATTTGGGAAAAATCAAAAATGAAGTAATACAGATATGCTCTAAACAGAAAAGAAAGAAATAAAAAAAGAAAAATATATTTATTGTACTAAAATACTAACATTGGTAAAGAAAACCTAAAACCTATTTTAACTTAGTACAATCGGCAAGCTTATCGTTTTGCGATTTCTTACAACCAACCGTTGACAACCTAAACAGAGTGCGTATCAGTGTGCGTGTGTGTCTCCCTAGAAGCTTCTCCTAGCTTTGTTAGCGGTCTAGTGAAACGAGACTTTTGTAGCATTTTTATTTTATTTGGGTGAGTAGTATCGCTACACTACCGATGTGTTTTTTCCGTGAAAACATCTTTCGTAAAAACTTATCTGCATAACTTTTCCCTCGATAAATTTATTATTTTATTGCTTAGCTCATGTTATTTTAGAATACCTCAAGATCGATACGATTTCGCAAGAATCACTTGTCTATTCCTTTTTGTTAAGGAGTAATGACTGATTCTTTGGTCGCGCTGATTAGATATAGAAACCCTTATCTGACCCCTATCCTGCTCGATGACTTGATGATACAAACACGCATATAGCAACGGGAGATGGTCTATTTTCAGATTATAAAGCTTTTCATAGTTACACTGTTCCAACTAAACCGTTTCATTGTTTACTATAACTGGAAATTAGTTTGGGAACATTTTAAAGACATTACGAAGTCATAAACACGTAAGCACGGTTAAAATTGCTGTATCGAAACCCTCGTTATATTCGGATTTATATGTACACAAAGATTGCCGAAAATATGGCATTTTGCCAAAAATATTGCAGCAGTATTTTTAACTATACTTCATCAAATAAATACACAAACCTCAACTGGCGATTTAATAAATTGACTATTGTCAAAGCATGTTTTTAGAGTGCCGATGCCGGCTCCTTAGTATATGTTAGAAAATGAAGTCGTTTTAAAAATAGACGGAAAAAATGGATTATTAGCTAATACTATATGTGTTGTTGAGCAATACTCTGTATTTATTTATCAAAGCAATATGTACAATATATGTACATGCATACACTTTTTTTAATGAAACCAACTCTCACTTATAACGAAAGAAATTGAGATGAAAACTTGTAGTTTCACGAACGGTCGATTTCATTGCGATCTCTAATATCGGTAACACAAAATCACACTCACGCATCTGGTTGCTACGCGATCGTTTACTTCAAACCATCTATGAAAATCAACAATAAAAATCATTTTATATGCAACGATAAAACAATGTAAAAATTCCACAGCCACTTCTCTAGGGATTTTCGAGAGAATTTCTGTCTGCTCCAATGAGCCATTAGCAAAACTTTAGGAACCACTTTAATAATACGTAATTGAATCTAGGACCTCGCTTTATTTTGACGACTCATCGAACTTGGACGGTGGCTAGGCAATTAAGACGTCGATATCTTGGCCAACTCTCCAATGAAATGCGACTGTCCGTCCTGCCCCTACCCCTCATCGAAAACTCCGCACCAATAATTAAACCCATTCTTTAGCGAATATATATATACATATATATATATATATATATATATATATATATATATATATATATATATATATATATATATATATATATATATATATATATATATATATATATATATATATATATATATATATATATATATATATATATATATATATATATATATATATATATATATATATATATATATATATATATATATATATATATATATATATATATATATATATATATATGTATATATATATATATATATATATATATACATATATATATATATATATATATACAATATAATTTGTCCTTAACTGTGCATTAAATTTGGCTTATCCACTAACGACATTGTTCCGTAAATCATTAATAGAAGGCGTTTTCCCCAAAATATGGAAACAAGCATATATATGTCCAATATTTAAGCAAGGTTCGCGAAATAATGTTCAAAATTATCGTCCCATATCAAAACTCCCAATATTTAGTAAGTTAATGGAAAAACTCGTATTCGAACAATTATTCGCAGCTGTTCGTTCAGTCATAGTCCCAGAACAACACGGATTTTTCAAATCAAGGTCTGTAGAAACCAACCTTATTACCTTCACTGATTCTGTCCTTAAGTCTATGGATAAACGTATACAGGTTGATGCTCTATACACAGATTTTTCTAAGGCATTTGATAAAATAAATCATAACTTACTTTTAAAAAAGTTATGGGCTTTGGGGATTAGGGGTGACTTGTATCGCTGGATTTCCTCGTATATCGCATATCGGACTCAAGCGGTAGTTGTTCAGGGTTATCAATCCGAGTTTTCTGAAATTCCTTCAGGGGTACCGCAAGGCTCCCACTTAGGACCACTTCTTTTCCTTCTATACCTCAACGATATCACCAATTGCATGCTACATTCCAATATAGTCATATATGCGGATGACACGAAGATTTTTAGTGAGATCCGATCAATTAATGACTGCCTTAATTTGCAGGCAGATATAAACCGCCTTATGAAATATTGTTCAGATAACTGTCTCTTCGTTAACGTAAACAAATGTCACATAATCACATACTCCAGAAAAAATACTAATATAATGTTTGACTACAACTTGAATGGCGCTATAGTTGGAAGAGAATCAGCGGTGCGAGATCTTGGGATTACACTTGACACGAAAATGCTATTCGCTGAACACATCGATAATATTATTAGAAAAGCATATAAATTACTAGGTTTTATTCTAAGGGTATCATCGGTATTCAAATCCACTGACACGCTTAAAACCCTCTATAATTCCTATGTAAGAAGTCAGTTGGAATTTGCATCAGTGGTCTGGAATCCCCAATATTTGACTTACATATCGCGGATCGAATCGATACAAAAAAGATTTGTGAAGCGATTAAATTTCACTTCTTTCACTAAGCCCAGCTCCTATGAGGAATCCTTAAAAGCCCACAATTTAATGTCATTGGAGAGCCGTAGAGTCTTGATCGATGCCGTATTCTTGCATGGGTTGGTAAATAATTCCATCGATGCGAACGCGATTTTGGAGCGCATTGAATTTTATGTTCCTCCCCGCCCTGTTCGATCGCATCGACTATTTCATCTCCCTGTGGTGAAAACCAACGCATCTCAAAATGCATTTCTATACAGAGCGTGTCATAGATATAATACAGACTTTTTAAGTGTGGACATATTACACTCATCAAAAACCTCTTATAAGAACTCAATAAAAAAAAATCTACAGTCTATCTAGATGATCACATAACATTTATACATATTATATTTCATTTAATTTAGTTCAAGGACATAATTTTATCTCAAGTATATTCTTTATAATAACTATATATCATACCTAAAATTAAATATAAATATATTTATATACATACATAATATGTTTTTATCTATTTTGTCTCTCCCTTTCACCTCATTTCCCATCCTGATTCCCCCCATTCTCAAGCGGAAACAATATAAAATTATATTGCGTTCATTTTGTATACTTTATATTCGGAATCACATTAATGGATTTTTGTCACTTTTAAATAGGTTTTTATTGCATTGTATGTAGTTCTGTTTGGTTCCAGAATAAAATAAAATAAAATAAAATATATATATATATATATATATATATATATATATATATATATATATATATATATATATATATATATATATATATATATATATATATATATATATATATATATATAAATATATATATATATATATATATATATATATATATATATTATATAATATATATATATATATATATATATATATATATATATATATACATATATATTATATATATATATATATATATATATAATATATATATATATATATATATATATATATATATATATATATATATATATATATATATATATATATATATATATATATATATATATATATATATATATATATATATATATATATATATATTTTTATTTATTTATTTATCCCATTTTTTAAAGTCACATAAAAAAGATTGCGTTCATTTTTTTTATACAGTTTTAAAAAGAATACATATGATGGAAATCGCGAAAGGACAATAACTTGTCAGCATTACATCACCCCACTAGGTATACATATATATATATATATATATATATATATATATATATATATATATATATATATATATATATATATATATATATATATATATATATATATATATATATATATATATATATATATATATATATATATATATATATATATATATATATATATATTATTTATATATATATATATAATATATATAATATATATTTATATATATATATATATATATATATATATATATATATATATATATATATATATATATATATATATAATATATATATATATATATATATATATAATATAT